>JAXRJS010000060.1:1885000-1942500 GCA_037127375.1 Dione juno | reverse complement strand
ACACCAAGCCCTTCCCGATTACAGTAGGGGTTCACCAGGGCTCAGCTCTTAGTCCGTTCTTATTCAATGTAGTGCTGGATACTGTCTCGGCTGACATCCAATGCCAGCCTCCGTGGCTGATGATGTATGCCGATGACATAGTACTTATCGATGAGAACCGACTGATGCTGGAGCGTAAAGTGAACGCCTGGAAGGGTGCGCTTGAAAACGGTGGTCTCAAACTGAATGTGTCGAAGACCGAGTACATGGCTTGTGGGAGCCCGGACTCGAGCACCATCCATATCGGGCCTGAGCCAGCCGTTAAGTCGGAGAAGTTCAGGTACCTTGGAGCCGTTATGCATGAGTCTGGAGGCATCGACCACGACATCCATGCCCGTATAAACGCTGCCTGGGCCAAATGGCGGGAGGTCACTGGTGTGGTCTGCGATAGCAGAATACCGCCCAAGCTCAAGGGACTGATATACAAGATCATTATCCGACCTGTTCTTATATACGGCAGCGAATGTTGGCCAACATTATCTCGGCACACTCAGGAGCTTCACGTCACGGAGATGAAGATGCTGAGATGGATGTGTGGCGTGACGCGGTCCGACCGCATACGCAACACATTCATTCGAGGTAGTCTTGGGGTCCGTGACGTAGTGGATAAGCTCCAAGAGCGTCGCCTGAGATGGTATGGCCATGTTATGCGCCGATCTGAGAACTATGTCGGAAGGAAGTGCCTTGACATGTCTGTCCCTGGAGTTAGACCACCCGGACGCCCAAGGAAGCGATGGCTGGATGTCGTGACACAAGACATGAGAGCCAATAAATTATCCACTGAAGATGTTAAAGACCGTGCAAAGTGGAGTAGGCTCAGTCGGAAGGCAGACCCTGGCAAAAGCCGGGACTAATGCCTAGAAGAAGAAGAAGAAGATATATATATATATATATATATATATATATATATATATATATATATATATATATATATATATATATATATATATATATATTTCGTTCTTTTTTGAAGTATTGTGTAACCATTGTTTTTATACTATAGGAACGTGAAACTGAATCTTATAATAATTTTGAATGCCATTGTTTTTCGTAGAAATCAATGGTGAGATTTTGCATCTATTTTTGTCATATCATTAATTAAATACTAGTATTACCATTTAGCCTAAGTAAATTAGTTAGCATATTAACGCAATAATATATAATTATCAATCTATCAACGTAAGAACGTAAGAAGCGTGCTTAGCCTATACAATATGCGTGATATTGATTGTGCTTACCTCTTAATTATGACCCGTTTATAATATTTACATAATATCCTAAGAGGTCAAGCGAATAACATCATATTTACAAATAACTTATTATGATAATAATTCATATTGACGTTGTAATTGTAGTGGGTAATTGCACGTGATGAGTGCAGGTTCATATAACACATTATAATGCATTTTTTGTTTGAACTTCACGGATCTCTGGCATTTTGCAGGCTAATATATATACAGTATAGAAGCTTGTAGAAAAAAAGCATTTATTTTAAACACGTCATTACATAGAATATGAATTCGTGACTTCCCTCCAAATGTGGAAAACAGAGTGCTTTGGCTCTCTGTCTTTGTTATAAAACTACAGGATAAAGCGTGAAAAAATGTAGAAAATAAATACAGATTAAATAATAAAAAAATATATTCGCATTATTCTCGCACATAGAAACAGATAAGCTCAACAAATATAATTATTCAACGCTAAATCAGACGTAATGTGAATTTTAATTGCTTCCATAATTTGCGAGCTCCTTTTTAGGTTGCCTGTCAAGCTGTCAAGCTGGTAACGGAAACGCTGTCTAGGTACATACATAGGTATACCTGATTTATCATATAATATATATAGTATATAAAAAACTAGTTTGCCGTAACTCCGCACTACGGCACTCTGTTCTCTCTGGCTACCATAAGGGATACAGATACAGATAAAAAATAGTATTTTAATAATTGGCGATAGACTAAATATATTTAAAATTTTATAAATAACAAAAGCAGTGATATCAAAATTAAGAGAAGCAGTGATATTTACTATATACTAATATAATATGGTGCTTTAATATTTTTTTTGCGTCACGTTTTTATCCCGCATATAGCAAGATTAAGTCACACCGTATAGACTTTCCGCCTGAATTCGAGAAACTATGAAGAAAGACGTCCAACAATTTCTAGGGCTACTATGGTCTTTATTATTGTATGTTATAAGTTTAAGCCGTGTGAAAGTTGAGAATGTAGAGAATTCTTATTTGTAAATAGATATTTTTTTTAATTTCCGCTAATTTACTTAATGTTCATGGAAATTTTCCTAAATGGTATTTGAACCTAGTTGCAATGTTATATTTAAACAAGTCATCTTTAATTAAGTGTACACGGTAATTACGCTACAACCTACATTTATGCAAAATCTAGATTAGTACTATTGAGATATTCTCCCACAGATTCAAATATTTTTATCTTTTTAATCTTGATTTTAATTGTAATTGTTATTATGTCGTTTTTTAATACTTGATTCAATTAAAAGTTCATTAACATTGTTCACTTTTTCCTAGTCAATTATTAAATAATTTACTTAAAATAAATAATACTAGATAGAATCCGGTTAGTTTACTTAAATATAACAGAACTGTCATAGAATTTTCCTTACTATTTATATGAGAGGATTATAATCTAAATTGCACGTCTAATCGTAGTTTACGTTGTCATTAATTGACATTGACAGTAAGTTCTCCAACTGTCAGTGTCAATTAATGTCAGTCAGCGCCAGTCAGTCATACACTGGGATATGATATTTTATAAATATGTTCAACGACTCATATATTGTTAATATAAATATGATATGATAAGTTTATATAGTAGTCTTATGACTGCTCTAACAAAATTAGAATAACCTATCCAGAATTTAAACGTGATATCTTGTATCATAGTCATATTTAACCGCAATTGGAACAAAGCAAAATTTTTATTTTTATTTTTGAAACATAAAATAAAATGTACTTTAATTTAACTTTAGCTATCAAAATCGAAAAAAAAAATCGAACCCACAATAATCGCCTAAGCGCCTTCGCCGTAAACTTCTCAATTATGACACAACAGTATGAAATAACGCAAAAACGCAATTTCTAAGTACACATTTCTCGTCCCCATTTCCTCTGAGGCGCATAATATTTAAAATATATCATCACCATTCTTTAAATACTAGGTGCTAGCACTAGGTCATACGGTAATTTCGCCGTTAACAAACACTTTATGAATGCTTATTACTTAATACGGCTAGTGGACACTTTGTTTCACGCTTTATCCTGCATGGCAGGGAAGTACTCCCCCCCCCTTCTTTCTCCCATTCCCGCAAAACATTGAGTGCATGGTATCAAAATTATGGAAAAATTACATATTAAATTACACATAGGTATGTATGTATGTATGTATTATGCTAAGTAATACCTGTTTGACCTAATCTAAAATATAACTGGATTATAATAGACTGCTTGCTCTACATATTTTAATAAAGGGATCAGTGTCGCGTCTACATGATCTTAATTCGTTTTGTAGTCATTTAGGTAGGTATATTATAATAATTATTTTAAATATATAGAAATTTCGTGGGCGAAGTGGTAAAACTAACAATGTATTCGGTTTTACCGGATTGTGGTTTTTTTTTTATATATTTAACTTAATTTTTTTTATTATTTACTTAAATACCTTTGAAGGGGATTCGAACCAAGACTCGTTGTGTTTTGTAACCATAGCCATTGGCATAATTGTATCTGTACTTTACGATACGTCAATTATATTGATTTTTATATAACATTATTATAATAAATAAAGCTGTGCATGATATTCCTTTATTAATTTTTACTTTAATATTTGTAACAATTCAACCCCTACAGACTAATATCCACACGTAATTGCATGGGTATATGTAAATTAAAAATAAAAACTACTTATGAGGTTTATTGATGTAAAAAAATCTTGACATAGTTGTCATATAATATTTTTCATGTATTCTAATAAAAAACTGCACTATCCATCAGATATCCACCTAACAAGCTAACTAGAACTTATCAGACAATCTAAACAAAGGGTAATAATAAACGTTATTAACGTACAAACATTACAAACGACACACTTTCTGCTTTTACACAAAAACTAGTAGCTATATAGGTACATACATAATAGCATTCAACAAAAAAAAAGTTACACAACCCACAGACAGACAGTGCTTTGGAAAAATCCCTTGGAATCTGATTGATTACAGCGACCTTATCGCAAATGGTGACAGAGTCTTATGTAATGCCTTTCTCTTAGTAATGAAAGTAAAATTTAGCGTTAGAGTAATTTTACTTTATAAATAAATGCTATGTGCATAAATATTATGGAGTTTTATAGTGCAGTTTACACATTCACTTTGGCCGATAAATCAAGAAATTTATTTATACCTATAGGTATAGTTTCTATTTCTGTAGTTGTATTGAAAATCTTGATTTTTTAGCGTTTTTTTTTTTAGTTTCACGCTGTATCCCGCATAAAGGAGGATAGAGGTAACGTTTTATTTTTTTGGTTTCACGCTGTATCCCGCGTATAGCAGGATAGGTAGAGAAACTAGTGTTAAAACATATCTTAATTTTCAAGATATTGCGTGTTGAGTGGTGGAACTCATCGCCGCGCTTTATCTGAGAAAGATTTGTATAATTCCTAAGATTTAGGCAATTGTTTAATATCATTAATAAATGCTACCTGCCGTATTACTTATTCTGTAATTGAGAAGATATGCTATAGTTATTAGAATTATTTTCTTTATTTTCTAAATATTTTTTGAAAATTTAACTGTTACAGATGCTTAGACAACCGCGGCTCTGTGGGTGAGTGTCGGAAACACGATGGTTTGCGCATACATCCACACTCTGCTTATTCTAATAGACAATGTGCGGCGTTGAGTTCCGCCTATAAATAAACAGAAAACGCTAAATATTGCAAAAAAAAAATAGTAAAAAATAAACATTGAAGAAAAAAATACTACTATATGTCGGATATAACGTGATTTAGCATCAATTTACATATGTAAGAAATTTTTAATTAGTTCAAATCACTTAAAAGATTGTTAACATTTACAACATTATTCTATAGCTTTCCCCTATATAACGAGGTTAGTTTTATGTAGCCATACTGATCTATCACCACATAAAACTTAAAATTCAAAGACGATCCTCATCTTATGGAGTAAGATACATGTATAGTGATGTGAATCGTCTTTTATTTTCACGATTTTTTAATTGAATATAAAATTAATCCCTTTCCAAAAAAATGTACAGTCAAACACATATACGCGTGAACTCCAGTAAAATAGTGACATTTGAAATAACTTCTGTCAATGATAAATTAACTTTCTTTAAAACAACATTTAATTCTAAAAACGGCAAATGTGGTTTACAAGGACGCTTGTCACTTGCACTAAATACTAACTAACAAAATAAAGCCTCGTTTAAGTCTTTGAATATAGTTTAGATGGACATAAAAGTAACATGGCTATGAGAAACTAAATTGGTATAACAAGTTAAATTTTTTTTAGCTTCCGACAGTAAACCGATGGAACCCAGTGTTAAGATACTCCGTTCTCCGCTTTCCGCCTTTCGAGACATTGTGTGTCGAGTGGCAGAACTCAACGCTGAGCTTTTAAACGACTATTAGTCATCTAAAAGCTCCAACATATATAACTGTAATACATAAATATTTTTATTTATTCTTTATGTTACATACAAAAATAGTCTCAAAAGCTTTTAAGAGTTTAGTATTGAAACTTCCTAATACACAGTATTGATGTATGACATAAATGTTTTTATAGAGTTCAATAACTTAGAAACTCTGTCTGATCGTATCAACTTTTATATGTACCATAAATAAAAAAGTAAATTAAATAAATTATAAGTAAAACTCAAATAAATCTCGGTAAAACTCAAATAAAGCTCGGTAAAACTCAACAAAACTAAAAAATAACAATTTTGTGTTTGGATGTGGATTTTCTATGTGGTAAAATAAATATATTCAATAATCAAATGGTAAATTAATTACTTTTTTTATGGTAGAAGCTTATATCTTAGACCATCCCTTATATGAATCGTTCACCTCGTGACCCTAACGTTATTTATGTACGATAGCGCTTTGAAGTCCATCTCCATGTAATCATTGTTATTGTAATTGCATATTATGCATTTATTATGATCTAATGTGTTATATTAAGCTTAAAAAGCGTTAGAATATTGTGTTTATTGGTAGAAAATTTTGTACAGACTTTCCAATATTAAGATATTTCACGTTATGTGGCGGAGCTCAATGCTGCAATTTATTTCACTAGAGCAAGAAAATGGCTAGTTCCTATGAATGGGAATCGAAACTATAGCCATCGCGTTCATAATCACATGCTGTTCCACTGCGCCACGAGAGCTTTATAATTATAACAGAGAGAGAGCTTTACAATTAAAATAATTTAAGACGAAGTTTCCTATAGAACAGAAGTAGAGATATTAAATTAGGAATTATTTTATATTATATTATAGATTTTTTTGTATAAGTAGACTTTTTACAGAGAGAGAGAGAGAGAGAGAGAGAGAGAGAGAGAGAGAACCTAATATATAAATATTACGTTCTCTTAATATTATTAATATGAAACGACATAAGTTAAATGATTCCACGAATCTTACCGAAACACGCCTCATATAACAATATTTTCGAATACTTAAATTTATCAATTAGCCAATATTCATAGTTTAATAGATTAATTAATTGTAGAATATAAAATAATACAACCGGTACAAGTCTACTACGTCAGTCATATTTGTAATGACGGACCCTCTGTTGACGGACCGTTATTTATTAACATCAATATTTATTTATATGTTGTATTCGATTATATATTATTCTATGTATAAAAGTATTAATAAATTTGTATACTATTCTAACAAAATTTTAAAAAATGAAGATTAATGGTGTTCACAGAAAGAATACAAATACACTGACAATCTGACAAATTGAGCTGAAAGAAGTATTAAATCTTAATTTCAGCATCACGCTGTATTCCCCAAATGGCATGGTGAGAGAGAGACAAGAGAACAAGAGATAAGGAATTCCACGTCGGAAATGACTCTAATCTATTCTCCCTCCATAACCCTACAAAATTAAGTTAATTAAGTTAATAATACTATTAAATTTGTCAGTCTGGCTTAGTTGAAGTATCGAATTGAATTTATAACCATATATGGGCATATTTTTGATGATATCTTTTAAGTTCCACCTAAATTAATATTAGGGACAGTTGAAACACACTCGTCTTAAAAAAAGTCGTCGTCTAAACGTATATGTAAGAGGTGGATTTTAATCAAAACACGTAAACGTGCTATAATTTATTCAAATTCAATGTTTTCATCAAGGTATTGGGGACAATTTCGTGCGTTATGAGAAAATTCAAATGAGATTACCCCATTGGCGGCGAAATGTGGAAAAGTATTACAAATATATAGGTCATTGTCAGACGGGTATATGATGCTGCGTTTCGTAATTCAATGGGCATTATCTGGACTTTGGGAGGAAATCCGAGAGTCTGTCTGTCTGTCTACATGCAGGTTAAAGCGATATATCTATATATATATATATATATATATATATATATATATATATATATATATATATATATATATATATATATATATATTATATATATATATATATATATATATATATATATATATATATATCTATATATATATAGAGAGAGAGAGAAATCGTTTAATCGTTTAATATATAATTTAATATGGTTATGTTATTATAATTGGTATCAATAACACTTTTAAGGTAATAAAGATGAATTTCAAAATATTTTTTATTTTGCTATATTATTTTCACTTCCCTAGTCTAGTAAGATATACTGCGGTGTTGAATTCCACCCCTCAATATGCAATATATTGAATGTATGTATTGATCATCGGAGTGACTGGACTCTAGGCTCTCTGCTCATCCTGCTTTATGTGGAATACACTATGAAGTTATTAAAGCTAATAAAGTTACATAAAGATTTAGATCTTATTACTTTATTCTCAGTTAAAGCAGAGGCTACAAATGATTTAATTTTTACATTTTTTGACTATTTTTGAACAAAATATAAACTATATAATATGAGATATAAGAATTCTCAGTAATAAGTCGAAGGCGGCGATTGTTTTAAGCTTATTACAGAACGAAGCTCTACATAGTCCAAGGAATAGGACACGGTGTGATATTTAAAACGGCTTTAGATAATCTTTATATATATATATATACATACAATTCCACGTTACCGAGTGACTGTCTGACAAACTGAATGAATGAATGTATGTAGGTGGTGTGACTATTGTAGGAAAGATCTAAGAGAGTAATTCTTGAAATTCCTCCAGGAACGGAATAATATGCCATTTTCCATTTATAGTCTACGCAAGGAAAGTCGTGGGCTATATCTTATTTCATGTAAAGCTATTGGACCGTGTCTTAGTTAATATTTTCTTGAAATTTGCGTTTTTTAGTGGGAGTAACTCATTTTCACTACCAAAATAATGAATGTGACCAAACATGTGAAGAAATATGTAAAAGTGTAGATTATAAATTATGAATTATTTACTAAATTATCAACTGTGTACTTTGAATTGAAATACGCTTATCGGTTAGCGTTGCTGATTTAACAAATTACAAGTTTGATATAAAAAATTATAAAATTAAAAATCTATTTGGAAACAGTGTTTAACATTAATTAAAGATAATTAATTCAAGATAAAGCCTATATTACATTTACAATATATAATATATAAAAGTATTCATAAACTAAGACAATATTTAGAAATGTATAAAAAAATTAATAAAAATGGATATGAATCGGTCTAAGAATATCATTAAAATCTGAAATATTCTATCTCTTCCATAGTCTATATTCAAATAAAATTGTCAAAATTTATATTTTAACATCTAGATGATATTAAATCTAATTACGATTATGGTCTCATTTTGAAAACCTCCAGCCGTAGATGTGCAGTAGAAAAAGGATTTTACATTGCAATTCATTTAATTAATTAAATAATTAATTTTAAACAGTTACGGGAACAGCGGGAAATAGTTACTGGCCGGTTAAAGAGCGGTTGTAAGCCTACAAGGGCATTAATATCTAAATAAAGCAAAGTTTTGCGGTCGACCCACTAGTATATAATTATTACAGAATGTAGTAAAATTATATACTTACTTATATATATATATATATATATATATATATATATATATATATATATATATATATATATATATATATATATATATATATATATATATATATATATATATATATATATATATATATATATATATATCTACGTATAAGCAACTTATACAATATGTATATTCACAGCACGTTCTTGAATATTAATTGATCACGTGACTTAACTTTCTTTACGTATGCTTACTTTGGCCCTTGGTCAATTAAATTAGTTGACACTACATATGACTAGACTAAAAAAATACGGCAAATGTTTATTTAAAACCACCTTTGGGGACCTTCAGCGGATTCCCATTCGGAAAAATGAAAAAAATTTTCTTCGCTCTGGTATCAGCGCAGGCGTGGCGTTGAGTTCCACCACTCTACACGCAATGCCTCGAAAACTGGCAAGCGGAGACCGTAGTGTCTTAACACTAGGATGAACGCTTTTATTTATCTAGTAGTATTATACTCGTACATACAATACGTGTAATTTTTTTTAATAATATACATGCATACACATGCATGGCATAATTGCTTTCAAAGATTATTTTTACTGTCCTTGTCCTTTAACTTTTGCCCGCTTGTTCTTTGGACAATAGAAGAGTGACTGAGAATACACTATGTAACGATAAATTGTAATTTTTATATAAAATTAACTTTTTAAAATTATAACACAAATAGACACCGTGACGTGAAAAAAAAGAGCACAGATGAATGCATATAAAAAAAAAATTATTATATACAGATATGATTTTCTTGATCAATTCCATGATTTTTTTCATTTTTTCTAGGTTGTAGAGACAACGTGCGGTGTTATGTTACTCCACCCAGGACAAATTATATAAAAAATAGGCGTAAAATATAAGGTGAAATGCGAAAAATTTAAAAAAAAAGTGCTGGCTTCACGTTTAAATTTACTTTATTCAAATCAAAAAAATCATTATCTATCTACATATATATCAGCATAATAATTTAGAAAGTTTTAAATCCCATCAAATACTCGTTAAGTACAGGAAAGATGTTTATTACAGTTTAGAAATCCTCACCTCGTAAACACTTGATATACGGTAGAGATGATTGCTTGCAATTTACAAGAAAAATTATGTAGAGAATGTAAATGTGGCTATATAGTGTACGCCATTGTTTCTTTACGTTCAAACGCTCTTAAGTCTAAATTAATTTCCAAAGTAATTATTATTTATTTACTAGTTAGTAAGTATGTGTTAGTATATAGATGGCATTGTTATATATTATTTTTTTTTTTTTATAATTTTTATATATTTATAGATTTTTCAGGTTTCGTTCTATAGCGGATATTAAACTATAAGATACGACACGTCATATGATTATACATGAAAGTCATCAGTAAGTCTAGATTTCAACTTTCTCAAAACAATTGAAAACCTATTGTGTTTTACATCAGAATTAGAAAAAAAATATTTTGATTGACAAACCCTATCCGCCTGCTTTCTATCTCAAGATAAAGTACGACGTTGCGTTTCGCACAATTTCATTCAAATTCTCACGGAAAGCGGAGAACGAAGAATTTTACAACTTACTAAATGCGGAAGAATGGAAAAAACTAAGCCATCAAAACAGTCACATTCAATATCAATAACAAAAATAAACATAGCTTATACTTAACCATTTGCATACAACACGTACACTTATGTAATGTCGCCCTTCGTGCAGGTACCAAATTCTTGTGGACGGTACCTTCGCGTAACATTGCGACAGATGAGAAGCAAAAACTTTAGGGCTAAGTCATTTGATGAATAATTATCGCTTATTTAATGGAATGAGATATTTTGAACGACGAAACTTTAAATCAGGGCATTATATTTACGTTCACTTCGTTTCGTTTGTGGGTTCGATTCACACTCTGGTAACAAGGCAAAGCGAGGCGTTGAGTTCCGCCACTCAACACGCAGTGCCTCAAAAGGCGGAAAGCGGGGAATGGAGTGTCTTAACACTAGGCTCCTACGGTTCCCTCTGATACAGCCTGAAGCAAATTTAATTTAATTTAATTTATATTTTCCGATTTCTATTGATATTTATGGAAGATTTAAAAAAAGAAAAAAAAAAATATATATATATATATATATATATATATATATATATATATATATATATATATATATATATATATATATATATATATATATATATATATATATATATATATATATATATATATATATATATATATATATATATATATATTTATTTTTTTTTCTGATTACTTAGAATTTCTCTAACTGTGACCGCGACGGCTGCAGGTTCGATTCTCAATCGAAATGATGATTTATTTTAATGTTCTTGCTCTAGTAAGAAGGTAAAGTGCGACATTAATTTCCGCCAGTCCACACTAGTAAGTCTCAAAAAATGGGCTGAAACTGAGGGACGGAGTGTCTTAACATTGAGTCCATTCTGCCTACCGCGCTATATGCAGGGTAAAGCGCGAAGCTAAAAATTTATTCTTGTACTAGTCATACAAAAATTGAGTTTCGCATATTTACATATAATAATTATATTTAAAAGGAGAGAACGGTAAGGATTTTCTCTAAGTTATCTTGCTATCCATAAATTGTGGTGGAACATAAAGATTTAAGAAGCATTTAACACAATCTCCTATACACTGCAACTGTTTTTAGAACGCCCTTAAACAAATAGAGAAAGAAATTGACCTTGTACTAACAGTGTCGTGACCCTGCGCCAGGGCTGACTGTCATTTATTATGAAATTATATATGCAAGTAATTATATAAAAGAATTTTAGAATTAATCAAAATTTAGCGCACAATATCTGACTGTACATGTGACAAGATAAAACGCGGCGTTGAATTCCGCCACTCAATACGCAATGCCTTGAAAATTAGAGAACGGAGAGTTTTAACACTAAATTCCCTCTGCCTATCGTGATATAGAATGAACAACTTTTTTTATATAGGTTATTACTCATTTACTATTTCATTAAATACATTTTAATTATTAATTAGTACACGCAATAAATTATTACACTCAGAGACGTCAATGAGCGTTTAAATGATATTAAATTAGTTCATAGTAAAGTTCAGTATTTCAAGTGTTTATTTTATTATTATTAATACCCATATACTGTCAGATGAACACTAATTATAGTCTTTAAGTGTGACGTTTTACGTAAAAGTTATTATAACTAAAACTTTACAGCAGTATAAATTATTTCTATTATGTTTGAAGTCAGTCAAAACAATATATAGAAGGTAATATTTAAGCTTAAGGATTTGTTTTGTGAACACGTTCGATTCATTTATTTTTGTTCGGAATAGTCCATTTATAGGGAAATATTATAGGCTATATTATAGGCTGTATTCTGGGCTATATTATAGACTATATTATAGGCTATATTATAAATTATACTATCGATGAAATCACAGTATTCGCTAAATAAGTCATATCTTATACATTTTTAACTTGTTATTACCCATATCTATGGAGTAAAACCGCAGGTTAAAGCTTGTATATTAAAATAAATGAAGTATAACTAATGATGATTCTATTATTATAGCCAGCTTTGACCACAAATTGACATATTATGTTACTTTATAAATATTATATTTTTTATATTTTTGGAATGTGCTCGATGTTTTATATTTTTAAATAAAAAAAATTAGATTTAGGAAATAAATATTAAAAGACATTATATGCATATATGAATATTAAAAAATTATATCTATCAAATTGTTTATCTGTGCTAACATTCTGACAACTTTTGTGTTAAAAATATAATAATTTTTATACTATCTCTCTCTAAGAATACCGTTACTTTTTGAAATAATGACAGCGTTTAAAAAAATACATTAATCCGAATGAAGCCAGGAAAGAAAGTTAGTTTCCTGTAGAATAACATTCCAATCCACAACAGTGTGTGTAATCAACAATGCATGTATAGTCTATAGTCTACATATATAATGCAGCAGTTGCGGCTTGGAATCTAAGAATATTTATAGTACGGTGAACATAAAAATATTGACATTATTGAAAATAAAAAGCTGAGCCAGGTTTTAAGTAAAGAAACCCATTTTATACGATAAAATTGAAAATAATAATTATAAATATTGTATATAATTGTCATTATAGCTTTCTTTTTTTTGGGAACCCTATGAGAAATCAGTCGCAAGCGGCGCCTGCAGTCTATAAAATACGATTGTATGTCTAATATGGCATTTCCTGGCTTACGCCGCACCAGCTATTATAAATTAACAGTGTTGTGTGTTTTGTGATTTACTTATGACTGACTGACTGACGCGGACATGGCGTAAGTGTTGAATGTAAATTAAACATTTTATTTGTTGGAATAAATAATAATTATAAATAAATATAAAATAAAATAAATACTACACGACTTCCTTAGTGTTAAGACACTCCGTGCTCCAATCGAGTCTCCGTGCTCCGTGCTCCAAGAAATCCGTCTTGTTACCAGAGCGAACAAATGAATATATATACGCCGCACTGTGCCGCTGCGCCACCACGCAATTCAAATCTTTAATGCGTATATGTAATTTAGTGCAACGGGCAAAAGACCGTAACTAATGATAAAATTAGCCCGATTGAAGTTCCCTTGATATTTTCTGGCCTACTTATGTAAGTATAATCAATCATTATTATGAAAATTGATTTTAAAATATTATTACGTAACTAATGATTTATTTTGGATTCATTTCTTTCTCTCCACTGGCGGAAAGTGGGAAACGGAGTGTCTTAACACTAGGTTACTTCAACCTACGGTTATAACCTACCTACAATAAATAAATAAATAATATTCCAGGATATTGAGTCATTAGGGTAGTCATTGTGGCGCAGTGGCATTATATACAGTGGCAGTACTTCATTCATACCTATAACAACTCTTTCGATTCTGAGTGACTGACTGACTGACTACATGAAGCATTAAGCTGAAAACCCTGAAATTGAGGAGTACCTTGAGTATAGACATACCGGTCATGTGGAAAAAGTCGGCTATGGTCGTATAACTTTTAATTATCTGACGACTGAGACAGTATCCATAGAGTTAATTAATTTAATCAACAGATCGTAATATAGACGCTGTCCTGGCGCATAAAAACGTACACGCTATGGGAGTGGGTTCAATTCCAACTCATACCAACTTTATTATTTTGGTAATGGCTATAGTTGAAGTCCCATATAGTGTCAAATGTGAAGTGATATGTCAATAAAGTTGTATTTACTCAAATCTATATATTTTAATATTTTTTGATAAATTGCGACTCCATGCATCTTATCGGATAAACAAGCTTGTAAAGTATGCTCTTACGTAAGGCCCTAATAGTATATTTTTCAAACGTTTTAAGATGACCCAAATTAAACCTTTTTTTACATAATCTTAATAAACTACAACACATGTTCATATTCACATGAGAAAAAAAAAGAAAAAGACCATATAAAAAATAAACACTTTTAACCCAAACACTAAAAATTTGTTATGAGCTTGTACATGTGCTACTGTCGCGTCTATCAATATGGTAGCGGGTCAAAGTTAAAACTGAAACTGAAATTATTTTATCCTACATACTACATACTTACATTTATACTACATACTTTTTTCTACCAAAAACAAGTAAAAACGAACAAAGCAGATTTTAAAATATTAAAATTGACTAATATTTTATATCAATTAAGTATATAGATAAAACTGGTTGTAGAGTCAGAGGTGGCTTACTTAAGCTACATCATGAACACATGCCCTTTCTATGAATAAATGTGTACCTACTGTGCATGCTAATTACATATACGTATGTATGTACTTTCTAAATAATTTCTATAGCAATAATAGATGAAGTTATGGATATAGAAGATGTATATAGTCTTAGTAGTATAAATGTGGGTATTGCATATCGATTGGCGTAACTCAACACCGAATCTTGTCCAACTGTGTCATGGAAACGTATTATAAATTAAAATATTTATTCGGGGGTTACGCAGGTTCCAATGTAGTTTGTTATATTTAATTTCTTTTGTTTCGAAAGCTAATTTAGCCTTTTATCTTAAATAACTGCTAACAAAGAAAAATGAAATGGATAAAATAAACATCGTGTGATTATAATAAAAAATATATATGCGACGGTTTGTTGGTTCGATTTTCACTCGGGGAGAATTAGTTATTTTAATTTTCTTCCCTCTGGAAATGAGACACAAAGCGCGGCGTTGAGTTCTGTCACTCAACGCAATGCCTCGAACGGCGGAAAGCGGGGAACGGAGTGTCTTAGCACTAGGTTCCTTTACAATACGTTTCCTACTGTCTACCCTCCTATGCGCTACAGCGTGAAGGTAAAAAAAATTATTATGAGAAACTATTAAAAATGTTTTTTAAAACCAAAAATCAAAATAAGTTGTATCAAGCGTAAATTCTGGAGCACCGGATAGGCTAGAGCACTTGGACGGCTTCCAAGAGGCGCGGGTTCGGGTCCCGTTAACTTTAAATGACGAAACTGTCATTGTCAATTTTGGACAATGTTTATAAAACATAGATAGTGTAGTATCAAGAAAAAGAAAATACGGTAAGTGGTTTCTAGCATAGCTAACATAAGATCACCTTAATTTAGTAGCATTTTATATTATTTATAACGGCATTCGATATTTATGTTTTCTTTAAGATTATTTATACGAAAGATATAGGAAAGAAATAGAATAATGTATATTTATTTATAAGAAGATTATCAAGTTTTAAAATGTTTGCTGTAGATTTATAGCTTAGACTTAATATAGTTTAGTTTAGTAAATTAGTTATTTTTTTCACTAAGTTCTTCTCCCATATATAGCGGGGTAGCCAGGGAGAACTAAGTGCTAAAACACTCCGCTCACCACCCTCTGTCTATTCAAAAGATATTGAGTATTGGCGAAAGTTTTGGGTTCTAAGTTGAGGAAAATTATATATAAAACTTCCGTTTCCAAGAGTGTAGGAACTAAGGAACGATATATATATATATATATATATATATATATATATATATATATATATATATATATATATATATATATATATATATATATATATATATATATATATATATATATATATATATATATATATATATATATATATGTTATCAGAATTATAGATCATAAGTATAGTGTCTCCAAATACATGAAAAGTCAATTTCTCTGGTCTAGAGTGTCTAGAGACGAGTTCTCCCTATGAAATATTTAAAATAGACGCACTCGCGTGATAACAAATATATAAAGTTGTAGGCAGTAAATGAATAGAGGAAATAGAACGTTGTACAAGTTATTTCAAAATCCCATTCACTAATAACCGGTTTATTGGTACTAAATAACGTGAAGATAATATAATTTATTATGTTAAATTGATATCGATTGTGCATGTCCAGTCTTAGAAAATATGCATAAAGGCAGATTTAACCTAGGAGCTTGATATTTGGATTAACTACTTATATAACATTAACATGTACGCCATCGTGGCGCAGTGGGTCAGCGTCTGTCTGTAAACACGATGGTTGTGGGATTGCCACCTGGTGGGATTCAACTGCGGCGCTAAGTTCCGCAATTGCATCACGTCACTATTTCGTTATAGCCCATTGTATCACAGGTAAATATCATATTATACAATTCATATTAGAGAGGTTAACTAAAAGTAGATACAAGGGCGACATATCACCTGCTATTACATACACACATTTATATCCTAAAAAAACCGAATAGAGCTTTTATCAGCGGAAGTAACGAAAATAAACAAGCAGGAGTGAAAGAAAAATATTTCATTTCCGGTACATTTTATCCCATAAAAAGTTATGAGGTACGACACAATGGATGTGGTGAGAATCTCGTATCAGAAGAACACACTAAAATAAAATTATGGAGCTTTTTAGTTCACTTTTATGTGAACTTCGCTTCCTTGAAACGTTTGTGCTTGCATAGATTTATTGCAAGCTTTCTAAGAATGCTACGATATTGTTTTTTGATAAGCATAATAATGGTTCCCTGGCACCTCGACATTCTTTTTACACGTTTATGTTATCAAGAAATTATCAGCGGAAAACAGAATTTTAAACATATATATATATATATATATATATATATATATATATATATATATATATATATATATATATATATATATATATATATATATATATATATATATATATATATATATATATATATATATATATATATATATATATATATATAATGCAATAAAAAAAATCAATCAAAACTTATTATAGAACTCGCTCTTACTCATTACAATGACATCACAAAATAGTTAAAATGAGAGAGACCGAGTGACTAATCACTGTGTTCTTGTATTTGGTTAGAGAAAAAAAATGTTAGCAAAACTGTAATCGATACGCTTTATTAAAGAACCTTGTACTGAATGAAAATTTCGACAATAGAATAGGTACACGAAAATGAAAGGCACAGCTAATCTCACAATCAACGAAGCCCACAATT
This sequence comes from Dione juno, assembly GCA_037127375.1. Lineage (NCBI taxonomy): Eukaryota > Metazoa > Arthropoda > Insecta > Lepidoptera > Nymphalidae > Dione > Dione juno. Next base: position 1,924,729 of record JAXRJS010000060.1, on the reverse strand, counting down.
TTGTCACTTCTGTGGGTGTCTATACTCTGTGGGTGGATAGTGACAAAATACGTATAAAATAATTCAAATCCTTGGACAAATGTTGGACAAGTTATATAGATAAAGTCTAGAAAGTACCTTAGAGATTAATTTGAGATAGACACTCCATAAGCCACTTGTATTCACAAAGAGCTTAGAAAGCTCTTGAAAATGAAGGTGTATTTTGCAATTGAGTAAGTGAATTCAAATTTGGGTTTGGGTGTTTTTTAAACATAACCGTTAAATGATCTTTAATTTTAGAGATTCTTGTAAAATTTTAATGGAAACCTTTTATCGGTTTAAACGTTTATGTTTTATTGTATGTTTTATGAAAACCCAACGTTTCCAACGCTTACATTAGTAAGCTTATCAACTTAATAGCCAAATAGTACGTGATAGCCAAATCTAACAATATACAATAACTTTATTACTTCAATAAAATTAATATAAAGCTTAACTAAATATCATTACATAACTTTAATTGAAATAACATTTCTATATTTCTATTATGCTAACTGGGAAATTACAAGTAACAGTACAGTATAAGCTTTAGAAACTAGCCATATAATCTCGAGTAATCATTAAGATAGCAAAGCTCAGACGTAATGGAATCTAATTTAACTAACAGATAAATTGATTATTATTCATTCAGTTAACTTTAGGTTTGCCGTCAATTTATTGTACAATTGATCTCTTGATAAGTTACAGTTAAGTATTTATATTTAAAATAGGTCTTCAACAGCTCTTCCGCTGCCCGTCCGTCCGTCTGTGTGTCACCAGGCTGTATGTCATGAACCATGTCAGTTAGATAGTTGAAATTTTCATAGAAGAATATTTCTTGTCTTGCGTTCTCATATAAAAGGGACATACATTTATATATAGGTAATCGTACGTAATCCTTTGTTAACTTGACTGACATTATTTATAGCAACTGTATACATTTATTATTTAAAACAAAACAAAAACAAAAACCGACTTCAAAATTGTATCTACTCATATGAACAAATGTAAATAAAAGAAAACTTTACAATAAAGATTTCTTTTTTTATATAAGTGTTACTATATATCTTGCCTTACACGGTAAAGCTAGCTAGTTCATTTATCCAGCCTTTCAATATGACAGTCCGACCCGTCTTCCATTATGACAGCAACCTGTCGTACTGACAAAACTGACATACTTATGATAATTTATTCAAATTATGTTCATAAATAGCACGTTTAGGCACTAAAAATAATTTAGTGCCTAAACGTGCTATTTATGAACGATAGACAGTGTTATTATTGAAAGATAACTGATAAAAACACAAAAATACAATATAAATGCCTATATTTTCTAAGTAAATAATAACACACACACAAAAAATGTAGTGTGTGTGTGTAGATTCTCTTTAGTTAAACTAAAAAAAAACTAGCTAAAACAAGTAAATTACACATTTATTAAGTACAAAATGCAATTTAATTTTAACGACCAATTATGTTATCCGTTAGTGGACGAGGGCGTGGCATTACAATAATTAAGACGGCCTGAATGCAACGAATGCGACTGCCATGCAGATGTCATATCCGCTGTACCTGTTTGTAGCTTATGGTTTTAGTTATTTCAGTTATTTTTAGCTAGTTTTCAATGTAGTTATTTTTATATATTAGTTATTATTAATTAAAATTAATTAATCTTTATGGTCTTTGTTTTTTGTAAAAAAAGGAGTTATATATACAAGTAATTTTAAATATAAATCATTCCCTCCAGTGGGAATGGAAGCCACAACAATAGTGAAAAAAGTAAATAGCTTCACATCACTTTCCGCATATAGCAGGATAGACAGAGAGAACCTAGTGTTAAGACACTCCGTTAACCACCTCCAAATTTTTAGATATTCAGTGTTGTATGGCGGAACTCAACGCCGCGCTTTGTCTTAGATAACCATATTATTTATAGCGACCGGCCTGGTATAAAAACAATCAAAAATACCAATATCCCACATTTTCTTGATAGCTCTCTAATATTCTTATATGTAGATAAGTACAGTAGCAGTATTAACGCCTTGAACTGTACTCAGGTCAGGTACTATTCGAAGCTCATTACGCGTGGGCTTAAATTGCCATTCGTTATTCCAAGGCTTCATTATTTTGTATGAATGATGGGTTTATATATGAAAGGTATTTCGAATTATTCATACTATAGATGTAATTAGATGAAAGTGCAGTATCATGTCGTAATTTCGTATATAATAGGGCTTAAAGTTAAGAAATCACACAACTTAACGCCAAAGCTCTTCTAATCAGATAAGAGATCGAAATTTAAGCACGAAGGTCGTGGGTTTGAGTCCCATCGAGAACAAATATTTGTGTATTGAACTTAAGTAGTAATATATAAACTTAGTGTTATTTATTTTATTAATAAGTTGTATGTACATCATTACTAAATGCTACATATTAAAGCTTCTAATATATGATTAAACCAATTAATATATTATACAAATTAGAAATTCCACAAGTAGAACAGGTTCGATGCACGTGCAAAGCAATTTTATTTCAACCGTAAGTCGATGTTTAACAACAAGAATAATAAAACAAAATTTTTATAGCCTTTTTAAAGTCCTACGTGAATTTACAATTAGGTTAATAATTTATAGTACAGTTCTATGTGTAGACTTCGTTGCCATGACAACGTGTGCTTTACTGGTTTCGTTCAAGAATTTTTATCGTATGCTATATTAAAAAATACTGTTATAAAATTCATATAAAATGATTTGACAGTTTCACTAACAGTCAGTATATGCCAGTTTTAAAAAGATTAAAATGCTGGCCATTCGAATTTAGAATTACAATATTTACGTACAGCAGCGTTAGGTTACGCCACATAGAATGCAATATCTTTTTTTATTGAACTTTGGCGATAGATACAGTTCTTTACAAATAACGGGACAGGTATATAGTAAAAAAAAAATGTTCATTAAACATATTTCCTTTAGTGCAGATTTGAAAGTGTTGATGGTAACAAGGCACACCGCGGCGTTGACTTCCGCCACTCAACACGCAATGCCACGAAGAGAAAGTGGAGTGTCTTAACACTAGTTTCCTTCTGCGGGCTAGGCCGCTACATGCAAGATACAGCGTAAAGAAAAAAAAAGAAAAGAAATCATATAACATTTTCTATTAGAAATAATCCAAATATTACGTAGCATACAAAAGTACTCCGTACAAAAGCTAATCGTTGGGGTAGAAACTTTCGAAGTTAAGTGCACAATTTTGAGTGAGGGTGCACTTAAGCGGGGTTAGAAGGGGTGCAACTACATCCATTTACATAAGTACATATATACTACAAGTACAATTTCACGTTTGATGTATAGCCTAAACTGTCAGTCTGATTGTCAACGCGGTAGCGAAGAATGAATCATTCTTCTTCTCTAGTAGCAGAACGGAGTGTCTTTACACTAGCCCTCAACCTTCCCTTCTATGCTGGAAAAAATTAAGCTGAGCTCTTTTGCTTTCTAACAGTGCTAACTTTCTTCAGTTAGATTAAATTTCTTCAAAGAGCTGTATCAAAAAATAATATCGGTATATATATATATATATATATATATATATATATATATATATATATATATAATATATATATATATATATATATATATATATATATATATATATATATATATATATCGCACGCTCATATTCTGTTATTATTTTAAAATATATATGTAAATACATACATATTTCGCTTCCTACAGTAATTATGTAAGGGAGCTAATAGCTTGTGTAGTTATCGAGGCGTAACTTGTACTAACAAAAAGCTATGCAACTTGTTGTATGGCTTTATAATAATAGTGTTAAAAGAGCCATTAAGCAACGGTTAAGACATACAGTGAAAAAATTTTGCCATATGTTTGTTTATTTACACATTTTTTTTTATAAAAGGAATTATGATAAAAAGCTTTCCCACTTGTGGGAATGTCTATTGCTTTCTATATGAAAGGTCTATAGTTCGATTAGTTTGTTAAAGAGCTACATAATAAATTTGATTTAGATATTTTATGACATTTATATGTCTCATTGGAGCAAAATACTTCGGCTTCGCCTTTACCTCGAATGAAGAAGTTACTGAAGCTGGTCAGATTAATCTAGAGAAAATAATATTTTTTAGGCTAGAGTTCACATTACAGAGTAGGCAGAGGGAACCTTAGGCTGTAGGAACCAAGTGTCAAGATACTCCGTGCCCCTCTTTTCGCCTTTCGAGACACTCAACGCTGCGCTTTTTGCCTCGTTACCAGAGCGAAGAAAATAGAAATAATTAATTTTCCCCGAGTGGGAATCGAACCCACAAATTGTCGCGTTGACGGGCAGACGCTGTGGCCTATGCGTAATAACGGTACAAAAAATTATAATTGAGTTATATATCTTGGTTTCTTTTTGTTACAAGTTACAAGTCAATTTCGTGCTACAATTAGTTTCTAATGCAATATAAATAAACTAACAAACTTAAATATTTACATTTTATATATACATATTGCATACAACGCATTCTTGGAATGTATTTTAGTTGCGTTTGAAGAAAGTTGTTGTTCATACTTAAATAATTTTGTATAACATAAACCTAACTTAAACATGTAGGTATTTATTATGAATTTTTTCTCTCTAATTTTAACGATCAAAGAGAACAAAGAGAATCTAGTGTCAAATTACACTGCGTTTATATTCTCGCTTTAGGATTAAAATTGGATGCGTCTAAAAACTTATACAAGTATTCTATAATTGTAGATATAATGTCGCCATAGTTTTTTTTGTTTCATCACTTTTACGTATTTTTAAGTCTCTCTGCACTTGCCTTGTTACCAGAACGAGAAAATAAAAATATTTTATTCCCCTGAATGGAAATCGAACCCAGTACCATCGTATTTACAGTCAGGTGATGTGCCAAGGTCTCCAATTAATTGGATACTATAGGGCAATCATTTATTCTACCTAGTTAGATATATAGAGAGGCACGAAATGAAAAAACTGCCTTTCAAAAAAAAATTGAAGAAGTTGTCCACAGACTATACATGTATGACATTTATGTAGTAATAAAACTGTCTCCTAAGACGTCTTTGTAAATGCACTAGCTTTAAACAGCTGCTACGCACAAGTGTTATCGATTGTGTGACGATATAATCATGTTATATGAGCTTTTTAATTTCAAACAGTGAAGATGTTTAAACAAATTGTTTTATACATTTGCTTGTATAAAATATTAAGTAAATATATTGTAGAACAATGGGACGGATTGACCGTAAATGTGACGGTTCAATCAACCTCATTCCCTCGCTTTGGTAAGAAGAAGTGCGGCGTTAGGTTCCGCCACTCCATTGCGTGTTAACACTAGGTTCCCGTGTAGATAAAAAAATACTGTACATAATCTGTATTAAAAGCTTAGTAAGTAAATGTGAAACTTGTTGATACCATTTAGACTTTATAAGTAAAAGCATATACATGTTAAGTCATTTGGGTCTCAGTTTAGTTTTTATGCGAAGTCAATTTTTGTGGTGGAAAATGGCAAAAGAACTCTTATTTCCTTACTCCCAAAGTAAAGAAAGTAATAAGATTTTTAAACCACCTAATTTCTAACCTGGCACAAGTTCTTATATTATTAAAAGATTATGCAACTCAGTACATAACTCGATTTTTGATGCATTTCAAATGCTCATGTCAAACAGCTGCACAAACTGACATCATTTACATATAGATGAGTGTTTTCAGAGAGGTATTCGGGTAAAAAACTAATAGAGAATTAATTCAAGTTTTAAATTACTGTATACTTAGATAAATTATACTAATTTACTAATTAGTAAAGAGGTTAATTTGTTGAGACAAATTTTTCAAAAGTTCATCGAATAATACAATCGAAAAAAAGTTAAATTAAAAAGTTTTCGTTATTTCTGGTTTACACAAAATTACTCAAGATATATTATTATACTATAATACTACAATTGTTTTTATTTTATCAATAAAAAAAAGCAAGTCATATTTTTTTTTACTGTGGAGGAATGAATAAAAATATATGACTCGTAACTAGATCTATATTGTATTAAAAAAAACATTGAATATTCATTAATATAACAACTTAATATATCATGTTTGGTGAAAAGTAAATGTCTCAATAAAGCGTAGGAGGACTTTTGTATGACCGATGTCGTATAAAGCACTGTTTTTTTTACTCTAATAAGAAAATATACCGTTGTATTGCAAAAGCTAGAAAAAAACTAGCAGGTTTCTATGCCAATTGATGTATTGTGGAAATCATTTAGACTTTCTAGCGTCAGGTTAGTTTTTTCGCATTATTATTATACTTCATATTATTCTCATGGTTAAAGAAAGTGGCTTGGACAAGTGTAATACATTTTATTTGATGATTTTAGATCTAGAGATATATATATGTGATTATTTTGTTAGTGTGTTTGTTTAGTTTGTGTGTTTTATTTTAAACATATATGTATATATATATATGTATATATATATATATATATATATATATATATATATATATATATATATATATATATATATATATATATATATATATATATATATATATATATATATATATATATATATATATATATATATATATATCTATACATCTTTTTTTTTCTTTAAGATTTGATTTAAATTTTGAAGAAAAAAAAAATTGAATTTGATTTAGAGATCCAAAACAATTCTAACCGTCATGATCTGTCAAACTAAAAACTATATTCATAAATATATTTTATTTATTTAAATTTAATAAACAGCGTCTTTAGACATCCTTATATTTCTCCATTTAAAAGAATATAAATCAAAAATATCTAAACGCATAATTATAAACAATATTAATTAAAATATAAATCATTTTTACAACTTAACAAATACATTAATAACAAAATATCTAAGAGAATAATAATATGTTTGTGTAAATTTTAATGTAAAGTAAAATACGTCCCTGTACCATAGAACTTGTTACTGAGGAAGCCGAATTAACACTTGTCGAAGAATAGCCGTAAGGTAATTATTACTAGCTGCGGGTGCATCGCGACTACAAACTACAAACTTTAAAATCTCAAATTCAATTCTATATTTAAAAAATGTAAGCTTTACGTATATATATATATATATATATATATATATATATATATATATATATATATATATATATATATATATATATATATATTATATATATATATATACTTATATACAAATACAAATACAAATATACTTTATTGCACACATGAATATATTATAGATATATATTATATATATATATATATATATATATATATACTATATAATTTCTAAAAAAATATAATTTCATACTGCCATAATTTATTGCCCAAGAAACTCAATAATAAAATTATTTACATCCCAATACGATTAGATAAAGCAGTTACTATCCCGGCATGATAAGATTTAATATTTTTGGTAATAAATCACTAAAACAATAAGAAGAACTAACCCTAAACCATCTGGAAACTATAAAATCTAATTATATTATGACTAATGAATTAATAAAATTATGAGAAAATCCCAATAGTAAACTAATAAATAAACCGATTAAATTCAATTTCTGATCTTATATATCTTTTCTATAATAAATTACGGAAGAAGAAATTAAGAAACAAATATTATAAATCACCAAGATATTCAATCTCAATACTAATATATATACAATATATATATATATATATATATATATATATATATATATATATATATATATATTATATATATATATATATATATATATATATCTATATACAATATAATATATATATTATTGCACTAACATGAATATATATATATATATATATATATATACATATATATATATATATATACATTACATGAGAGCTAAAAAAGGACAGAAGTACAATAAGGCGGCCTTATCGCTAAAAGCGATCTCTTCCAGGCAACCTTTGGATGTTGGAGTTGTACAAACATGGGCGGTGCATTAAATATAACATATACATAAACATACAAATAAATACAAATAAATATAAATAAAATATGAATAAATATCCTGTATACTATGTGCTTTTCACGTAGGCCTTATAGAAGCTTTCTGCTTTCCAATAAAGCCGCTTTGCCTTATCACATAGATAAAATAAACAGAAATTAGTTACAATCATTACCTACCTCAAGTTACGATTACGATTTACAGTCTATGGAGACTATAAACTAAAAGATAGACTATTAGAAATAGAAATCACAAAAAAGTGGAAGATAAAAAATATACATCTTAAAACAGTACAGCTACTGTAACTGAAACGCTGAAATGACCTAATTAGCATTAATTAACTGATTAGACTGTGGGATTGTATGAAGTATTTAGACGGGAGACGATTAATTTTGTTGAATGAGATATTTTTAATTTTAGCAAGTACTAAATTGGTATTTAGCATTCTTTGCTTCCAGTCGAGTCGTTTTTAGTATGCCGTGCTGGGTGAGGAATCTATCATTAAGAATGTATGTAATGAGAAACAAAAATAATAACCTTACAAGAGCAAATTTTTCATTTAAAAAATTTTTTAAATTCCAAAACACGTGGTACGATGTGAAAATTTAAAAAAAATTATAGAAGTATATAACTACATACCTCACAAAAATACTCCCAAAAAAAAGTATTCAAAGTATGTAACTAATATAATATATCACTTAAAGAAAGTAGCGTTAACACAAAAACTACTATAACTTCGAACAAGCTCAAAATCAATAAATCCTACGCATAGAATTCACAATGGGATTTCGTAATAGAAAATTTCCTTACTATATATTACCGTTTTATAAGACCGTGGTGCCATAAAATTTGTTACAACTTCCGTCCCCACGTAATTATATTTATATATAAGTAAATATAAATATAACAGTTCGTATGTCCGTTGATTAAGATATAAACGTAAATGTGTCAAAAAATACTATTTATGATAGTTTTAATGGGAATATTATGGACTTAGTAAGGCTATCGTAGCGCTACTTACTGTGTTCCTCTACCCAACCCATAAATTTTATGAATTTTAGTAAAATAAAAAAACATAGTGATTTATCACTAAATTTTATTTGGGCAGTAGAAAATCTGTTACATATTATACGCTTTTTAAATAAGTCACCTCAATTGAAACTTCTAAAAAAAAACAATGGCAAAATATTTAAATCCCTACATCTACAGACTCCTGAGCTGCTGCCTTCTTCGCTGGTCTTTAACCACAGTCTCCTCATCGAGACGCTATCACAAGACCTGCACCAGATCCACCCCAGTGACGCGCCCATGTTCACGGGTGGAGTTAAACCACAACGATCGGAGGGCCCAGTCCTGATACCGTTCCCCCTCTCCCCCCTAGAGCCGTTAAGAGAGAAGACACAGCAATAATTTGGTAATTATTAATTTTTCGAATTTGATCATACTTTTTCATAGTATGCTTCAATATAGATCCACGTATATCAATTTAAAATATATTCCTAATAATAAAAATATAGGTGAATACATACATAATATGCGTAATATTGCCAAAAAGCTTGTTATCAGTAAAGGCGATAGATAACCTTTGCACGAAAAAGTCAAGGTTGTTAATATGTAAACACTACGTAACACATGGTAGGTAGTGGAATAAAGTCAATTATAAAGTAATTATTATCTAGAAAGGCCATTAAAGCGCAGTGGCATAGCAGCTAATTGTATACGTCAGGCTTGGGTTCGATATACACTCGATGGAATGTATTATTAATTTTTTTTTTTATTTCCCTATTCCGATAAGAGATAACACGTGATTTATGAGTCGCGACCACACAAAACTGTGACTGAAAGGGATTCCTAGTCTAGTAATACCTATTTTAATAATAATCTTTTGTTGTACACAGTGATGTTTTACTAAATAAAAAAAAAATAAAAAACATGTCATTTATATCTGCCATTACCACGCAATTCGTATTAAGGGGGAAACTGTGGAACGGAGTGTTTGTCACTAGAAAAAATATATCTTCATCATGATATAAGATATAGAGCGATGTAATTTAATCATTATTTTCTTTACTTTCCTTCTATATAATATAATGAACGTATTGAATGGCGAAAAAATTACCTATAAGGACACCAAATATACGAAAAGATTCTTCCAAATAAAATTTGAAGTGACGAATAGCGCTGAAGGCACATACGCTTTATTTTACAATAGCTTAAATACATATTAATGTTAAAACGTAATACAAAAAATAATAATAATAAATAAAAAAATAACAATGATTACAAATTAGAATAATAAATATTTGTTTTCGTTGGGAATCAAACCTATGATCATCAAAAAGCCAGTTTAGAAAACCCAGATGTTTCAATATAAATCTATAAAAAAACACTACAATAATAGAATTCTCTGCCTCTTAATCGCTGTATAGGTTAATTATTTAGTTCATTGAACAATCTTTATATAATGACTTTATACTATATATATCATTATCTATTTTAAAATAATATTTCTTTTTATAGAAGCTTAAAAAAATAATAAAAATCTCCTCGTCCTTTGCCTAGAGCAGTAGGCAAAGAGGACCTAGTGACAAGGCTCTCTGTTTTCCAGTGGTGACTTTCCACTGAAAGGCAATCTGGGGACTACTCTCTATTATTTGTTTGTAGAGTGACACACCACTAGACAATCTCTGTCTAAGATAAAAAAAATAATATACACAAACAAAATCACATGTAAACCGACCATTTGTAGGCATAAGTCCTCCTTTGATAAAATTAATACTTATTTGGTTAACGCTTAAGATAATGAAAACCCGGTTTTAGTTTAAGAATTCTTTAAAGAACAAATATATTGTACTTTCGCTTAATGTAGCCCACATTCTAGTTCAGTTTAGGAAATTTTTGTGGGAAACTAGTATCCAGCTTACGGCTATCTCTGAGTTTACTTTAAGTGTATGGACGTTACGTTATTACAAATGCGGAATATATATATATATATATATATATATATATATATATATATATATATATATATATATATATATATATATATATATATATATATATATATATATATATATATATATATATATATATAAATACTGCCAGTGTTTAGAAAAAACTTTCTCCTAATTTATTTCTTTTTTAGCGCACAACATAACGTTGGCGCAATGTCGTATTCAATAAAAAAACTGAACTGTATTATTATAAAAAACATCTGAAAATATACTGTACTGTTTTATATATAAAATAATATTAAAAAAATATCTTAAATCTAAAATTATAAACTTAAATGTTATATTACTTATACACATGCATTAAGATTCCCATATGAACTCGAACCCACACTCGTCGTACAAAAATAAACTGTAGGTATTTTATAGAACTCCAAGGCTATGTCTAGTAATCCACTTGCACTGTGAATGACCTGTTCCGTTTAAATGCAGGTTACCTCCATAATGATCTGTAACTGTGTTACGCCTACGCATACTTAATACTTGTACCTCAATATACATACATACATACATATATATACATATATATATATATATATATATATATATATATATATAGATATATATATATATATATATATATATATATATATATGTATATATATATATATGTATATATATATATATATATATATATATATATATATATATATATATATATATATATATATTATATATATATATATATATATATATATATATATATATATATATAGATATGTCTTCTTTAGTACGTAAATGATTCAATACAAGTTTATGGAAAATAGATTTATGTTTTAATAAACCTGATACGGACATTATGAAGTGTTTATAGAATATAAAAATTGCTATAAATTTAAGTAATAAAGACGTTATTAACACGGTGGAGACCTTTTTCTATAAGAAAATATTTTACAGCTTATACAAATTAAACTAAGTAGATAGCTGTCTACCGTGCTATATGCGGGAAAAGGCTTCACGAGACTTCCCGCAAATACGGTAGAGAGCCCTATCCTTATTTAAACACACTCCCTATAACTATGTATGTAAAAAATTGTGTCAATATAAAATAGATACGTATATATATTAATACAAAAAGAAAATTAATTATTTTATTCTCTATACTTAAATTATCATATAATAAAGCTGTATGAAGCTTTTAAGCTAATGAGTTTTATTTTTTAGTGTCATGACGTAAGCTTAAAGCTGCTATATTTAACAACGGTTCAAGAAAGGGGTCACTTATACTGCAAAGTACTTATACAAATATAACTTTTATAACATATTATAAAATCGATATCAAATATCTGACTGTAAAACATAAAAAAATAATTTCCCAAGTTAGAAGTATTTTTTAAAGAAAACATATAAAAAGTTGAACGCAGCAAGATTTGAACCCGTGCCTCATGGAAACCGTCCACGTGCTCTCACCTAAGCCATGCGTTTTTTTCTATCCTTAGTGTGAATTAACACTTTAAAAATCTTTAGCCTTGTATGACGCATATCGCAGGTTCAATTTTGAAATCGATGATGATAAAGGATGTCGTAAAGAAATGTGACTAAGTAGTACTTTCCACATATCAAATCCTGTATGAAGTAATTTTTTTTCTTCTCGCTTTATTCGGCAAGGTAAGTTAAAGTCAGTAAGTTAGGTAAGTACTTAGGCACTCTGCAAAGTAATACTTACAGTATTTATTATGACATGGAATTTGTCAAAAAACTAGAATTTCAACTTTATACCTACCTATATTGAAATAGCACAAATGTTAATAGACTTTCGAAATGCCTTTCAGTTTCTTATAATATGATGATTTATGGCAGTGGTATAACATCTGACTGCAAACGCCATGGTTATCGATACAATACCCACTCGGTGTAAAGACTTATTTTCACTATCCCGCTCTCAAATCATAAGCAAAAGCGCTACTGGCAAGGTAGCAGGTACGTATTGATATGGAGGACAAAGTGAGAATCTAAAAACAATATATAAATAACTAAATACCCCACCGAGATTCGAACCCGTAGTCATCGTTTGCAGTCAAAGGCATAAACGTCAAATAAATGTCTCTATAGCATTAGTTAATATTATTTAACTTAAAATTGTTGCATAATAATATTAACGACTTAACTTGCTCTATTTATTTCTTAATCTTAATTAATGGATTAATTTAAACAAATATTACAAAACCAATAAAACAAAATGTGTAAATAGCATTTGAGTGAACACATTTATGACGATATCGTAGCGCAATAGGTGGGACACTGTATTACTGTATATAGTTGTGGGTTCGATTCCATTTTGTGGAAATTAATAAAATCATTTTCGATCTATGGCAAGATAGAGCGCGTTGTTCCGTTCCGTTCAAGTTCCGTTCAAGTTCCGTTGAATTTAGGCAGAAAGTGTAGAACAGAGTGTTTTAACAAAAGATTCTCTATACTTATTCTGCTATATATTATGATTCTACATCATTCATGCGATAGTTGCGCCTTCTAAATCTATTATTAATATTATTATAACAATTTCGCTTGCGTGCAATTTAAAAAACATTTTCCCATTTCCCGTAAAATTTGGGGAGATCCTCTTTTAGTGTTTCCCGTGTTTCCCGTGTTAAGTTTTTATATAGATATGCATAATATATAATATATACTAAATATTTATTACGTTAAGGAATGTGCACTGATTAGGCATGCCGAATTAGGCTTAATAATGTAAATAAACTAATTTGTATTCACATATTATATATACGATATTTTTAAAATTTCACGCTTTATCCCGCACTTATAGCAGGATAGGCAAAGGTAATGTTGTAAGACACTCCGTTACCCGCGTACCGCCCAATTTTCCTGACATTGCGTGTTTAGTGGCGGAAATCAACGTCGCGCTTCGCTCTGGTGGTAGTAGCAGAGCGTGGTAATGAAAATTATTATTTTGTCATAGTGGAAATCGAACCAACTACCGTCGCGTTTATAATTAGGTGCTATTGACATATAAAATTTATATTTAAGATATATATTTTTTAAAATAACATTAAATATATTCATATTGTAAAAAAGTCTTATTAATATAAAGAAACGCTTATATCATAATATTATATTACTTATATATTATGATAAAATATATAACTTTATTTATTTAAATATAAAACTTTATTTATTTAAATATGTTCAATTTAATAAAAAATATTTTTTATTTGTTCAAAAAAAATGTAATAACAAAAACAAGTTGTATATTATTATTTTAATAATAAAATATAACTTAGCTATGTAAATTATCTCCAAAATATTTACATTTAACTATTTTCATTACTTCATTACTTTATTAATAACAATACACTAGTTTTCTTGAATAATATAACAGAATATGTTTTTTTTTTCCTTTTAGTAATAAATATAATGTAAAACAGAAATTATACTACTTACCGAAAATAAATTCCAAAGCGGCTAAACAGCAACTTTGTTCGTAGACATTTCGAATAAACAATAATTAATAATAATAATTAAAAAAACAACAAAAACAAACACTGACGAATAAAATGAAATAAAAAACAAAAACAAAAAATCCACAAAATTCCAATAAAACAAAATAGAATAAATCACAAATAAACAATAAACTATTAAGTAAATTAATTAAAATTTACAAGAAGAAAATATATTTAAAATAAAAGTTTTTTCTATAATAATCGTCGTATTCCACTTCGTGTTTCAAACTAAATTCACGTTTGAACTCCACGCCGTTTGAATCTACACTGAGCTTGAGACTGAGTGACTTGAGTGAAGCGAGCGAACTAACCTACCAAATTATTATATATTATATGTATATATTACATATATATCGACAAATATAATTGTATGTTTATTATATTAAGAGAAGTTTTGGGTTCGATTTTGTTTTAAACAAAATAACTATAACTGTAGGTATTTTATAGGTGTAGGTATTTTATAACTAAACTAAACTAAATAACTCCAAATTTTAAGCTAAATTAACTATTATTATAAGGATTTATTTAAATAATAATGTTAATGTAATAATGTTAATGTTAATGTAAGTAAAGTTAAAATATTATTTATGTTATAATATTAAAACTTTACTTCTAGATAAGCTTACAACTTGTCGCTAGCAACTCAAATCTATGTAAGCGATACAAAAATTAGCACTTTCCAGGAATCGACCCTGCGGTATTAAACACTAAAAGTTATCAATTTTGATTACTTTCTTAGAACCATACAAAGGACATTATTAAGCTTTTTAACTTTTGACAAGCAAAATGTCTGTTAATTACAATGTAGTTATAGGTTATGGTAATGTGATAACGTATACATAACTTTTTCTGACGGTTTAGTAGTTATCAGTTATAACTTTTATAACTTATATAAATAACTAGAATATTATAAGGTTATTTAGTTAAGAAGTTTTGTATATAAATATATTTTTATTAAAAAGTAAATTTTCTTATTAATTAAGTATATAAATGTAGAAATTATTTATAGTTACATTGAAAGCCTCTATGTATGAAATAAATTACAAAATATTCTATCAAGTGTATAGTTTTGTGCAATAAGGTTTTGATTAGCTAATTTTATTGTTTTATTTTCTAAGAAGGTAGTAAAGTTCTCTTTACTATTGTTTTTCAAGTGTCATAAAAATATTTTTGCCACAACATTATTTTTATATGTATCTATTTTTTTTTTTTTTTTTATATTTACATATTTAAGTTTGTTTGTCAAATAAATACAAATTATAAAAAAAAAAATTTATTAATATATAAGACTACGTGAGGACTTTGTCTCCGAACCCAATTTTCGAGACATTGCGTGTTGGGTGACGGAACTCAACAGAAATAACTCAATCTTTGAATCTTGAATCGAACCATAGCATCGCTTTACAATGAAGCTATTTACACATTTAATTAAAAAAGCTAATCTATTATATTAGCTTAGATAATACAAATCCATAAATGGTAAAGTTGTTTTCTCACGCAACAACTTTTCTTTAACGCCTTTCATTATAATTGACTTTTAATCTGATGAGTTATTTCGATTAAAATAGCAACTCGTTTTAATATCGATATTTATCTATTCCAATCTGGTTTCTTTTGTTTTTGTAACAATTACAATGACTTCACATTTTTGTATTTAAGTTCATTACTAAGAAATATATATTATATTAAAAGACATGAAATATAAATAATAAATTTCGTAACTTGAAGTTATTAACTATTCACCGATAGATGGCGCTAGAATTTTAACGTGGCTACTCGCTAGAAGATGGCGCTACTTTCAACGCGTTATCGCTATCGACTCGATTCCAGGAAGTGTCGTAAATAACATAAACAAATGTAATAAAGCGATAATGTTCCTGTTGTTATTTATTATTGATTTAAATATACGAGTGTGTTAAATTAACGCATCGTTATAACGGTCAATTGAGATTTTACTTAGGTAGGGCTGGGTAATACAAAAATATGAACAGAAATTTAACTTATATATAGATATTTAAAAATAAATAGAGAGGACGAAAAGGGCCTGGTGTCGAGAAACTCCGCACGTGGGTCAACTGTCAACTCTCACGCACTTATTCTGCCCAAATTCGAAAGGTTGGATGGCAGCTCAACACTAACAGCGAGGAAATAAAAATAATTTATTCACTTAACAACTTGATAGGTAATTAATTTATATATAGAAAAGTTTTCTGTAGCACGCATTTTGTGCTTTAGATAGATTCAGTTAGCTTTATTTCTGTATAATCTTTCAATTATTCAATTGTTCATTTAAAAAAAGTTACTTTTTTATGAATTTTGAAATTTTGAATTTTAGTTTATTGTCTAGTATATATTTAACGATTATTTTCATTTTAATAACTACTAAACTATGAAATGACTGTCTATATGTAGTATATTTAAATTTGGAATATGAAAAGAAAAGTTATTAACATGTCACTCAGTTCTTCAACCAGATATAACTTTTTAAGTGGCAGAACCCAACACTACCTTTGCCTGAAATAACTTTATAATTTATGGCACCCCATTATTCTAAAACCCAAAAGATTACCCATTGGCCTTCACGATTGTATCTTTCAACTAAAAAAAACAACAATAGCTCTGTTGTATGGCTATCGTACCTAATATTAACATTTAAAACGATTTGACGTTCCCACGACAGTAACTTAGGATTAGATTTTTAAATGTCAAACTGGAAGACAGATAAAAAATATATTTATATATTTTGTAATTTCACACTGGTCCTTTACTTGTTAGTTGTTATTTTACACAATAAAAAATACCGAAACGCCACTAATTAAGAATAGAACAAAACGGAGAGATCTCTTTTATTATTTCTTTTTAATTTTTATATTATAGAAAAAAATCTAAAAAACCATTTGGTATGCACAATATCCGCCAGTATCCGAATTCGTACCTGCAAATGTAACGTAAGTTAGAATTTGAGAAACATTATGATTTCAATTATATTCTATTATTTTTCTTTTCAATTATATTCTATATATTAATATGGATAAGACAAGCGCTATAAATATCTCTTTTATGGGCAGGTCCTAGTCATGTTTCTTAAGAACTAGAAACATTGTTGGTGAAATCATCGAGTATCGAGTAAGACGTTTAGAAATCATTCGTTTTAAATGAAATCACTAATAATTATTAACTTAGAAAGCAAAATAGAAGGTAAAACATTAAATCTTCCCAAGTTGTATTTAAATGGGTTCCAATTGTAATTTTTTTTTATTATAGGAAATTATTATTTTGTATGTGTGTGATTATAAAATTATTTCAATGATATAAAGTAAGTAAGTTCTAAGTAAGTGATAATTTCAGTAGTTTTTATAACATTATTTCACGTGGTATCCAGTGAAAATATAAATAAATCTATTTGGGAAGAATCTTTCTTTCTCTGTATATTTTTTAGGAGGTCAGTTATTAAGCCACAAATTATGGTTATATCAATTTTGTATTATTTTTCAGGCATTAGAAAAAACATTCATATAATCATTATACTCAACCCCTAAGAATATTTGATCCTACTACTATCAAGTAGTAAGTAGACAACAGTGGCGAAGTGTGAAATTTGTATGAAGGTAAGCCAGAGTTTAAATAATCATTAAAAAGAATCGATCAGGATAATTAAAAAATCAATGATACTACTTTACGAAATATTATTTACTCAGAAAATATTATATAGTTTGTATTGTATAGAATAAAATTCATTAAACCATGAAATTATTAACTGTTATGTAAAGCTTATTAAGATTTACAAAAGGTAATCCGATGAGAATCGTGTTATATAGAGACTTCGCCACTGTACGCCAATACTATTGACTGCTATATAATGGAAAATATTCCCACTTCCTACATTATCCACAACCGCTTGTTTACGTCATGACTCGATGACTACGATAACGTATTATTTATGCATTTTAATCGCCGCACCTAACTGTCAGTCATTTAAATGTACTTTTTTAATATAGCAGTATACAATCATTTTGTAATGCAAATTGTTACATTTGACTTAAGTTGTTAATGAGAATTTCTTTTTAGTTTCACGCTATCTTTCACATATGCAAAGATCTAGATACCTAGATATAAAAAGGTTAGCTAATTTCTCATATCTAGTGTCAGGACACTCTTTTCTCTCCTTTCGTGGGTCGAACGAGTAAATGAAAAGTGGCGGACCGAGACGATTATATATATATATATATATATATATATATATATATATATATATATATATATATATATATATATATATATATATATATATATATAATATATATATATATATATATATATATATATATATATATATATATATATATATATATATATATATATATATATATATATATATATATATATATATATATATATATATATATATATATATATATATATATATATATATATATATATATATATATATATATATATATATATATATATATATATATATATATATATATATATATATATATATATATATATATATACAGCACATCTGACTGTGAACGCAACAGTTCGGGTTCGATTCCCAGTCGGGGAGAATTAATTATTTTCAAAGCGCGGCGTTAAGTTCCGCCACTCAACACGAAATGCCTAGAAAGACGTGAAGTGGAATACCTATTGTCTTAACACAACCACCCTCTACCGTAAACCTATTTTACATACATATATACATATATACATACATATATACATACATATATACCTACCTACCTGTATAGGACAGGTTATAGGTAGATTTGCAGGCATATCTTTAAAATCAGTGAAAGAAAAACTTCAAGCCTCCAAGGTGGTCACGCGAGGTATCGCGTGCAACTGTAACCGTGTACGTCGAATGTTTTAACTGTATGTACATACATATTTATTAAACATTATGGAAAAAGAAACGTTTTTACGGTTTTCATTTTTATATTCACTTCGCTTCGATTTCGTTATCGTAGAGATATACAAATATACATATCTTCTTCTTCTTCTTCTTCCTGGCATTAGTCCCGGCTTTTGCCAGGGTCTGCCTTCCGACTAAGACCAATCGGTCCATATGAGTGGCGAAGTGGTTTTTTTTTTTTTGTGGAGCGATTGCCATCTGACCTCCAAACCCATTACTGGGAGAAACCAAGAAAGGAAAGGGAATAAGAGGCAGAAAGACTTGGAATATAGGGGAGGGACACCACTTACATGGATTGGATCGGGTTATGAAAGTGGTGGCTCGAGGTCCCGGGGTCGCGTACCCGTATGCCGGAAACCAAATATCGGACAGATAATTGGCTAGACACCCTCTTGACAAATATACATATATATATATATATATATATATATATATATATATATATATATATATATATATATATATATATATATATATATATATATATATATATATATATATATATATATATATATATATATATATATATATATATATAACTATGTAAAGGACAAGGAATTAAAATAACACGTAATTTAAAAAAAATATTACGATGCATTTATTTTATTTTTATGGCCAATTATGAATATCAGAATATAAGCTCTTCACTTTAAGACTTATCACTAAGCTCTATGCCCTAGATACAAAACTGGTACTTATTGTATGACAAAATGACGCACAGTCGAAACTATGCAGCGAAGGAAGCTAAAATTCGGCATGTATGTTTCTTCGGGACTGTACATCAAAATTACATACTTCAAATGTCTTTGTCATGAATATAAATTGCAGGCGATAATGTGAAACAATAGCTTATTTTCACGAACAACATTCGGAGCCGCGATTGGTTTACATTTAGATTGCAGTGGAGAACTTAACTAAGTACCTACACTGAAATCAATTAAAAAAAAAGTGTGTTAAGAAGTGTAACTCAACGCCTAACTGCGCTTTACCAGAGAATAAAATATTATTGCGTTGGTACATAGTATTTTTAGATGTATATTTAAACAAACATAATTTTTTCATTGTAATTATTAGTCTGTAAAATTATATTATAACCATGTATATGGGATTAGTTGCTTCGTAAGATAAAGTAAGGTATCGATATATTTTACTTTTATATATTACACATACACACACACACACACCCACACACACACACACACACACACACACACTCGCGCACACACACTCGCACACACACGCACGCATACAAACATCCACCTATCTGCTGCTCCTGCCCCCAGCCCAGCCTGTCACAATCTCCCGTTTTAACCATCCTGTCACTACTAGCTGCCTTCTTCCTGTCATCGGTCCATCTGGCCGGAGGACGTCCAACGCTCGTCCAGTCCATATAACAGTCAAATAGAAAACCAGTATCTATAGCCATAAGCTATTAATTGACTATGAAATGCATTTATATATAATTTAATTTGACAAAGAGCATCCTGTTACACACAATGCCGTCACGCATCGGGTCATGGCTAGTGATTTTTTTTTTAATAAAATCTGTATATATTATACTAACTACAATTAAAAAATCTAAATTTCTTCTAAAAAAAATTTGTACCTCATAGTGTTAAAACAATTGTATATTTTTATTTTTAGCTTTATCATATTATGTATATATAGTAAGGTGTCAAGACACTGTTCAATCCAATTTTTTCGCTTCCAGTCTAAATTCAAGACAATGGTTAATGAGTTGCGGAACTCAACGCCGCGCTTAGTCTTCACAGGTAGGACCAGTAAAACTAAACACATCATCGTCATTGTTTACAAACAGAGTGTACCACTGCGCTACATTGTCCTCAAACGAAAGAAGCTTAGAGATAAAATACAAGAGAATTGAATCGACACTCGTCGTCTGAATTTATTTATTTAATTACATTAAAAAGAGCAACTGTTGAGTTTCTCGCCAGCTTTTCCCAGCAGAACTGCCCTCCGAGCTGGTGGTAGCTTCTAGTAGGACTGGCAATACTGACACTTATGTTAATTGACGATTCGAAAGGGCTTGTAATAGCCTATTTAAATAAAAATTTAAATGAATATTTTGATTTTGATTTTTTTTTAAAACATATCTCAAGTACTGAACGAAGATAATTTTAAGAAATTTATAAGGAAAAATTATTAAACGAGTATGTGTTCAAAGTTATTTACACAGCAGGTATATTATTTCAAGGTAATAAATATTTTATTAATATAAATTATAAGTGACATACAAAGACCAATGGCAGTGTGATAATATTTTAAGAGAAAACCTCTATAGAATTCTTTGGAATTTGAGTTCCAAGGAAAGGAGTTCGAAGCTGTATTTGGGACTTTAATTAGCTAAAGCTGATGCTATACAAAAAAAACTCTGCTACAATATCCTCAGTACTTACAGCCTTACATAAAGGAGTTTCTTTCCTTCAAAAAAAATTATAGTTAATAACGTATTAGGATCAATAAACACATAATTTCATTCAATATAAAATAGTCCTTATTTACCTGTTAACAGAGTCGATTTTCACACAAGAATATTATATTACCTGCATTTAACATCCATCATTTATATATTATAGGCTTTATTCTAAAGGAATAAAGTTCATTTTTGCATTTCCATGAAAACCTTTGTAGTAACATTCTTGCAATGCACGGAATTTCTTTGTTTCTATAAGCTAATGTTATAATTTGTAGAATGTCAGAAGTAAGGTCTAGGGGTAAATATTTTAGAAACCCCTTTTACAAATATCTCAAAAGTCAATGACCCCGCCAAGTTCCCACAAAATATGCTAAAGTGATAATTTTAAGTTATGTTAAACATGTTATTTACTGTGTTTTTGCAAAAAAAGACTTCCTTTAAGCTTTTAACGTTAGCTTAGTATTAAGTGAATAGTTAATACTTAGTTTTAATCAATATTTTCATATATATCAAATAATATTAAGAAGACAGTATTAGTATGGTCGTTACAAATTTGCTTAGAGTTTCTGTAGATGGAGGAGCTTGGACAGTGAAGCGTAAATATTCATTTCCAAGGAATCCCTTAAACGTAAATTGTGGCTAAAATCCCAAACACTGCTTTGAACTCGTTTCCTTGGAACGCAATATACACGTACATGGTGAATCCAAAGAATGCTAAAGAGTTTTGTCTTTTAATATATTATCGATCCTATTCGTCAATACGATGATAATTTAAAATAGTACTATTAAGCTACAATATTTGTATTTTAGTTATTAAATTTACATTAATTAAATATTTATTACCTTGAAATAATATACCTGCTGTTTAAATAGCTTTGAACACAATATATTAATTTTTCCTTATATATATATATATATATATATATATATATATATATATATATATATATATATATATATATATATATATATATATATATATATATATATATATATATATATATATATATAAGATTTAATAGAAGCTAATAGTATATAATGTATTTGAAATATGTAATGTATAGAAATCTACAGTTAAAGATACGATTCACGGTCCTGGGTTCGAATTTCAGGTTATGTAAAAGATATTCTTTGGTTAAAAGCTTTGCTTGCTTTCGAACCCAGGACCGTGAATCGTATCTTAAACTGTAGATTTCTATACATTACATATTTCAAATAACATTATATACTATTAGCTTCTATTAAAACAAGCGCGTTTCTCACGTCCTTTATTACTCATCCAAATGCAATGGTATTTATAAAATGTATGGGAAAATACAATTTTAGCTTTGTTTACTAACTGACAGTTAGTGACTTGCTGATAAGGTGTTATTGCGATTTATACTGCGTTATAATTATTAATCATTATAATATATTGTAATAAAACTAAGTGTCGCAGCCAATCCATATCAAGGGCAGAAGGCACCATAATTTCAACAAATGGTCAATTTCACACGAATATAGAATTGTGAAGGTTGAGGTAAGGTCAGCGGAATATACAATTTTGTTTAATTTCTTTGGTTTTTTTTTAATAGAATATATTAATATTAATAAATGTGTATATATTTTTTAAAGTAACGAACTTTCTATGTTTAAATAGCTAAGTTCTATGTAATGTTGTTACATCATAATATGTAATATTTGTGTCAAACTCGTCCGCTAGTGATTTAGTGACAGCAAGGGTTCTTAGGGAGTGTCGGAGAATACTTGGGAGAGATTTTCCCGATATTCTAACTTAAAGGGCAAAAAAGTGGGATTTTACCTTTTACAGCCCACGCAAATATTTCATTTGCGGCCTACAGCTCGTTTTTAAATAATAATTAAATATATATATACAATCTGCAGTATATTCTATATATGTTATAGAAAATGTATAAGAGCATGTAATTGAGAACATAGTGTTAAGACACTCCGTTACCTGCTTTTCAAATTTTTTTTGAAACACTACGCGAAAATAATATAATTTAAATATCATCTCCCCTAACGGGGAACGAACTCAGGACCATCACATTAACAACCAAACTCAATCAGTATTCTCAAATTGATTCGTATATTTAAATAATTTTTTTTATTCCTACAGTACCTATATTGCCAATCTATTAGTGTGATAACTATAATATTGTGGACACATAATAAATTATATTGTTTAATTCTTCATTAACCACACCGCATATGTACTGGCGTCAAAACAATTTATGTTTATAACAATTTTAGCTTTAGAATAAACACTTGATAAATCTATTTTTACCATATAGTAGGTATAATTTAATGTTATTATTAAGGAATATGTTTATTTTTGTTTAAATTTACTTGTAAATATTATATTCTTAAGATAAGCAGGTTCAAATTTTCTTTTAGTAATTTATTTATAAGTTCAGGCAAGAGAAAAATTGTTTTGAATTAAACAATGTAACTATGGGGCAAGTGATATCTCTTATAACAAAGTTATAATATATATATATATATATATATATATATATATATATATATATATATATATATATATATATATATATATATATATATATATTTTAGTCAGAGTAAGAGAGAGCTCTTACTATATTTTCAAAATTTATAAATATATATTATATAATATAATTCCTAAAATTGATTTATATCATCAGGTCGAGGGAGTTTAGAAATCGAGGCATTGTGTGTAAAACTCAACATCGTACTTTGTCTTGCTAAAGCTGGGAAGAGATAATGATGTATTCCCGCGAGTGTGAATCGAACTTACAATCATGACGTGTATACTCAAACGCTGTACCACTGTGCCACAATTGCCTCATTATAGCCAAAGAAAATTTGGTAAAAACGTATTTTACCAAATCGCAAATCGCTCTATTCTCCACTTCTTTAGAGGCAGTACGATTTAGATGACGTTGGCATTTGTTTATAGTACTAGTTTTACAAAACATAATATTTATTTTAACAGTATTTTTTTTATTCCACAAAATGAGTTAAGCAACAGAACTAAATAATGAAGGCCAACTCCAAATTTTCTTATTCTATTAATCAGTACAATATTTACTAAATTACATAATAATTGCTGTGTAAATTTTGTTTTTACGAAGTAATCACGACTTTCAATGTTTATCGTTGGTATACAACTTGTTATACATTTTATTATTTAAATTACTTTTTAATTGAGGACCGTCGTGGCGCAGAGGCCCAGTCTCCCTGAAAACGCGACGGTATGTAGGTTTGAATCCCACTCGGGGAAAATCAAATATTTTTTTGTGCGGGATACAGCGTGAAGCTCTTAAATAATAAATTAATTAAAATTTCATTGACATTGAAGTCACTTACTGGCTTGTTTGACTTGTTCGAGTGATTATGGATTAATATTTACTTTGAGGCATTTAAACTATAGTGAATCTTAAATCATTGTGTAGGCTTAAGTTAATTATGTTCTTCAAATTAAACTATCAATATATCTAAGAGAAAAGCATTTTGTTATCATCATGCTGAAGAAATCTAAAGTAGTGATTTCCAATACCAATGTTGTATGTTTAAAAAATTAAATAACTCGAAATTGTGTGCTGAGAATGAATCACAGTGACCTATTATTTTTTTTCTAGTGTTAGTATTTGCTGAGAACGGAGTGTCTTGACACTAGGTTCTCTCTGCGTACCTTGTTATATGCGGGTAGCGTAAAGTTACTTGCCCCTTAATAATCTATATCACATTGGTATAACATTTTTTTCTAGAGTAGCTATAGTATGTTTGTTAATTCAGCAATTCTTTTTATATTTTATGATAGTCAATCTAGTTTTAAACGCCAAACTGGTTGTGTCACCTTGAAATCGATGAAAGACATATAAGATATTTGTAATACATGTCTAATTAAGAACAGGTAACGTATACACTTACATATAAATATTTATATATATGCTAGTGGTCAAATAGAAATATATGTGATCTGTCAGGTATTTCGTTGCCCTTCTTATAAAAAGAACAATGAAGTCTTAAAAGTAAGGGCCACAAAAAATACCGTAATTTCTATTTATTCCTCAGAGAAATAGATTATATAAGTGAAAAAATTACGTTGCTATCTATACTAAACCTTGAAAGGGCATTTACTCGCACAGTTAACAAAAGGACTAAAACTTGTTTTAAAATGTTAGGCCAATATTAACTATAATTTACAGAAAATAAAGTCGATTTTTATATAAAGCATTATAATAAGAACTAAGTTATAAAAAAGTCATCTGTTAGATATGATTCTGAATCGATTAACTTTTTTTAAACATTTGAAGCATTCCGTCCTTATTTAAATTTCATTCATTCATCTGTGTGGGAATCGAACCCGCTACAGTCAGACGTTTATGTTAAATATAGAACTTATTAACTTAATATAAAACTTATTACCTTATTTTTTCATAAATCTCTCTTGACTCATTTATTAATAATATAGTGAGAGGAATTAATAATGCCATTATTATTAATAGGTCTCTTTATATATATATATATATATATATATATATATATATATATATATATATATATATATATATATATATATA
The DNA here is from genome assembly GCA_037127375.1 of Dione juno. NCBI lineage: Eukaryota > Metazoa > Arthropoda > Insecta > Lepidoptera > Nymphalidae > Dione > Dione juno. Next base: position 1,898,356 of record JAXRJS010000060.1, on the reverse strand, counting down.
TATATATATATATATATAATATATATATATATATATATATATATATATATATATATGAAGCTTTAATTATATTCCGATTCCCTTCACCCTCTTATACTATTATAATAAGCATGTTTTATACTGCATATAAAACTTTATATACGAACACTATATCTTTTAGTGAAAACCGCATTAGAATTTATTATACAGTTTACAAGATCTAAGGACTAATTCTATGGAAAATAACATAATTTTTGACCTATTATATAAAGATAATAGTTAATATCGAAAAAGCTATAATAACTACGTAACATTTAATCAAAAGGCTGTATTTCTAGCTATTTAACTTATGTGTTTTTTTATGGATTATTGTTTATTTTTAAATATTCTTTATACTATTATTTATTCGTTTTAAATGCATAATATAGATAACTAAAGGTAAATAAATATTATATTAAATAAAATCCGTAAAAAACCATCATAGAAAGATACGTGACAACATCTCTACATAGATATGTAAATACATATTTTCATCGATTTATATAAAATATTTAAATTAAAAATATATATATGAAAAGTTTTACATATATATTATAGTAAGTACGGAAAAAATAATCAAATGTGAAAATAAAATTTATATAATACATTTAATCGATTTACTTACAGCTATATCTAAAGTCGATGTTGAAGACATGTCAATAGTGTACACCCCTTCTCCATTAGGGGCGGGAACCACTTTAGATCTCTTAGCCATTTTGAAGCAATTAATTCCACAAGATAGAACCATTTCACTTATCAATCGACACTTAATTGTAATTATTAAAATAAGTAATATATATGATAATAAAACTGTTTTCTCTCACAGAACACAATTAGATATTTAACTAAAATTAACACTTAATTACAAACACTTGTACTAAACTCAATGAAAAAATCCAATTTAACAGTATTAAAGTTATAAACACAGAAGATCTATTTCACTTACTGAAATAAACAGTTATATGCACTCAAAATGTGTATGTAATAGTTAGTTCCAACACACAATCCGCAGTTAAGTATTTAAATCAACTTAACTGTAGCTAAAACACGTGCGCACGCGCAGTATAACGCGGCAGAATGACAGGTTTGGGTCATTTCATGCGAATAGTGACTCAGGTAGAGCTAGGTGTTAGAAATACTTGTAAATGGGATTAGTTTTTTGCCCCCTTTGTTTGTATAGATAGTGGGCAAAAATAAGTTTTCTTTGTTTCATTGTATAGTTTGTCTTTAGTTTTTAGACATATAATAAAAATGTATATATATATATATATATATATATATATATATATATATATATATATATATATATATATATATATATATATATATATATAAACTAGATTGTAATACAGATATTATAATATATTACTTAGCAGTATACCATTTTGAATATTTTACACTTTTTCAAGTGAGTTAATAGATTATCGATTCGAATCCATGGTTATCGTGCACTGTACCCAAGTACTGTACATGTACTTCAAATGTCTATACGACTAAATATGGGCGTATGTATGTTACATACGTTACGCATGATTGATTAATTAATATAAGTGCTCGTTGATGTATATTATTCACTTAGTTATTATAAATAAAATCATACAAATGAGAGGATACGGAAGCTTCGTTTAATCATATATGTATTATTTTCTTATCTAAGAATATATTTAATTTTTTTTATAACTTAACGCTGTATCCCGCACATAGCAGGGCTGCCGCACGTAGGCTGAAGAAACCTAGTGTTAAGGCCTTGTTACCTGAGCGAAGAAAATTAAAGACTTCTCCCCGTTTGGGAATCGAACCTACGAACCGGCGCGTTTTACAAGCAAACGCTGTACCTCTGCACCATGACGGTCCTCTTTTTTATCTATAGACAAATAGCAGTAGTATAATTATATAGTATAGTAAAATTTTACAACCATCGGTTACTACAAAGCGGAAAGTCCAAAACTAAGATTACTTTCGAAATTATTTTGCAAACATTATCGCTGACGGTTCCAGTGAAAGCAAAACAGATAATATGATATATTTATAATAGGTGCTTTAAATATTTGTCACCGGTTTCGTTACTAATATGTAAATATAATATTACATAAATATTATTAGAATTAATCATGATTTCTTTAACGATTATATTTTTAGAATTAATCATGATTTCTTTAACGATTTTTGAGTAGTTTTTCAAAGTAGTTGTGGATAAATTGAAGATATCTTTAATTGTATATATACTTCTCAAGGCCTTTTAGAACTACATACTATCGAAGAATCGATATATTTGTATATTTTTTTTTTATAATTTTTGATGTAACAATTTAAAATTATTGTAAGATCATAGCTAATTCTTTAGAAAATCTCATATACTTTTTGAGATTTGATTAAATAATGTACCTTATATTACCTGTTCCCATGACCATTTTTGACTGTAAATGTGACCGGTGTGGGTTCGATTCCCTATCAAGCAGAATGGATTATTTTTCACGCTCTGGTAATATGATAAAGCGCGACGTTGAGTTCCGCCACTCAACACACAATGTATCGAAAAGACAGTGAACTGAGAACAGAGTGTCTTAACACTAGGTTCCCTCTGTCTACATTGCTATAGGCGGGAAGTAACATGGAGCTATTTTTTCGATATTTTTTTATTTTTTTTAGCTGTTATCAATTAAAATACTGATGTACAGACAGCTACTAAGTACTTAATTACATTCGTTTTCCATATTTGTATAGGGAAGCCCATACCGTGGTTTGTTTTACCATAGCTATAAATGAAAATAGTTAAAATATATTTTAGAGAGAGAGCGAGATATCCTTTCAAGTTACGCTACGCTTAAAGTCCCATGCTGTCCCACTGCGCTACTAGCTAATCAAGTAAATTGTTTATAAAGCATAACGATGCTAGAAACAAATAATAAGACTAATTTTTCTATCATATGTAATATTTAAAAAAAAACATAAATATATATATTTTACACATATATACAAATACAAAATTCATTCAAAAATTCAACTTGTAGCTTTCGTAATAGTAGTGCAATTAAATATCAAGCTCTGTGACTAAATAATTTCAATTTAATTAATTGGATAACTTAATTAACAATTCATTATTATTTGCTCATTATAGTAAATTTACTGCCCTTTCTTTATGCATACGTATTTTACGATTAAAGCCATTATTATTAATTAATTAAGTTTAATGGTGCTCTTGATTAGTATTTCATTTTAATTTCTTCAAAATTTTAATTATATATATATATATATATATATATATATATATATATATATATATATATATATATATATATATATATATATATATATATATATATATATATATATATATATATATATATATATATATATATATATATATATATATATATATATATATATATATATATATATATATATATATATATATATATATATATTTATATATATATATTGACAATCTCTACTAAGTATAATAATTAAACTTGAATATTTGTTTGGTTACATGTGCAAATCTCGGGAACAGCTGATCCTAACTGAAATAACTATTTGTGAAATGGATAGTCAAAAGTTGAAGACGAACAAAGCCGTAGGTAATAGCTAGTGAATGATAAAATAAAATATTTAGTTTTAACTTCACTACTTACATACAAAACAATATATTTACGTTCAAGTGACGGAAAGTATAGATATACATTAGCCTTAGTAATCATAGCCCCTATAACAATTAATTACTTGCCGATGCGGGTCATGATGTACCCGATATCGATTTTTCATTAATGTGCTTTCGACATTTTAATCCATATTATAGATTTACAAGAACTGGAACCCGTGCGTCCTTGACATATATATATATATATATATATATATATATATATATATATATATATATATATATATATATATATATATATATATATATATATATATATATATATTGATGGATCCTTGTGGGCTCTGAGTGTGATTACACTAAACGTGATCTGCACTAAGTATTTAAGAGCTTCAATTCCTTTGGACTCAATAATAATATAATTCAAAATATTATTAATATTGTCTACATACAATTTGACAAGCCCGTTTTAGCTATTTGCAAATCTGATCGGTTTCTATCAGCATTATGTACGCGTGCATGTGAAAGCTGTTATGCAAACGTACATTGACACACTAAGTAGATTCAATTTATTCATCGTTATTAATCGTATCGGTTTTATATGGATTTAGTAGAAGTTTTTTTTTAAATAATATCGGATTAAGTAGAGAAAACCTTATGAAGTAGCAGAAGAATGCGCATTTAGATGTATTAATACTAACTGCGTGGCAAAAACCAATACTGCGTTTGGACAAATCAGTCAATATTTTTTAGGGTTCCGTGCCTAAAATGTAAAAACGGGACCCTATTTCTAAGCTTTCGCTGTCTGTCTTGCACCAGGCTGTATCTCATAAACCGTGATAGATAGAAAGTTGAAATTTTCACAAATTATGCATTTCCGTTGCCGCTATAACAACAAATACTAACAATAAACAAATATTTTGTCAGCAGAATACCTACAATCATGAAACAGGTACGGAACCGTCGGTACGCGAGTTTCACGCTGATTTTCTGCAGGGAATTGTAGGTAGGAAGAGCTCAGTGTTGAGATTCTCGTTCCTTGCTTTGCGTAGAAGTTTAAGCTATGCGTGTTGAGTGGCGGAACTCTACGCCGCATTTTGACTCAATCAAATCGATGAGTTTTTTTTCGTTTTCACGAGAAAGAATCGAACCCACAGTCATCTCGTACGGCCAGGTACTGTTCAATATTGTTTCTAAGACCATAATTGTCCGTATTCAATACAACTGGCATATCTCGCCTGATATAGCCACTGACTGACACAGTTATATTTTTCACATTGAATAAAACAACTGTTAAATTTTTAGAGTATTATGTTAGAATATAATTATGGCACTTATTTAGTATTATAGTTGACCGCGGCTTCACCCGCTTGGTTAAATGGAAATATCCAACAGTTAACCGACCGCACTGGAGGCACAATGGGCTAAATCGAAATGCTTAATGTGATACAGTATAGCCTATAGCCTTCCCCAAAAATGGACTATACTGAATTTAAAAAAGAAAAACTCATCCAATTTTTGCTTTATAATATTAGTATAGATTTCTGTGATATCTAATATTGGCATAGGTACCTTCTATAATTTAAGTGATTCCAATTTATTACCACGACAATACCACTACTAAGATATACAAAATTGTAAATTTAGTAATTTTTTTTACGAACATGATTCTTGTCATATAAAAAATCGAATTGTGAGAATTCTGATTGTTATTCGAGTGAAACGGCGACAATAGCGAGTGTTTACATGAGAAAATTTCTATATGCATTTCGCGTTTAAAGCATACATATCATGGACAAGGTTTTCCAAAATATTTATAAAAATCTATCAAGTAAGTGTCCTACAACTTAAAGGATCACATTGGCGGTCTGTCTGTCTGTCTGTCTGTCTGTCAAGACTATTTCTTTTAAGATCGAGTGAAGATATAAAATTGAAATTAATTAACGAATACCCTAAAAATTAAGTTTTTTCATTTGTATAGGCCGTATTTCTTTATTGAAGCTTGTAATTAGAACTGAATCCCCAATGCGCGGGTCCCATTTGTACTTAACTGATATATTTTTTAAATTTATTATTTATCCACATAGATCTCAGTTGGTTAGCGTAGTGACAGATCACTTTGAACTTTCACATCGTAACAATGCATGTAGCAGTGTTACAACACTCTATTCTTCAATTTCCGCCTGATTTTCGAGATATTGTACGTTGAGTGGCGAAACTAAACGCCGCGGCTCAGGTACTAAATTAAAACGGTTAAAATTATTTTATCAATTATACAGTTGATAACCTATTATACAGCTCCAATTTGATTTATTATTTTAATTAAAAAAACTTAAAATGTATATGATAAATATATAGTAATATTTATATATAACATATTATACTTATAGAAATTATATGACCATAGATACCATAACATATTGTAGATGAGAACAAACTGATATAGAAGCGACTCTCGTTCCAACTAAAATATGCTTGGATTTTTAAAGTATTTCGATTCCGCATACTCATTTGAATATCAAAATAAGATCGAAAAATTCTCCATTAATTAATAATAATAGCTTTTTACTAACAACGTCAATAATTTATTACGGTCATTTCAAATTTACTACGCTTCCCGATTTATAACACCCATTGGTATGTTAGCAATACTGTGCTTAGGCAATTTATAGCAGATGGGTAGTAAGTTTAATGTTCGTGTGAAGCAAAAGGCTCGATAATTTTCCAAATTATAAAGTTACTGTAGGTTCTAGTAGCATGATTGAAACTATTATTAATTGTGATTCCAACGCAATGACCATAAAATCGCCAAAATTTGGCTAATTAAAAGTATTTTGATATAAAAATCCTATGTAAACCACCTGCAGTAGTACTTAGACACAATGTTCTTTTTTTATTCATAAAAAACTTATTTATATAATAGAAAAATATATAAAAAAAACGTTTGTGGCTGGTTTTCCGTCTGTAGTATACGACAATATTACCTTATACCGACATCTTTAATTTCACATTGGCATTTAAAATATAAATATTACGCACAAAACTGTTTATTTAATAAATTGTTAAATAAATAATTAGTGAACTAGTTCGTATTTTGTCGTTGTGTGATATATATATATATATATATATATATATATATATATATATATATATATATATATATATATATATATATATATATATATATATATATATATATATATATATAAATATATATATATATATATATATATATATATATATATATATATATATATATATATATATATATATATATATATATATATATATATATATACATACATACATACATACATACATACTAAGTTATAAATTTTAAAGTTTCAAGATATTTGAACCATTTGTATAATTATATTCAAGGACATTCGGTTGATTTAAATAAATGATCGGCATCCGTGTTTTTTTCTGAGAATACACATAATGATTCACATTTTTAAATCGATTCTTATAGTCTTATTTATTTTTAATGTTTAATGTTGGTATACTGTATTATAGAAACCAATATTGCTACATTCGAATTCTAATTAAGATAGACATAGACATTAAAGTAGTCCTGACTCAGTGGGTCAGCATCTGCCTGACAACACGGTGGCTGCGGGTTCTATTACACGGGAGAAAAAATTATTTACTCTTCCCGGCTCTGGTACGCAAAACACGGCGTTGAGTTCCGCCACTCAATACGCAATGTCTTGAAAATTGAACGGTAAGCGGAGAATGTTGTCTCTTAACACTAAATTTTGTCTACCTACCTAATATTATACCTTAAAAATCATAATATCTTCTAAACTATTCAGACAAAAACACAATTTCATTTTCTTAATTATATAGGTCCAATGAACATATAGACTTTTTTAACAATCTACATATATAATACATATGTACCTATAAGGTATATTAGTTTACGCAGATGTCCTACAATTACATCATTACAATGACAGCAAGTTTAAAAAAAATTAATTCAATATGATAAATAAAAAATATTTACTACATAGTAGAATAATATTAATATAAGAAAAAAAAATATACAAAACTAAAAAAGAAACAAATATATATTTTTTTATTTTTAAGAAATAAATTAAACGAGCTAGCAATTTTATTTGCGTGGACTATAAAATGTAGTCTCTTTTCTTTTTTTTTTACTCCTCCTCTATACTCCCTAAGGATCCAACATGATCCCCCACCCCCCCTACACTACTAGTTACCAATATATAGGCCCCCACTACACTAGTTTCAGCTGTGCGTGTCAGTGCTGTAGTGTCAGTCAGTCACTAAATAACAGAAGAATTTTGTAAAATATTTATATATTGTTATAGTTTTGGTTTAATTTGCAATAATTTTGTTGCCGCAGTTTGTATAATTATTTGTGTGTTTATTAAAAAAGCACAAGGTTTTCAATTCTTTGGAAAAGCTTTATCTTCATTTGAATAACAGCAAGTATCCAGTCCGGTATTAAACTTATATAGCGTACGTCGTGATCAGTTCTGTGGCCTTCTATTCTGAATGACATCTGAAAACATATATAAATCAATTACTTTTAATTTCACGTTGTATCCCTCATATAGCAGAAGTAACCTAGTGTCTAGACACTCTTTTCCTTGCTTTCTTCCCAATTTTTGAGACACTACGGGTTAAGGGCGGAACTCAACCCCGCATTTTTTCATATTACCAGAATAACGAAGTGAAAATTAATTTTCAACCGTCGCGTTTATAACCTCACTCATAGACGTCAATTATTGTGTAACAAACATTAGGTATATCGATCAAATGCGTCAATTTAACGCAATTTAAATGATAATAATTGGTTAATCAGTGAGTGGCTGTTAGTCGTTATTTTTAATAAGTTCTATTAACTTCTTTAATAGTTACGTGCTATGCAGTCTCTTTCTTTTTCTCCAAATTAGAAAGAGACGCCTGCCGATAAACCAAACCATTATGCTCTTTGAGTGTTATATATTAGCTATAGTAAAATACGTTTTTTTTATTCTCTCCTAATTTATGAAATTTCTATAGACTTTTATGCATACCATAGGTACACCCTTTACATTTGATGGCTCAATAAGCTTGTCTTGTACTCGGAAGAACACAGACGCTGTTGCCTGGGGTATGGGATAGGCGGCAGTAGGTTGACTGAATACAGCCTAAAAGGAAAAGGAAGATCTAAAGGTACATACATAAAGATAATATATATATATATATATATATATATATATATATATATATATATATATATATATATATATATATATATATATATATATATATATATATATATATATATATATATATATATATCCATCTCAGAGGGTGTGTAGCCAATTATCTGTCCGATATTTGGTTTCCGGCATACGGGTACGCGACCCCGGGACCTCGAGCCACCACTTTCATAACCCGATCCAATCCATGTAAGTGGTGTCCCTCCCCTATATTCCAAGTCTTTCTGCCTCTTATTCCCTTTCCTTTCCTGGTTTCTCCCAGTAATGGGTTTGGAGGTCAGATGGCAATCGCTCCACAAAAAAACCACTTCGCCACTCATATGGACCGATTGGTCTTAGTCGGAAGGCAGACCCTGGCAAAAAGCCGGGACTAATGCCAGGAAGAAGAAGAAGAAGAAGATATATATATATATATATATATATATATATATATATATATATATATATATATATATATATATATATATATATATATATATATATATATATATATATATATATATCATTTTATTATTCCTATATGCTAAAGTAAGGAAGTATCAGGATGTAAATCCACGCTTTTTTTGGAATCCGTCCAAACGTTACAGCCAATTAAGCTTAATTAACGTTCTTGTCGAGGCGCGCCATAATTTTTATACGGTTGTTGCTAAACTTTTGTTAGTGATAAAAAAATATTTCTTAATTGGCCCTTTCTTTTAGTTAGCAGAGTAAGCGGAAAGAATTCTCAATTCACTCTATTCTTACTTTACCGCCATTTAAAACTGTTTCTCATCTCCTGGAGAAATCTTAGCCAGTATTTTCTTTACGAGGCTGGGGAAATAATGAAACGTAATGTAATGTATCATTTATCAAGGTAGGCATAGGTAACCTAGATGTTTCTAGAGGGTTTCCCACTTGCCGCCCATTTCGCCGAGTGGGAATCGAACCCAAAACTGTCGCCTTTACAGTCCAACGCTCAGCCGCTGTGTCACTAAAGCCGTGAAGATTCATTCCATTTATTACTTTTCAGCCATTTAACCACGTTTTTGTTTGGTCAAACTCTTAACTCGGTATTTTGCCTAACTAAAACAAAAGTCACTAACAAATATTCTCCGCGTGGACATTGAACCTACACATATCAAGGGAACTATCAAGACTTTAAACGTGTATCACGATAGCGTTCTATATTTACCTCAAAATAATAATATTTTAATTACGTTAATTACCTCAAAATAATAATATTGGGAAGATTCGTCTTTTGAGCTCCCCAGATATCTTAGATCATATAGAAAAGTTTCGGTCAAACGCCATTTTCTCTCAATTGTTTTCTTAATGAGTTGTTCACTTGTGATGGCAAGAGGGCATTTTAGGCTGGTCAGCGGCACCTTAGCTTGGGACGTCAATAAATCTCTACTTGCTTATGAAAATAGAATAAGTTATAATTTAGGTATTATTTTCTTTATTACAGTGTAAATTTACTTTGGCTTTTAAAAGATCAAATGAGATTTTCACACGTTTAGATGCATGTTGAAGTGTTAAACGTGTTATTTATGAAACTTTCATTTTTTAACCCGCACTATCCCGCAGGTAGCGGGATTGGCAGCGTGAACCTAATTCATTGACATTCCGTTCCCCACTTTCCCCATGAATTTGAGACGTGGCGTGTTTAATGACAGCCGTCAACGCGGCACTATCTCACCATAGCGGAAACAGTACAGAAGAAACAAACTTCCAAGTAGGAATCGAACCGACAAATATAACATTTACGATCAGATGCTGCCCCACTGAGCCCTGGTGACTTTTAAGGAATTTTTACTTTATAATTAGTCATATCATTAGAAATATGAAAGAATTTCGTTTGATCTAATAATTGAGGAAACATGTATTCTTAGAAAAAGATTATACGGAAGTCTTACTATAAGTATCTATACTTTGATATGGGGAAATTATTGTAGAAGGGAAACATAAATCAAGGAAATTAACAAAAATAACTTGCTCGAAAAACCCATGGAGTAATTTAACTTTACGTTCCCATTGCCTACCCTGCTATATGCCAGATAGGTACAATGCGAAGTTTAAAAAAATAACATAGCAAAAAATGTTGTCTAAAAGGACGCACAGACAAAAAACACTATTTTGGACTAAAAACGAACTAAAACTAACTAGTTTCAACAAAAAGAGAAATACAATTTAATCTGCCTGCTGCTATATGTGTCTTCCATGCACTTTTTTTATTTAATATGAAGTAATTATGAAGACAAAGCGCGGCGTTGAGTTCCGCCACTCGACACGCAATATCTCAAAAAAATAGACAGTAAGTGGGGAACGGAGTGTCTTAACACTAAAATTCTTCTGTTACCGTTGCTATATAATCGATATTATTTGTCGTAGACCTTTGCATGTAAGTAATTGATTTCAGTTTCGCCACTTTCAGAAGATTACTTGTATTTAAAATATCAGGAGTCTCAATAAATGTTTTGGTTTCCGCTAGTATATTGATTCTTACACGAGTTAAATCGTTAAATATATCCTTACATACCTGCCCTCAGTACTTTTCAAGAAACTAGCCTGTTTTTGAGGCATAAATAAATATAAATAATAAGGCAAAAATAATAATAAATGAGGCATATTTTAGGCGTTGTAACGATACTACATACTAATAATATAAAGCTGAAGAGTTTCTTTGTTTGCTCCAACGAGCTAATCTCAGGAACTACAAGTTCGTATTGAATTTTTTTTTTGTATTGAATAGTCCATTTACTGAGAAAGGCTATAGGCTATATAACATCACGTTATTGCTTATAGGAGTGAAACAGCAATAAAAAATGTTGAAAATTAAAGTCCACGCGGACAAATCGCCGTCCCTCCTCTTTTCAAAGTTAACTTAGTAGCAAAATACTTATACAGCATTTTGATTGGCGGAACTCAACGCCGCTCTTTTTATTAACAAACCAAAAAAATGAAAATAATGTATTTCCTCTAGTAGTTGTATGTAGATCTACAACTACCGCATTTTAACAATCCTGCCGAGTGAGAAACAAGTCTAAAATAAACACGATAAATAAAAAAAAAAGCGTTTAAAACGATGTTAAGAAAAACTCTTACGTCTTACAATTGTTTAATAACAGCTGCGCTAATGATAATGTGAAATCTCAATTTCTAAAGTACCCGCAGTATGTATCACTTTCGTACTGAAATCTCTAAAGGATGTACATCAACTTAATATCACATCTATAAAATACTTTTAAAACACATCTCCCGCATAGTGTGTGGCTGAGATTCTTAGGAGCCAGTAACAAATTAGTGACAGTTACAAGTTCTTTACTACTATAGCCAAGTCAAAGGAGAATGAAAAAGAAAAGATATATGAAGTAAATGCTTGAGGACCTCCCGAAGAACATGCATGAAGAGGTTAATGACAGTGGGCGAGGCGAAACAGGTATGCAGGGACCGCAGCGTTTGGCGCTCCGTTTTTTCTGACTACCCCGCTAGGGATAAAGCGTGAAGTTATGTATGTATGTGTGTGTATTCATTCATTCTAAAACAAATTCATGAAAAACGGTGTTTAAAGGTATTTTTTTTTAATAATGGGGACATACGAACTGGAAGACCAGCTCATGTTAAGTGTTTAAGTTCGCCTCTGAGCGCTACAACAGTTGGGTATGCGGCCTTGGGGGTAAAGATGCATGAGCAAAGTTAAGTTAGTAAAAAGTTAAATATTCTTTACTAGCCTTTTGCGGCTTTGTCCGCTTGATCGATGTTTTCGAATTCACTATTATAAAATATGCGTATACTGTACATTTTATATACATATATATTTTTATTATTTATGAACCGATCGATACCAACGCTGCGAGTTAAAGGAAGCTTACTAAAATAAAACATCGAAAACTGCATTCAAAACGGCTTAACCGATACTGTGCGATTATGCAGTTATATATATATATATATATATATATATATATATATATATATATATATATATATATATATATATATATATATATATAATATATAAGTTCTAAATTCATTTCATTTCAAATTCATTTCAGCACTTTTACAGTCTGACATTTCCACCAACACTTTATGCACTTACTGTTATGTAGGAACTTATTTTATAGATCTGTCTTGGGTTGATTCTCGTATGTTTTAAATTTGTGAAAAGCGTAGGATGGAGTGATTTTTCAGTAGGTGCTTTCTTATAAATAAGTTCTTCACCTGCAAGTTGCTTTAGAGTCTGTCTTTCTCCAATTGCTTCTCTAGCTTTATTTAGCACTGACACTACTGTGTCCACTGCTTGGTCCTCATACGACCTGATTTCTGGTAAATTCATTGTTAAATGCAAGAACTAAATTTGATGATTATGAAAACAATTTTTGAAGAAATAACAAGTCAAATATGACATTTTTATGACATATTAGACAGAAAAAAATAAAACGTTTTTATATAAAAGTACAACGTATAAACGGAATATTAAATATATATATATATATATATATATATATATATATATATATATATATATAT
>JAXRJS010000060.1:1602500-1882500 GCA_037127375.1 Dione juno | reverse complement strand
TTGTTGAATCAATTAATATTAATTTGAATGTTCTTTTTACCTCTTTGCAATATGTAAAGTAATTGCTTCATTGATACACGCTGTTATTTCTCAATTCGTGACCTACAGACGGACAAACACACGGACGCGACGAAATGGTAGTACAACATTAACGTTCGTGCTCACGTGCGTGAATCATTCTACTTGGAGATAGCGTTCCATAGACTTGAAAACTGTAGAGGTGGAAAAATTTCACCTGTCTTACTTAATTATTATTAATCTATACTATAATAACAACAGTAAAAAAAGTATCAATCTATACTAAATCTATACTATAACAAAAAAAAAACAGTAAAGTTGTCTGTACATGGAATATTTTTACGAAAAAAATATGCAGGAAGATAGATGTAAAAGCTTATAGTGTACTAATTTATGTGGGTTTATGAATTTCTGTTTCTCTATTTATACACGCACATTGCATATAGTCATTGGAAATGAAACAAAAATGATTGTACGTGATAAGCACGACGCGATGGTTGTGAGTTTGATTCCCAATCGGGGCGAATAAATTATATAATTTTTTCTCGCTCTGGTAACACGGCGTTGAATTGCGCCACTCAATACACAACATTTTTAAATATGGCGAAAAGTGAGGAACGGAGTGTTTTAAGGGAAAATGCGTGGAGCTATACTATATATATACTACTACAGACCAGATTGTACTTTCCAATGACATACAAAAATCATGGATCTTGAACACTACATCAAGATGTAGGACTACAGTATAACATCTAAAGTGTAAGAAATCAGAAGATGACTCTTTAGTAGAAGTTGTGGAGTGTAATGAGCATTTTTCGTTGAAATATGAAAATTCAAGATCTGGACCATCTCATGAAGAACGTCCAGTTAAGCTACATGAAATATAGAAATGGCGCCTTAGCAAGTCATTTAACATGATGGACATTTTCCATTGACATTTTGATGTATAATGTCAAGAATCTGGAACAACTGATTTACATCCAAAATAGACAAGCTGAACCATAAAATATGAAAAAAATATCTTTAGTATTAATTATTGAGCGCAATGAGCGGTTATCGCTGTCATGTAAAAATCTAACATGTGGAATACAATCACATGAGTCTCAATGAAAAAGACAAGCAGTTCGTAGGATGGCAAGGATCCTAAATTAGATAGTTTGCAGAACTTCATTATAGACGCGTGTACTCAGACCCATAAACGATTTATTTTCCGTAACTAAGCGTTACAATTATATTTTATTTCTTATTCCTATCATATCTCTGTCACTATTTTTAATATAACATTGAATTTGTTGTCGGACATTTGAGCAATAAGCGAATTGTATGGAAGTTTCTTGTGTAAAAACAGCATTTTCGCAAAAAATCTCTAACTATAGTTATAATTTACGTAAATATATGCTACTGCGTAAAATTTTAATAATTTCAAATGTATACCTTAGTTGATTTATATATAGAAATAAATTGTTTAATTAATTCCAAACGCAAAAATCAAACTCAAAAAACAAAAACCAAACAAAGGTGAGAATTTATTTACAAGCAAAATATATATTTTAAAATTAAAATATATATTTTAAAATTAAAATATATATTTTAAAATTAAAATATATATTTTAAAATTAAAATTGATCGGTATTCCACCTATATTGTTTAGCATCCTACCTAGCGCCGTTAGTTCCGATTCCATAGACTAATGTATTAATACTTTAAACTACAATGAATATATTATCGGAACATTTACTTAATTTGTTTTAATCTTATATTATAAACATAATATTTAATATTGTTGAGTCATAAACAAAATAATATAACCAAAAATAATTTCAACTGTTTAAGCCTTAAAAACAATCAATAAAGCCTCATTGGCTAAAATTGACATTATAAGGGAAATTAAAACGTCATATCTATACATTTGTAGTACAACCTGCGCACACGCAGAACGTGTCAGTCGCACTACAATATTACGAGTAGACGTACCTTGCTACAGTAAAATTCATATAAAATTGTAGCATTTTTACATATTTAGCTATATTTTGTTTATATATAACATAGTAATATAATTTAGTGATGTGCTATTGACATATAGAAAAGGATAAACATGGATTTTTAGTTATTTAGATTATAAACAATATTTTGAAGATTTTTTGACAGTGCTTGTGTTTATTTGTATTAAAAATGGGCTTAGATTGTGTCAGAGTTAATATAACGTCAAGTAGGGAGGTATTCGCAGGTTCAGTGCCCTCGCTAAATGAACCGGTAAGTTATTTTTTTATATCTGCGCAACTTGTTTCGACAAATCGCATTCATTGTATGTAAGATAAAGTGAGTTTTTTGTGATATTATATTACTTAAATATTATTGTATTCTTATATTAGTTAATTATAGTAAATTTTATTTACGTATACTTATAGATAATTATTTTTTACCTACAGCTTCACCCCCGTGACCAAATGGAAATAACTAAAAGCTATATATTAAGTTGAATTTAAGATTCATGTAATGTAATATATAGCCTATAGCCTTCCTCGGCTATCCAAAATAAAAGAAGATTTTCATTTCGAAACAGTAGTTTCTGATATAAGCGCATTCAACCAAATAAATCTTTAAATTATTGTTGAATATTAAATCATACAATAAAATTTTAATCTTTTTCTAAAATTTATACTTTGTGAATACAAGTTAAGCAAAAGTTACTACTGATAGTTATATAGAGGCGATACTGATATAGGAGATACTGATACTTATATAGAGGCGTCATATTGATCAATCACTTCACAGCCTTCCTTCCTTATATACTATGTAATTTGTAAGTTACAAAGTAGGATATCCATATTTGTTATAAAATATATTATGTATATAAAAATAAAAAATTGGTTCACGCTTTTTCTCGCATATAACAGGTTTGAGG
Source organism: Dione juno (assembly GCA_037127375.1). Taxonomy (NCBI): domain Eukaryota; kingdom Metazoa; phylum Arthropoda; class Insecta; order Lepidoptera; family Nymphalidae; genus Dione; species Dione juno. The sequence continues at coordinate 1,879,577 of JAXRJS010000060.1, read as the reverse complement.
GAACCTAGTGTTAAGACACTCAGTTTTCCATCCAATTTCTAAGACTTTATGTGTTGAGTGGCGCAACTCAACGCCGCTCTTTATCTTTTAACCAAAGGGAGGTAATTAAAGCATTATTATATAATAATTTTATAAAATATTACATATATTTTATAAAATTACTATATAATAATCTACTTTCAAATGTCTTAAGGTCAAGAAAACCTGAATAGACTACCAACACTCCAATGATTCATAAATACTTTAACAGCTGCACTTGAAGGCTCTAATTAGTTTTTAATTGTCATTAAATTATATAAATGGCACGTTTTGCCTAATTATGTCTCTGAGTGCACATAATGATCTGAATGTTCGTTAAAATATATTTTATTTTATATTAATTTATATATGACATTTTAAAATGATCACAAACTTATTAATTTTCGGTTTTTTCAATAATTAATTTGTATGATAAGTAGAGATCTCATAGTATACGAATTTTTCAAAATAATATAAACAAAAGATGGTATAGTCTACTCAATACGTCTTACTAAATATATATATTACATTTTTTTTAGTCTTCATAGAGAATTTATTGATAATGCAGAACTCATTCTAATTTTATCTTACAAACAGAAAAGCTATATGTAAGTGTTTTTTTTAGTAATAATGTTTCTCGTATAAGATATGATTGTATAGCAGCTTCTCAATTGCTACACGATGACATCACTAGGAAGTAGGAAGTTATGCTTTTTTATATATATAATTATAATCGAAGCTTTGAAGCATACAGTTTAATAGATATGTAATTACAAATACAATCCAACATAATTGAAAACATATTGGTCGTGGGTTCAGTTCCACTCCCAGAGAAATCATAAAAAAATTATATATATAAATATATAAAATCATTGTAAGTTAGTAAAAAAATATAAAACGGATTGTCTCAACCCATTAAATTTACTACGAAGTAATCTTATTATTTTTTAACTTAATTAGTAAATATATATATATATATATATATATATATATATATATATATATATATATATATATATATATATATATATATATATATATATATATATATATATATATATAATACAAAAATAACAATTTTCTTAACACCACAATATCACGCTCTATCCCGCATATAACAGGATAGAGAGGGAGAACGTAGTGTCCACTCAACCACTCCTGTCTCCATTTTTCACTGGCATTCAAATGTGATTATTAAGTGGCTAATTTTCCACAACAAACAAGAGGCGCGGCGTTGAGTTCCACCACTAGAAATTCTGTCTCAAAAATGGCAGAAAGTAGATTATCACTAGATTCCCTCTGTCTTACCTGCTAATGCGGGAATAACGTGAAGCTATTTACTCATATAATTTTAAACGTGTTTAATTTCAAATTAAAAATATGCACAGCGTACAAGGTTATTTGTATCTGAGCTGCAATCCCACATACTTTGTTGCACTCTAGTGAATTAATATAACCTAGACATAATAAGGATATAGATTGTTATCACGCGAATTATAGAACTTGATGTTGTATTCAGAGATTTAACGTTGAATCGTTCATATAAGATTGATTTAAATCGTAATACAGATTTAGATTCTATAATTATGTTATACTAAAGGACATGGGTTCAAAGCCTGATCAATGCTCACTTATAGCATTCAATATATTGATTTTCATGAACTATGCCAATTTCATAGTTCGAGTAGATCCGATGACAAACAAATTTTCATAATATCAACCTGATAATTTTTTTTGTTATGTTTAATAAGGCCACTTAAAAAATATGAAATATCATATACATATATAATATATATGATATTTCATGATTATATATATATATATAGCTTCGTAAGCTGTTTTGTTCGATTGAAAGTCCTTATCTCAGGAGGTAATAGTTCGAATTGTATAATAAATATTTTTTTTTTGTATTGGATAGTCTATATGTTAGCCTATAGGCTATATTACATTACGCTAACTGCTTGTAGCCTACCTGCGGCTGTATCTACTTGCGGTCAGAGCTACCTCGGGTTCTATGTCATGTGTCATATATGATAAGTATTTTTATCAGATCAAGGGGACTAAGGTAGGCAGGTAAAAAAAAAATATAAAGAAAAAATGCTACATAGTATTAATTGATTATGTTTATATTTCAATATTCAAATTGTTCTATAAAGAAATTTACGTAAAAAATTTTGGAAAAAATACATCGATTCAAATTTTTATACTAATAATTAATCTGAACAGCTTTTGAGATTATTTATAAAAAAATACCTTGTTAAATACCATAATTACAGGAGTAATCGATATTAATATATAATATCGATTAAGGATTGTCTGGCGCAAGGTCAGTTTTAAAATTATATAGCCTACTTTGTCAATATATATAATATTATTTTTATTAAGAATATGATTTTATAGGAAAATACCCAAATTCATATAGTAATCTATACATAACTCCAGGGTATGTCCACCATATGTGTGTACATATATATATATAATTCGGAAAATATTAAATAATTACGCATATACTCATATTTACTCATATTTACCTTTTGTATCGTTCAAAGTCACGTATTATACGATCATCAGGTTTTTTTATGTAACGCTTTACGAGAATATTAAAATAAATCTTTATTTAAAGCCTCATCTGGGTGATTCACGAGAGAATAATGTCGACTATAAATAACCTAAATGCAAAAGGGTTTAGAAAATTTAAAAGTGAATAATATACTAGAGATCGTGGCGCAAAGGCCCAGCGTTTGCCTGCAAACGAGACGGTTACAGGATTCGATTCCAATTTGGGGAGAATTAATAATTTTCATTTTCTTCGTTCTGATAACAAGACAGTGCGCGGCGTTGAGTTCCGTCATTCAACACGCAATGTCTCGAAAAGAAAAAAGCAAGGAACGGAGGGTCTGTACACTAGGTAAATAAAATATAGTATGTATTTAAAGGTAATACCGAAATAGTATTTATTCAATTAGATCATTACAAGCACTTTTTAATGACAACTTACATTGAAGTGTCAGTAGTGTCAGTCCTTCAGTATTTTATTTTTTATCAAAAGCATATCAAACTAAAATTAATATTTGGAATAAAGTGCTGCTTCAAACAATTATCGGGCATACCTACGAAAAAAATGCTCTACTGTTTTTATTTTACTTTTAATAAATTTGAACCTGCACTTCTCAGATAAATATTCATAGCAACCATTTCGTGACAGTTCGTTGTATCAATAATGTCCAATAAAGTGTCAGAGGAAACATAACACTTTCTTATCAAGTCTGTGGCAGTTTTGTCCATTATGTGCTTTGCTATAAATAGATGTGTCATTTATATGTCATATTTTATTTAAAATAATAATAAATAACTTCACGCATGTAGCAGGATGGGCAGAGGGAACCTTGTGTGAGAATTGTGGAATAAGCGAGAGTGAGGTAGCCGAAAGCTTTTCGTGTGACAAATACATAAAGTTTTTGGCAAATGTTAAAAGTTTTCCATTTAATTTATGAACGCATAGCATAGTAGGCTGAGGGAACCTAATATAAAGTCATTCCGTTCCCAACTTTCCCCTCAACTTAACGCGGCGCTTTGTTTAAAATAGTTAAAATGGTAAATTTCCTCAAGTGACAATCGAACCCGCAGCTTTCGCGTTTTAAGTCAAAAGCTGTGTCGCTACGTCACAGATAAAAAATATAAAACAATAATAACACTAGTTTTATATACCAATTTATATAAGGACGTAAGCAATTTTAGTCATTTAAATAATTTATAAATTATATGGAATTTTATAAATATAGAAATCCTTTACACAATTATCTCTGACGTACGTTGGTTAAACGTGGAAACCTATGCGCCACACGACAGATACCTTTTACCTTTTTCGGATTTATTCTAATATAATATTAATATATTGTACATATAGTTTTTTTTTATTTCTTTCCTTTCGAGACACTTTTTCTATGAACATGTATGTAGATATGCATCAATAAATAAAATTGGCACCTCAATCTTAATTTATACGTATAGATGTATAGATTTTATAACATAGTATACTTTTGACCTAAAAATCTAATATCACATATATTAGATTCGGAACTTATAATTTGTCATTTTAAATAAATATCGTTCAAGTATGAGTCATATTAGTGGATCTGGTGGTTCCGTACCAATTTCATGATTGTAGGTCAACGAAAACCTTATAAATATTGTGCACTCATGTTGTATGAAATCTTAGGCCCAATTTTCAGGACATTACATGTTGAATTGCGGAGCCCCAAAACCTAGAATATAAAAATACTTTATTTCCCTTAGTGGTAATCGAAACACTGTCATGTCAGTACAGTCAGTCAATCAGTGTCATTGGAGTTGGACAACATTTGACTGGAAATGTGTGACTTCACTAGCCACTTTGGGGAATAAAATTTATTTCTACACTTTGGTTCAAGACTTAATAATGTCTTAATAATAAATTCTTTCTGAGATCCCTATCTACTACCTATATATACTCTATGCGTGATAACTAATTTAAAAAAAAAGTAGGTATCTGTCATGTGGCGCCCAAGCCGCCACGTCTTACCAACTTACGTCAGAGATAATATATAAAATTCCACGTAATTAGTTATTTATATAAATAACTAAAATTCATCTATTAAAGTTGTATATCAATGTAAGTACTAACATATATAAAATATATATTATGATTTATGTTTGTTTATGTGACGATTGAATGAAATGAACTACTCATACAAGCTTAGTAAGTTTTTCTTCTATGATATTATCATAAATTTCTAATATTTTCGAATTTTTTGTATTGCAAGTTCTATCTTGTTGCCAAATTACATAACTTTATGGCGAACTTCACACATAAAATAAAGCAAAAGCTAACCTCATCTCATATCTTTTGATAAGGTTGAATTTGACGTATTTTTCTACAGTCCAAAGCACTACTGATCTGGATATATGATATCAATTCCAAATTGATACCTCCACGCAATCTTGACAGACGGACAGATACACAGAAAATTTGCGTAATTTTTACATTAAAAAATTTCTTCGGATTCCCTACCAGAATAAAAAAACACGGACGTATGCACTCATTATGTAACTATGAAATTTTCAATCTAAATTTTGATATTTTTTCCTTTACTTACTGTACTGTAACTTCTAACTCTTTGCTTTTTTAATTACTCAGGTACGGAACCCAAAAAAAAACTTTGCATTCCCCCGACTAGGAATCGAACCCACAACTCGTATCCATTCATACTCTCAATGAGCCACTATGACGACTGCATCTATATATCCATAGGATCCTAAATTTCCACAGGATTTATACTTTAACCAGTGATTCATTATACTACAGTAGCTGATATTAAGTACTGGCTAAGTGCATACTAAGTGCGGTTAGACGTACATCAAAAATCCATTCCGATGATTCAATTGGCGCCTATGTGTCATGTAAATATTCTTACAGAGATTATGCTGAGAATATATTAAAAAGTATATGTTGTATATAAAGTATATGACAAAAATCGCCAAAGACAAGGATTTTGCTATATGTTGTGATTTGCGACGCGGAAAATTATAGTTTCAAAGCCGCGGTTTGTCTTGACATGTATGTATAATCTTCGCGTTCACAATCACACCTTCATAGTTGTCTAGTTGCCTTATATATATGTAAAAAAATATATCTTTATATACCTTTATCGTAGGTATTGTAGGTAGGTAGTCATACCTTTATCGTAAATGTATCATAGAAAATGACAGTATACATATCATCTAGTTATATAGAATCAGACGTCACTACCTGACCCGACCTGACCCAATAAAATGGGGGTTTCTATACTTTACCTGTCATAAGCATTTTTCTAACAATCGAACCGCAAATTACGTATTAGTAAATATTATGAAAATTGTTCATTGTTTACGTTGAAGTTGAAATTACAAAATTACCTACTCTTCAATATACCCAATCAATATGAAATTGAGGCATTAGTGCTTGTTACAACATTTGAATGTAAAAGTGACGGATGTGGGTTCGATGCTCACTCGTGGGTATTTATTATTTACATTTACTTGCTTTTGTATTCACACAAATTGTGTGTTCCCACACGGGACTGGGGAATAAAGTTTTTAACGCCAGGTCCCTCCGCAGTCTTTCGGGTGTTTTTTTTAGAGGACCTGCTTCCAAAGCCTGTGTTGCCCTGCTTCCAAAGCCTGTTAATACTATAATTTTCATACGCAATTAATGATTTGGATAAAGAATAGAAATAAAATTATTAAAAGATTTTTTTATAACAAGTTCTTTAAATATTAATAAATTTAATTTAAAAAAGACTTTTTTGTTTTTCGCAATTTTTATAGCGGGGTACATTGGTGGGTACGTTTGGATGACATATTTCCGAATACAGCCATATACGAAATTCTAGTCCTTAATAATAATTCTATTATCACTAGATCCGGTGTGAAAATTTTCAATACAGAAGAGCATTTACAAGACGGCGAGAACTAGGTGAAAATAGTAGTTTTGATTGATTTTGTTTGATTGATAAATTGATAGCTAAGAATTAAGTAAAACAAGTCTTATGTATCTTACAATATTCTTAATTTACAGGCTAAAACCTCATCTACATATATGGGTCAAAATCAGAGAGGTGAGCATTATGCTTCTGATAAAGTTTTTCTTGATAAATTTATTTGAAAATATGGGTACCGTACATAATTACTAGGCACTTGATTTTAAATAAAAGCTCAGACCTAAATAGTCATTCAGGAATACGTCCTTATATCATATTTCGTAGTACAAACAAATCAAAAATGTTTACAATTACGAATTAAAACTGTCATATTCATTAATCACCTTTATAATATATTACAAAAAAAGAATATATCTATTTGATAACTCCATTACATTTATTACTTCTTCAGCGTTTTGGCTTTTCAAATGCTTTCTGCCATTTTAAACTCATTCCGTGAACGCGGTTGACATTGTGCGATGTAATTCAAACGAAATACAATAGATGGCGTTAGTGAGCACTGGTGTGAAATTCATTTGTAAAAGTAAACGGCACATATCGTGTTTACGGAAAAAACATAATTCATTACTTCTTACAGGTAAGTACTGTTTAATTTGATATTTTTGTAGCGTACTTTAATTTCCAGTCACTATGGGAAGATTGTTAGATGATATATTTTTTTGCAAATTTCCATGATTATTGCCTAACATATTACAGCGCACTTGTCCATAATGTAAAAAACCACAAACACACGTGGTGGTGTCAAGCGTGAATTAATTTTTTTTATGGAATTGTCATTTAGGGAACGGTCATTTCGATAACAATCTCTTAAAAGACAGTCTGTAAACAAAATGGCAGTCTAATTTGATGAAAATGCATAATTATACTTAGTTTTAAGGAATATTACCTTAGGGTATTATTACCTTTAGGGAATATTACCAATAGTTGTTAGTTATATGACCGAAAGAGAAGTGGAAACAGAGAAAGTCATGGAGCAAAAAATCTCAAAAGTATGGACAGAAAAAAAAGTTGATGTTAAAAATATTAGCTAACAGCCTCCCAGATTCTAAAAATAAGATGGAAAACAATATTTACAACAATAGATTAAAGATAAGTTACGAAAGAAAGGAAGCTACAAAGAAGCAAAAGCTAATCTAATCTAAAATTTGACGAAGTTTTGACAACCCACCTAAAAAAAAACCGCTAACAAAATCTAAACAGCGAGAGGCTTTTCAATAATGCATCAGTGGCAACCGAATTAAAAAAATATCGTTTTAATAATATGGTCAAAGAAATATCTTTGTAAAAATAAAACTAGTGACAATATATTGACATCTAATCGAAGGCGCCCAGTATTTGTAATCACTTAACTGATACGTGTAGAAATTCATAAGCATTTTGAGTGCCATGGTATCAATAGAACGTAGAGTAGAGAGTGTAAGAAAGATTGCCTTAAAAGAAACTCAATCCTCAATTTTGTGCTGATACTGGAATTCGTGTCTATTCGACAGTTGTGAGAGAAAAGCCTTACTGAGAGCTGCAACCCAAGAGCGGGAACACCCCACCCATATAACTCTACAAATATGAAGTAATATAGTTATAACTTATATTACACAAGATGAAGTGACTTTTGGGACTTTTGATTTATATTATTATTATAGCACGTAGTGTAAAAATGTATAAAAAAAATTGAAGTTTTGTAGCAGAATTTATAACATCTGAAGATTTATAGAAAGTTATTTGAAACATATACGTTTTGATTATAATAAAATACAAAATAACAAAATGACTCATGACCTTGGCATACATTTTATTGACAGGTAGAATTCTACCTGAATATTTATAATTATCAAAATATCAATATTGCTTTTGTGAGTTTTCTTCTAAAGAAAGCTTAATTTTTTGATATTTAAAAACCTGATATATATATAATGACGCTAAGAGCCCCAAAGAGGCCGTTTAACTTAGGTACCTAAACGTAAATTAGGTCTACAACTCGCAACAAAATTGATAAATTTTGATCCACATATATAAATAATTGACGTCTCACTAATTAATTACAAATAATGGACGGACAATGATTTATTAATTTATAATTAAATTCGACTTAGATAGCCGACAAATTGTGAAAGTTCTTCTATTCGCCGATAGATGGCGCTGATAAGTACGTGCTAAGAAATTATACAATATATACAAATTAGTAATCTATGAACGTTTTACGACTATCGATTAGCATTATGGAGCTTAAATTGACATATAGTTAAATATACATCCATGTATGTCAGTAAACTCATTATTAATACAAGTAACTGTAATGTATGCGTTAATTTTTTTTATTGTGATGAAATCTGCTATGATTTTGGTAAATTCGGCCATTATATAAAGCATTTACCAGGCTGAGTGACGTCACTCAACACTACTCATAGCGCAGTAATAAAGAAAATTCAATTTTATTTGTATATTAATATAGGTTATAGGTTTGATTGTTACTACATATAGTAGTATTTATACGTGTAAAATTTTATTAGTATATTAATAAGAAATGTAGTAATGTGGTAAAAAGTAAGCTAGTTTAGCTTTTCATTCTTTACTTACTCCACGAAGTTGCGAAGGCTTGAAAATAAAAAAAGTAGTATGATCTAGATCTAAAGCTCAAAAATTGAATTTTTTTTACATAACATGTAATTCTTTATCTCAAAACTCCGCTCCCCGGCTTAAACTTAATCAAAAACTTCAAAAATATTACAGTTCTTATATTTATATAGTATATAGACTGGAAGCTTATTATTATTATTTAATATATACTTATATATATGTAAGTCTGAAGGTCGTAAAAAAAACATTACATGTAATTTTTATATGTATATATATATATATATATATATATATATATATATATATATATATATATATATATATATATATATATATATTATAATAATAATATATTTTTATTGGCTTAATGCAATGATACAAATTTACTAAAAAAAATTACATGTAAATGCATGTATGTATATATATATATATATATATATATATATATATATATATATATATATATATATATTATATATATATATATATCTATATATATATATATATATATATATATATATATATATATATATATATATATATTTTAAAAAAGAAATAAAAATTCTTAAGTCACAGTATTACAAGAAATCAATTGTGCGATGTTATCCAATATACATTGAGTTACGCTTAAACTGCAGCTTGGACGGCTTTATTCAATATGTGAACATAAATTTATATATATTAATTATTATGTATATAAATAAAATCATTGAAATTTCAGTAGATGCTGCTTTGGTGCAATCTGGAAATGCTTAACTGTTTTCAATGTTTGTGGGTTCAATTCTCACTTGAGGGAATCCTTGTACTTTAATTTTGTTTTTACTTACGACTTACGATTTGCTGCCCCCATAGTAAGGACATAACTAAATCATGTCACATTTTGTATAGTGGATATTATTCTTAATCTGTCCCGTAAAATATATGAAGAACAAATGCTATAATTGACCGAAATAAATGTTAAATAACCATTTGGTGATCTTACATTCTAACCAATGTTATCTAATGAAATAAGTTACAGGAAGTAAGTCTCCAGGAGGAAATCAAAATCATAATTAAACTAAAATAATATGATTCAACAGAAAAAACTTTATTTTTGAACGTCAAATAGTTTACTACTGTTACACTAAAGTGAACGCCTCAGACCTGAGACGAAGCTCAGCAGGCGCAAGAAACTCCGCGCGACTTGCTTTTTTTATGTTTATTTTATTATAAAAATTGTATTATTTTTATAATTCCATAGCAATATAATATGATGAAATAAAATTTTATTAAATTTCATTTATTGATTTCCTTTCGAATAACACTAGTCGATGTAGATTATTGATAACCTTTCGCCTTCGCTAGCGACTAACGTAAGTTATGTTTCTCTATACGTTTATTTATCTTATACTATCAGAGTTATCGATGTTTTGTTGTTACTAAATAGATTGAAATATTCAGATTGTACTTATCCTAGAGATTGATAACTTATATTTATTCGTTTATACCTTTTAAGGTACTCGTAGGTACTTATACTTTAGAATAAAATTAAAAAAGTATCACAATAATAACATATTAAAATGCTTCCTGCTAATAAATACATAATATTTTGGTACAGATCCATATTAATTTTTTATCAACGCTTCGCCCATATGGTTAAATGAGAGTGACACAATGGGCTACTTTAAAACGATTAACATGATATAATATAGCCTATGGGCTATAGCCTTCTTCGAGAAATAGACTATTCTACACAAAAAGAAGTCTAAATTCAAATCAACAGTTTCAACAAAACATACTCTTCACCTTTATGATATTATTAAAGAAGTATAGATTTGTCACCAATAAATAAATGACCTTATGACTAAAATAAAGTTTACAGGTTTGAGATGTAATTGGCTTCATCAGATGTTGTTTACATTATATATATATATATATATATATATATATATATATATATATATATATATATATATATATATATATATATATATATATATATATATATATATATATATATATATATATATATATATATATATATATATATATTTCTTCATTTATGGTTAAATCCGTAAAATAATAAACATAATATATTATTATTTTATTATATGATATTCTATATTTTATATTAAATTTATTATATCCTAGTACATTTAAAACAAAAACGCGGTTTTCCCTATAGAGAATTAGTCATGAAGGCAGTCATATGGGTATAATACAGTTAAATGTACCAGTTAAATAAGTTTGTTGTTTGAAACAACACTGTTTGAGTTTTAATTTAATTGTAATTAAAGTTGTAAAAAAGTGAACTTTAAATATTATAATGGTTCAAGATACACTGTTTCGTGCGAGTATTGAAGGGATAAAAAAAATTACTATGCCTAGAGTACAAGTAAGTGATTTTTGTAGAATACATAGCTAACTAAGAGGCCGTTGTAGCGCAGCGGCACTACATCTGACTTTAAACGCAACAGTTCTTGGTTCGATTCCCACTCGGGGAGAATGAGTTATTGTCATTTCTTCGACTTGGTAACAAGACAAAGCGCGGCGTTTAGTCACCGCCACTCAATACAAAATGTCTCAAAATTTAGTGGAAAGTGGAGAACAGAGTGTCTTAACACTAAGTTCCCTCTGCTTAACCTGCTATATGGAACTAATGGTGTGAAGCCTTTTTTTGTTCGCCTACTTCTTCTTTATATTTCCACTTTATCAGGTTTGAACACGTTCCTTTCGATAGAAAACCAAAAAATTTGAAACTAAAAAAATACATTTAGTATATATTAATTGACAATCAAATTATTATATTATATGTATAATGTGAAATAAATTAATTGAAAATCGTTCATGTTTTTGCTAGAAATAAAGGGAAATACCTCGCAAGAAGTCACGTATGCAAGTACGTACAATATATTACATATACATATATATACAAGAACGTATAATATATATGTGTATATATGTAGTAACGCGGTCTAAAATTCCACTACTACCAGCCAGCTACCCGAGAGACTAAACACTAAGTTCTCCTAACTTACCTTGAATAATACTTGAATAATACTACATACTTGAATAATACTTTATACGTCAAAAATATATCAATAATCTTTCTTATCTATATACAAATAGCGTGTTGCATTACGCATTTTGACGTCAAAGTGACGCAGAGGTGGCGTATCCGATTGTACGATAAATTGTAATTTTCAATTTAACTTCCAGAAATGCTTATATTTACTTAAATGATTCTAGCCTTCGTACGGTACGGTTGCGGGTCTTGTAAAAAGACAAAGCGCAGCGTTAAATTCCGCCATTCAACACTATAGTGGTTTAAAAATGGAGAGGAAGGTGGGGAACAGAGTGTCTTAACACTAGGCTCTCTCTGTCAATCCCGTATCCCGTATAGAACGGCAAAAAGCGTAAAGCTATTTGGTTATTGGGTATTTCGGCCATCCTTTATTTTTCCAACAACAACAAGAACAAAAGCAACGTGTATTTAAATAGAAATGACCGATAAAAAAATACCGTCTATATAATTCACAATTTCTTTATTGAATTGTGATATACATGATCTTATCAATAATTGAAAATTAATGTAGCGGAACTGCCAAGTTCATTTTGAGCGAAATTTATGTTAATATATAAGTGAAAAATAGGATGTAAAATATATTTGGAGCTTCACGATTTGCTTCACATAAAGCAATTTTGACAGAGAGAATATAGTGTTGAGACACTCCGTTCTTTATTTAAATTTTCCATTGAATTCTGTCCCTGCTAGGGTGTATAAAATGTTTTAATTTTATACTAATTTTTATTCTATCAAAGTAAAACAGACTTTCGCCACTATATAAAGGTACTGTATATTCGCCACTATATATAACACTTTATATAGGTGTCTAAATAAATTAATGAAAATATAAGAAGAATTAGATATTACTTGGTCCAAATGTTATTCACTGTTTTTTTTTTGTTAAACGCTAACTCAAATTATTAATAGCTTAACATTAAAAAGCCGATAACGCACAAAAATAATATATATCTAATAGACTTGATAGACTTCTTTCAAAACATTCCGTTCTCGATTTTCCTAAACAACAAACAAACAAATATATTGAAAATAAATCAAATATTGACTGTATATATACTATACATATCATAATATTTCTCAATTTGAACTTGGCTGTTTTTCATATACAACATTATTTACGATAAGATAATGTACTAAATTAATATGATATTAGTCACACTAAATCAGTATATGGCAGTCGATTTCTTTAAACCCTACAATAGTGTTGTCCCTGTGAAACTTCTTGACTTTCTTTTACTAAATATTATTATTAATAATCTGTAGACAATAAACTTGAATGAAATAAAGTGATCATGCAGGATAACGTTACATATGGATCTATGCCGGTAATTATGACCAATGTCTCGAAAGAAAACTTAATAATTTTGAGGCTGATACAAGATTGACTGTAAAACGCTATATATGGTTGTGGGTTCGATCCTTATTAAGGGAATTATATTAAAATATATATTAATATATATTAGCTTCAGAATTTAAAGAAAAAACGAGCTATAGCACGCAATTTGTGCGTTGTCTGGGAATAATGAACTGTGGCAAGAAGTGAGAACTTACTGACATGGCTTATGGCAATGATTTACATAGATATAGGAAAATATCCAAACATTGGAAATTTTATAATATTACAGAAAAACCCATTAACATAAATAATATGTTTAGTTTATTTCGCACAAAATGAGTACATACATACATATACTATACCTGTAAATTTTTTAATTATTATAACTTACCATGCTTATATTGCCTTTGACCTACAGACATGAAATTTGTAAAGTGCATGAATCCGACTCGAACTTGACCGATATTATGCCATTACAAGAAACATTTAAACATTAATAAGAATATCACAATACGTCAATAATTGACCTACATATATACTCGTACACGTAAAGAGGATTTACTTTAACACGTCAGGTTTGACTATGACGTATCTCACTAGTGTTGTAATTTCGTAGAACCATAACTATATTTCATTGAAGAGTTGTAGTAAATGAATGTAGTTAATTGGTTGGTTCGGTGATTTTTTTGTTAGTGTAAACGAATAAGGTAAGTAGGTTCAATCTCTTTTTAGATAATTTATTAGTATTAGTACTGTTTTTTTTTAATATTTGCCATTTTTGCCAGCAACAGCGTTGCAATGACGTATTTTTTTATAGAAAAATTATTTCCTTTTTACTTTTTGTGTACACTTATTTTAATACTTATAGCTAGCTTATTCAAAAAATAATCTTTTGTTATATTGATAAATGAATCGAATATATTTATTTATATATCTTCTATATACAGACAGCGATCAGTAGATATCCTGAGTCAATACTCTTTCAAGAAACGTCAAATGATAGCAAAAAAAGACAAGATTATTGATCGCTTAATCATCGAAACTGATAACGTTATCAGTATATGGATATACCTATGCACTACTATATACCTACTTGTAATTAATAATTGTATTTGCTACTGTTGCACCACACAGTGGTATAATATTCATATTTAAATACGCAATTAATAAATGTTAATAATATACAATGACGCGTGGCGCAGCGACACAGAGGCTGCCCGTCTGTCGTGGGTTCGATTCCCATTCGGGGAGAATGACAAGTTGCGGCGTTGAGCTCCGCCACTCAACACGCAATGTCTCGTATGGCGGCGAACAGGAACGGAGTGTCTTAACCCGTACCTACCATTTGTGAAATACTAACAATTTAACAAATTTAAAACCATTGTAAAAAACTCGTAAAATTTAAAAAAAACCAAAATTTATTATTATTATATATTTGTTATCACTTGCTTTATGACAAAATTTGTGGAAAGTACAAAGTGCTAAAAAGCTTCATTGAAGCTTTTTCTTTACAATACGTTTACGTTTATTTCTTTTTCCCCACTCTAAGATAAACGATCGTCATTAGCCCTAAGGTCTAAGGGCAATGATCTAAGGGCGAAACGAGCGAGCCAAGGTCAGCGCGACCCTTCTGATAACTTATATAACTTGATAAAATGATATGAGTACACTTTGTTTGTGTTCTTTTTGACTGAAGACTTAATCTTATATCTTTATTATTTTTAAGCTTCAAGGTAAACGTGGCGGTTGCTGGTTCGATTCCCAGTCGGAGCAATGGTTTATTTTTATTTCCTCATTCTGGTAAAAAGACAAAGCGCGGCGTTGAGTTCCATTCTTGAATACGCAATGTCTTCAAAGTTAAACGGAAAGCGGCGAACGGAGAGTGTTTATAATAGGTTCCGTCTACCCTACCTTGCTATATAACGTGTGAAGCTTGTAAAATAAAAATGTATAATGAAAATTATTTATTTAACTATCATAAATAAGATGCAAAACTTTTAACATCTGCCAAAAACTTTTTGTGTTTGTCATACAAAAAGCTTTCGACAAGCTCTCTCTCTCTCTCTTTTATTTTCACTCATAATGGACCACGTTTAAAAGAAACTGTATAAACATTCTATATTACAATATATTTCATACAAATTTTCATATAATAAAGCGTTTTAAGCGCTTCAGTAGAAGGACGCGGCTCCAAGGTCGAGTGAGTGACCTTGTCTAAGTTATAAGGTCTTTGCTAAAGTTACATGGATTCAAGGTTATATTACTTAATCATTACTTGAAAACTTTATTGTTGATGTAACATTTAAGGTATAGAAAATTCGCCTCTTTTTCTTTATACTAAGAAAGTATGGATATTGGATAATCTTGTACTGTATAGATTTAAGTTTATTTAAATTTAATTAGGAAGCCGTTTGTTATTTGTTATAAGTACTTATAGAAGCGATGGTTCCAGGTTCAATTTCCGTTTGTAATACTATATTTTACATTTTTCTATTTGGGTTAATGCAAATGAATTATCACAATTACGTACTATTGTGATCGTAATATTTGAAAATGTTGGAAATCTTAAAGGTGTGCAACATTTTCAGTTGTGAGTGTGAACCTATATTTATTCATATAGAATTTTTTTTTCTTAATTTTCGTACAAGACTGCTATCATAATAATAACTTATAATATACTATAGAATGATTCAATTTAATTATTTTTAAATGTTATAGCGGAATAATAAGGAAAGATAAAATATTGTATAAAAAATATAATAAAATATTGAATTAAACCCGCGCCTCTTGGAAACTACATAAGAGGCGCGGGTTCAAATACCACTAGGTTCAAAATTTTATACGTTATCTAAAACCCATTACATAACTAACTATATTTGTATTGTACATATAAAAGGTTTAATTTATTATTTTTTGTTACAGAGACGAGACTTAGAATCGCAGGGTGTGAAAAATAAAAATGAAAGTAAACACAAAATATATTGGGCGTTAGGAGTTGACTTGCCGTTATTTTTAATCGGTAAGTCATATACTCTACTCTACTTACTTACGTTACTCTACAATATTCAAGCACTGTCTTGAGGTTCTCTCCCTGTAACACTATAGGTAGGCTGAATCCATGGAATGCCAAAGAGGCTCTTCTCATATATCCAGTACTTTGGTTTTAAATATAATATCATTTTATTTGATGCTGTTCTGGCACAATTTAAATATTATTAAATGCCTGCTGAATCTATGTATTTGAAAATTTTTCAAAAAAAATTTAAATAGTTTACTTAAAGTCTTCAAGGCTTAAAGTTTCAAGTTTACTGAAATGTAAGCTTTTAAGAAAAAAGTTTACAATATCATGTTCAGCCAATAAACACGATTGGGTTAGTTTAATTGTAATAGTATTTTATGAATAAATTCTTGGACAAATTATTTTTGTAAGTAGAAATAAAAATATATATATATATTTATATATATATATATATATATATATATATATATATATATATATATATATATATATATATATATATATATATATATATATATATATATATATATATATATATATATATATAATATATATATATATATATTTTTGTAAGTAGAAATAAAAATATATATATATATTTATTGATTCCATATCACTAAATTCATTATATTTATTTCATAAATACGAATGTACTCATTTTGTATCAAACAAACCGTAAATCTTAGTTTATAATTTTGATTCAATTTGACAGATATGACGAATGTACAAGGGTTCCGTGTTTTGCCTACCCAAAAACGTTACCCTAAAAGCTTACATTTTTCATACATACTGAGAATATTAAAATATTATTACAGTTATATTTCATTTTAAACTTCAGTCATTAATAATCATAAAAGCTCTGAATAGAAGCAACAAATGTAAAAAGCTCACAAAAACCAACCCATCAATATGTTAATATTCAAAATGCTTGAGCGTGCGATCATTCAAGTAGCTCATTAAGTCATCAAAATCTAAATTTGTTTTTGAAATACATGTTGACTACAAATAACTTTTGTATAAAATTTACATTTTTTATGAATGTAATAAATCACTTAAATTTTACTATCATATTATTATTCTTTTCCTAGCTGTACAATAAAGAATTATTATTATCATAAATGATGCTTTAAAATTATAAATTATGTATATAAATCGGCGTTAAGTTCCACCACTTGACTTGATATTTCAAATTACACGGAGAATAGAGAGTATTGACACTACGTCCTCTCTGCCTTCACTACTGTATTCAGGCTACAGCATGAAGCTGGATTGTGAATGAAACTATAATAGATAAACTAGTGATAGGACACTCCGCTCTACATTTTTAGTCTATTTAGTGCTATTGTGATTAAAATGGAATAGCTCAGTACCACAAACATATTTTATATAAGCCAAGAGTGAAATTATTTTTTAACTATTATTTCGTATACTATACAATATATAACGTATAATATATAACATATAATATATGATATAATACATTTTGTAATGATGCTTATATTATAAATTATATATATAAATCCTTTTAAACCTTAATATAAATTAAGCTAAACTATTTTAGTTTAACTTATAAAGGTACGGACAAACAAGGTCTGTGGTGTGGATAAATATATGTAAATATACATTTAAAAAATTTTCTTTCTCGAAATCCTCTGGAAATTCTAGTCAATAACTCGTTTATACTATATTTTAAGTTATGTACCTAATTATAAAATATTATTATTTTCCATTTCACTATTTCTGCCAATTTACACATACTTTTTTATATATTTTTATTTTGTTATTTTCACCTCGTTAAAACGATTCGTAGACCGACTTAACCTTCATATAACACACCCCCAATTGTAACAAATTAATTCTTATAATTAACTTTTTGTAATCCCCTTGAGTTTTCTTATATCGAGGTCGCTCTATTATATAGTTTATATATTTAGCGAAAACTACTTTAAATTTAAAATTGTTTCTAAAATCTGAACCTTGAACCATTGTTTATAACCATAAACCTATCCACTGTACTACAAATTATGTCGCACATGTGTGGACCCCACGGTGACGCATATGGCAGAATGCACGCAATCGCAGTCACTTATGAAAATAAAAACTATTAAAAAATACAATGTGAACGAACTTGTTCGTATACAAATGTGTATAAGACAGATTGTATTCGGGGTTCGATTCTTATTTTGGGGTAATATTGTTATTTTGTCAGTTAGGTTCTCTATTCTATGCTGCTCTTATAATGGAAGAAAGTGGAGTAGATCTTAGATATGTGTAGCTGTGTACAGATACGAAAATAAATTGTAATAAAGTATATTAAATTAATTACTTTCTAAGAAAAATTACATTGACACCTAAAGACAAGACTGACTGACTTAACGTAATATTAAATCTGTATACAAATGACTTTATTATCAATTTAATAACAATTAAACGTTAATTAACGTTTCAGAGTGTGGTTAGGTTTGTATGTTACTTATATAATAATTTTTGTTAAAAGCAAATTAAATTGTATATCTTCAATTTCCCCCCACTTATCCCCTTAACTATTAATCAAAGGCGGCGATTTATCGATATCGAGTAAAAGGTATAATTTAAATATTATTACACATCACTTTAATCGATTCCGGTCTATTATTATTTATCGTCCGTAGGTCGTAATGTATGTAAGTTGTTGCGTTTTTATAATATTTTAATTTGTTCTTCGTTATTTAATAATTTAATCGATTTTATTTATTGTAATTGATATATATATTTTTTATATAGTTTAAAGCCTTCTTTATTTTTTTTTTACTTTTAATTAATATTAAAGTATTCATTAATTATTTAAATATACCATTTACTATTTCAGCTTATTAGATACGAGCTGAAGTGCACAATTTAAATTTTCAGGACAAAATAAATGAATATCCCGTTTTTTATTCTTTCTTAGGGCTAAAGCCCCTCCTACATGCTTCCTCCAGTATTCTATACAATAAATAAAGAATAGAAATATATAACATAAATTTATCCTCTCTATATATATTCTATACACTTATTGTATGTAATTAAACATTTATTTTTTAATATAATATAATTATTAAATAATGACAAGTAAAAAATAGTCATACACGTAGCGCCATCTGTTGTCGAATAGCACGCTGTAGTTACAAATTAGTTATTTTCATTTTTATGAAATCCTTTAACCTATACCCATTTATATATTATTTATTTAAATTAATATTCAATAAAATAAGAAATAAAATTGATACTTAAAAAGCTTTATGATTAAAAAAACGCGCTTTATCTTGACAGAGCGAAGAAATTAAAAGAAGAGTCCATCGAGTGGGTATTCGAACCCATAACCATCTTGCTTATAGTCAAAATTATCTCATAATTAAATTAAAATTCAAAATTTTTATATACATAAGTACTTATTTTTAATTTACGTAAGCAATGTACGTATTTTACCACTTTCATTTTATCTTGCTATATCATATTATCAATACACTTGTGATCAAGTGTTTACATTTGAACATTTTTCTTTTTTTCTCTATTATAACGTTTTTTTTATATCAAAATCAAAATCTACCCATACTGAGTACCTTTAAGGCTTTCCCTAACCTTTCCAAAGTACTACGTTGAGGATACACAAGGATGTTTTGGCGTGGGTTCGATTCCCATTCAGGGGAATGATTTTTCTCTCGCTCTGATAACGAACGCGAGTTCTGGCATCCAACACTCTGCTACATTTTTAAGCCTAAAAATATTTCCTTTAGCTTCAAAAAATCTTCTATTACTGTTATATAATAGAGAGGATGCTTATGTTATGTGACGCAACGTCTAGAATGCAATTTTAAATTTTGCTCTCACCACGTTGAGGTCCACGTGTGTACGGAAGTCGCCGTGGGTTGACATTAACTATATACAATCACATAGAGTCAGTGCTATATCTGCGTTGTATGGTGTACATTGCATAATCTAAATAGTCGGTGGGATATGGCTTATTATTCAATTGTTAGTTTAAAAGTTGTATAATATTTATTTGACTATTTAAAATTGGAATTTTATCACGAAAATTTTAATTCAATAGGCTTCATTCTGTATTTCAGTACATTTATAGTTTCTACCTGTATCCTGTATACAGGGGTAGGGGTAGGGATACAGGGTAGACAGAGGGCACCCAGTGTTAAGACACTCCGTTCTCTGCTCTTTGTAAAATATTCGAGATTTTGCATACTATAGTGACGAAACTCAACGCCGCGTTTTGTCTTCTTACTAGATTGAAGAAATTAAATACTTTTATCGCCCAAGTGGGAATAATCATCAATTATGATATTTTAGTACATATTATTATATTGTAAATAACTATTGACACCATCTAGGCGTAGTAAACTAACTGTAAACTCTGACTGTAAACTCGACAGATGAGGTTCGATCTCCGCTCTTGTAATAGAAAGAGTTCCGCCTACTTTGACGTGTAATATAAAAAAAACATCCCACAGTACAACGTTAGTACGTGTAGTTAGCAATGTAAGAATAGAACGTATCAATTAAATTAATAGGAACATTAAATGGGGACACACTGATGGGACTCAGATGACAGGAATCATTTAGCCCACCTACCTGTATATATTACACAATATCCTGTACTTATATATATATATATATATATATATATATATATATATATATATATATATATATATATATATATATATATATATATATATATATAAAATTGTATTTGAAATCACATACGGACACTCCAATTTTATTTATATTTATCATCTATACATTGTATTTATATTGATAAAATCATATGCTCTTGACGGATCTTTGTCTTCGTTACTGGAAAAAATAATATCTCAAACGCAATATCTCGAATAGTGTCATAACACTCGGTACCCAGCCCGGCTAGCCTAGCCTGCTATGGTGCGAGATACGGCGTGAAGCTAAAAAAATATGAGGAAATTATAGTGAATACGCTCGATGGTAATAGATTAAATGTTTATTCTCTCCTCACATATTACTGGCACAATGTGTGAGTTGTGGAGAGTATTCGATATAGTCGTCTATCCAGAGTCTTTTTTTTTAAATATAAAACGTACGCAACATTTTTTCCTTTTTTTCCTCATATACTATAAGGAAACAACTAAGAATGGCGTTCGAGTCCATTAAACTTAAAACTAGACGAAACAAATGGAAAAGACCTCAATAATTGCCAAGAGATAGATGATCCTCAGGTTTTTGACATTGGTACTTAGCCAATTTGCTCGGAAACCGTCGCTTCCCTCTCTCGAGCCAGTTCAAAGTCAATGTCGAGACCATTTGACCACCAGGGCCGGATGGAACAATTGCGTAATTGCTGACAAAATTTACACTCAGACTGACAGTGACGTATTTTGTTTGGCAAATTGGACTGACATAAACTATTTGTTATGTTATGATGCGAAATAAGAATGAATGATAAATTAAATTTAAAAAAAAAGAAAGCTTCACGCTTTATCCCGCATAAAGCAGGATAGACAGAGGGAAACTAGGGCACAATTTTCTTATCAGAGCGAGGAAATCAAAGTTATTGTATACTCGGCGGGATGAGTTGTCGTTTGCCCGATTAGGAATCGAACCCTCAAGCGTCCGTTTAGAGACAGACACTGTGCCGTAACGGCGTTAATATTACTTAATATTTATTATTATTTGACGAAACGGAGTGTCTTAGCTGTTATATGCGGAAAATAGCATGTTGTTATTTATTTATTTGCTTTTTTTTTATTCATTACTTATAATTATTTATTTGTTCACAGTTTTAATCCTAGTGGGCCTATTCGAGCTGGGGGTGATGCCCCACTACAAAAGTGGCTTCTACTGCAATGATCCGGCTCTCTCGTTCCCGTTCACAGGAGACACGGTGTCCATGGCAGTTATTATGTCAACGATAATCTTACTACCCTTTGTATTTGTAAGTGAAGCATTTAAGTTTTATTTATCTTCTCTTCTCTTCTCTTCTCATTTTTCGCTAGTTTTCAATTTGTCTACCAGAGCAAGGATATAAAATTGTCCCAAGTGGGAATTGAACCCACAATCATTGGCTTTACAGTCAAGCGCTGCGCTACGTTGGCTTCAACTTATATTTTTAGCTTCACGCTATATCCCGCATCTAGCAGGACCCACTGCCTACCTAGTGTTAAGACACTCCGTTCTCTGTTTTCCAGTCGTGTTAGAATTGCATGTTCAGTAGCGGAATTCAATGCCACATTTTATATACTCTACGGAAAAAAAAATACTTGATGTATTTTCATTAAATTTCAAGCCTTTCTTACGTAATTACTAAAATTCATATATTCTTTACAGATCTTTGCCACTGAGTTCATACTTTTTGATCCCTCTTACTCAGTAAGAACAAAGCTCGATTATGCCGCAAGAAGAACAGCGATATTATATAGAAATTACATATACGGAATGTTCTTCAATCTAGGCGTTGTGGAAGTCATGAAGGGCGTTACGGGAAGTCCAAGGCCTACATTTTTCGATATCTGTGAACCGGATGCAGCCAAAACTTGTCACGGGTAAGAGCTTTTTTAGTTTTTTTCAGTTAAAGTTACAAATTTGTTATATATTAGCTGATATATCGATTAACCTTATTATATCGTGTTAATTCCATAGCTCTAAGCTATACTTACATTATTTTATATTAGATATTATTTGTATACATACTTTTTTTTACTTTTATCTCTATGTATTTTGTTGTCTCTTTATAAAAATATATATGAAACGTACTTTTTCAGATCAGAATATGTGAGTGCGTTTGAGTGCACGTCGCCGAGATTTTCACAGTGGTATCAAACAGATTCGTATCACAGCTTCCCATCTGGACACACATCACTATCAGTTTACTGTGCAATGTTTACTGCGGTAAGTCAGTTATTTAAAGTTAATTTCTACTTACAATAGTGCGAATATGGAGGCTATTGTCGCACAAGAATACCTAGTGGCGATGGTTCTGGATACGCTGCCCTCTCGGAGAAATTTATTATTGTAATTTCCCGGCTCTCTTGCGAGAATGGAGTGTCTTAGCTCTATATTTTCTTTGCCTCTTTTTAAAATCTCTCTCTTGCCTACTACCATTGTTAGTACTATAAACCTGCGTGTAATGAAAACGCAACGGTTGTGGATTCGATTCCCACTCGCGGAAAACGAATTATTTCTTTTCCGCACTCTAGTAACAAAATATAGCGCGGCGTTAACTTCCACCACTTAACATGTCTCAATATTGAGCGGGAAGTGAGGAACGGAGTGTCTTAACACTACGTTCCCTCTGTGAGGAAATTGCATGCGGCTATTTATTATATTTTTAATTTTCTCCTACAGTGGTACCTCCAACGCAGTGCTTTCAGTTGGCACAATCGTACTGTATTCTTGGTACCGACGCTGCAGATACTCTGCCTCGCCTACGCAGCTGTGTGCTCTCTGACGCGTATAACCGATCACCGACACCATTGGTGGGACGTCCTGGTTGGAGCTGTCATTGGTGTAGCCACTGGTTTATTTGCGGTGAGTTTTTATAAGCTTTTACAATATATCTCTTTTACGATAGCTTTTACGATATGTCTTTTATATTTTTTTAATTATAATCTTAATAGAAAGGCCATAGTGGCACAGCAGCATAGTGTCTTACTGTAAACGCGATGGTTGTGGGTTCGATTTTAATGAGGGGGAAAGAATTCTTTTAATTTACCACTCTGGTTACACGATTCCGCCACTCAACACACAATGTCTCGAAAGACGGAAAGCTTGACACTGGGTTCTTTCTGCCTACTCTGCTATATGCGGGATACAGGGTAAAGATATAAAAACAAAATTATTATTATTATTTAACTTCACGCTGTATCCCTTACAAAGCAGGGTAGGCAGAGCGAACCGTAGGTGGAAGGAATCTAGTGTTAGGACACTCTGTTCCCCACTTTCCGCCATTCGAGGCATTGAGTATTGAGTGGCGGAACTCAACGCCGCGCTTTGCCAGAGCGAAGAAAATGAAAATATTTCATTTTCACCGAGTGGGAATCGTACCCACAAACCGTCGCGTTACAGGCAGACACTGTGCCTCTGCGCCACGACGGCCCTCAAAACTATTGTAGACACAAATATACTGTTGGCAAAAAACACAGTCATAATACATAAATACTGTGTTCCCTCTATACTCAGACTAAGTCTAGCTTTTCACTAACTTGTCGCTTGTAAAATTTCATCACGTGATAACGACAGAACACAAATTGTAACAATGTTAGTACGAGTAAATACAAACAGGGGTGCTAATTACATTCCTCGTGGGACCCCAATTTAATTATTTACTGGACAAATATTTACTTAGGTATGTAAGGGTTATTCACCTTTAAATTTGTAGTAAAGTATATATGAAGAATATTTGAGGCAGTCGTGGCGCGGTAGCACTACGTTTGACTCTGGTAAAACACTTTGTTGACCGCTGCCTCTAGATCTCTGAACTTAATATTGCCATTTGCAAGCATGCTGATTGGGGCGGCATCCAGGGCCAACGTTAATTTACACTCTACTCTCTATACTTTGATTTACACAGAAATGTGCTCAAAAAGGATATCTTCACACGAAATATATATATAAAAAAACGACACAGTTATATAATAATGTTATTTTATTACAGATATTGGTGATAAGCAAAAATTTCAACAGAAAATCCAATTGTATAGAAGATAAAACCATGACAGACAGTCAGTATACAGTTAGGACGTTGGTGTTCGACGGACCACAAGTACCTGTGCCGTGAATTCTACAAATGCGGAACAAATTTGAAAAATCTGAAAATTTACTTAATTGTATATAAATAATTTTGGACTTTTTTTTTATTAAGAAATATGTGAAATTTTAAAGTTTAAGGCGTTATTGAATATTATATAAAATGTCTACGAATTTGAACGAGGCAAGACTCGAACCCGCGCCTCTTGGCCTCTCCAAACGCGATGAAGCTAACAATAAACGTATGACTTAATTGACTAAAGCACTTGGACGGTTTCCAAGAGGTGCGGGTTCGAATCCCACTTAGTTATTTTATCAACATTTTCTAAAAAAATATCGCTTCAATTAGTGTGGCGTAACACTTCAAACGTAAAAGAAGATTTAAGACAAACACAATTTTTAATATATTTTTAATATCATATCATATGACATATTTATATCTTGTTGTTCTTTTTTCGAATTTCATATCGATTTTAATATTGTTTTACATATTTCCCAACCATTTAAAACATAACATGCCTAATGGCCAAAAATCATGAACCAGAATGCTGAGTTCAATCTATTTTATACACTCATCTGGAAGGTTATTGAGAAGAAGAAAAAAAATGTTCTTATAAACCTTTAGAAACGTATAAAAATTATACATAGTGGCATATTTTTTATACTGTTACCAAGAGTATAGCTCAATTGGTTGGACGACATCCAAGAGGCGCGGGTTCTAGTCCCGCTGTATTCAGAGTTTTATACGTACAATATGTTTGTTTTTTTTATACGTATCTAAATTACTCTATCTAAGTATTATAAGTCACTGTTAAATAAAAAAAACAACAGAGTTTTTTTTAATTTAGATGATGTTAAAATTACTTGTATCCAATAATAAGACTGTAAAAATCTTTTTACTTTTAGCATTAATTTATGCATATTTTTTTCATAAATGTTAAACGTAAATGTAAATAGTCTTTATTTAGTTTAGTTTAGTAGAATTATGCAATTATCATTTTATATGTTGTTAAACGACAGTATTATTTGATGTAAATTTATAAAATAAATTTTGGACGTAATAAATTATTTAAATGACTTTTTTAATAATATTTAATTTTATTACCTCGTGGACTATTTTAGATATCTATATTTAATAATATAAAGCTAAAAATTAAATTATAAATTAAATTATTTAATAATATAAAGCTAAAAAGTTTGTTTGTTTGTTTCAAAATAAATGGTTCGAATTGAAAGAAGAACCAAGTAGTAAAAAATTTTGTGGATAAAAGTGCAGACGAAATCGCGGGCGGCCGCTAGTCTAAAATGTTTGAATGTAAAAATTTGCCTTTGGCTGAGTAAGGGCTAATAGCATTCTATTATATCTCATTAAAGTTTTCCTATATTAATATATTTTACCGAATTTTAGACTTGCATCATCATACTTTAAATCTTCTTCTTCGTGCCCTCAATGGTGAGGATCGCGACCACACGATATTATCCTCCATTCAGAGCGGTTATAGCGTCTGACCATCTTATAGGTGCCCTGCGATAGGCACACATATCCTCCACCCTCAACCTAAAATTATTTATCTAAATATTTTCCTATTCCATCTGTCCATATCTTTTATATAGCTGACTTATAATAATATAGGCTGTTAATAAAGTTTTGGCCGAGTTGGATTGATTGAATTTGCTTAATGGGTGTGACACCATAAACACAATTATCCATAGTATGATACCAAATAAGACTGTATGTGGTAATCGTTATCTATTTCTAGTATTCTAATGCTTCAATGAAACTTATGACAGATAAACTCAAAAATTTAAAAAAATGGAAAAAGCACACAACAAACACACACACACACATACACAGTCGTAGATTAAGATACATTTAGTTATTTTGTGTGATTGGTACAAGAGTACACAAATGCTTGTTATGAGAATTATGTATATAATGGTGACTGTCAAAATCTTAAATCTTGAGCGAAAACCTTAGCATAGCATAGGCTCAGGCTCAGTAATAGTACTGATTTAACAAATCGTTTTCGATTGGAGTCATGCCGTCTGTTTGGAGGCAATCTTACATGGTACCAGTATTCAAATCCGGCAACAGACATAATAAACATAATTATAGACCAATTTCTATGGTGTCTTCGTCTATGGATGAGGGTTTCCAGAGGTAGATGTTGTGTATACCGTATTCTCTAAAGCCTTTGATAAAATTTCTCATAAGATCCTTATAAAAAAAGCTAAAGGAAGTCGGAATACATGGTGATCTGCTACGGTGGCTAAGCTCGTATCTGCATAACCGTAGTCAGGCAGTTGCAGTTAAAGATCTTTCTTTACTGTTACATCTGGTGTATCCCAAGGATCTCATCTCGGTCTTTAACTTTTAAATTTATACATAAATGATATTAAGCATGCATTTCTTCTTCTATATGTAGACGATATGAAAATTTGTACAAGGAATGCGTCTTCATCTGATTGCTTACTTTTACAAGAAGATCGTGATAAACTGGGCTCCTATTGTGTTGAGTTCTTTATTTTTTAATATTAATATATTTAATGTTATCTGTTTTATTCGTGGACGCCGTCCTTTTGCCACTATGACAATCGTTTCAACGATGTGGTGATAGAAAAAGTGTCTGAGGTTAGAGATCTGGGTATATATTTAGATAATAAACTAACTTTTAAACTATTTTTAAAAAGCCAGAGCATATCGCATGCATGGCTTTATTTGAGAGTTTCCAGAGATTTTGAAGAAACATTTTTGTACTTCTCTATAGTTCTTTAGTAAGACCTATTCTTGAGTACACCTCGATTGTCTGAAGTCCACTTTATTTGGTAAAGATTGAGAATGAATGCGAGATACGTTGCGATTTAGATTAAATATAAACTAAATTTAAGAAAACAACAATAAGATTAGATTAGGTCATTTGTAAATAGAATAATAGAGGTTAGGTCATTTGTAAATAGAATAATAGACGTTAGGTCATTTGTAAATAGAATAATAGAGGTTAGGTCATTTGTAAATAGAATAATAGAGGTTAGGTCATTTGTAAATAGAATAATAGAGGTTAGGTCATTTGTAAATAGAATAATAGAGGTTAGGTCATTTGTAAATAGAATAATAGAGGTTAGGTCATTTGTAAATAGAATAATAGAGGTTAGGTCATTTGTAAATAGAATAATAGAGGTTAGGTCATTTGTAAATAGAATAATAGAGGTTAGGTCATTTGTAAATAGAATAATAGAGGTTAGGTCATTTGTAAATAGAATTAAATAGTAATACAATTTACAAAATAATAAACAAAACTTTACTCAATTTGCGTAATATTTTCATTATCCATCTATTGAATGAAACACAAATTTACATAACAAAAAATATATCATATACTATTAGGTGCAATAAAAATTAATCAATTGTTTTATAACAAAATGAACGCGAAAAGATTGTATTTTATTTCGCATCCTGCTACCATTTTGAATACAATTCTTTCCCCGTGTAAGGACATGAAAAGAAACTACTTAGCATTTCATAGATTCACCGCGTGGTCTCCGAGTCCTCACACCGCCACCTTCACAGTGCGTTCTAGATATTAATTAATTATAGTTTTGTCTAGAACCGACAAAACCGAGACAACTAGGAAATTCGGTTATTGCAGGACTCCCTATAGGAAATTTAAATACATAAATTTGAAAATTAAAAAAAAAATTTTTTCGCCATTATATACATATGCATTACCATGAAGACTCTTCGTCTTAGTAATGGTTATTTCACTTAAACTGACCTCTTCTGGGCAATTGTTTGGTAATAATAATAATAATATCCCGAAATATTTACACCAAGCCCTCTAAGTAATAAATTTGTTCGATTACGCCCCCTACACGATGCAAATTTTAAACACTTGCGAAATTATCAGAAAGTTTTTACAAGATGACAGTGATTTTTTCTAACAGAATTTCGTGAAGTACTCTTACGATTCTAGTCAAGTCTATTTGAAAAATTATTTGCTAGAACTATTATTTATCAATATAAATAACTTTGTCTTTATAAATACTTTACTTATGTATGTAGGATTCGTACCAGTGACCTTTAGAGTACTTACAAACGATCAATCATAGAAATTATGCCACTACGGCTACTTGAACCGGATCCAAATATAGACACACTATCGCCCCTTAAAGGATCAAACTTATATTATTGCTTCATACCATTTATGTTATTATACAAATAAGGATGTACTCGTAGGTTTGAATCCCGTGATGCAATCAAACGATTTATTGTCAATTTGGATTATTGTTTTTAAAGGATGTATTATTTGATGTTAAAATGTATGTAATTGAGTTATGTTTCTTTGTTATGTGGCTTTAGGGCTTAAATTATTAGTCCCTCTTATATACTCATTCATTTAGCACTTTTAGCAAGGGTCGAATGAGAGGACGTCTTGTTAAAGTAGGTCTTTCTCCATTAACGAGATATTATACTTTTAGTATATAAGTGTGATATATATATATATATATATATATATATATATATATATATATATATATATATATATATATATATATATATATATATATATATATATATATTATGACGTAAACAATTGCCAATATTGGGTTATCATTGATGTGCCTTCACTCAGTATCAAAATATGTTAAATAGGCAATCCAAACTTCAAACAAAAATAGACGCGAACGAAAGTATGACTGTACATAATTTGTACAACACTGCAGAACTTTAGAAACTTTTAAACTTTAGAACTTTTAAATAGTAAAAGCTTAAGTGTAGGTATCTATTTACATTGCAATGTAAATAAATATTTACACTTAAAAAAATTATCTATGCGAACAAATAAATTAAATAGTAATCTTAGGTAAGTAAGTAGGTATACATATATACTCATGTGTGTATATATATATATATATATATATATATATATATATATATATATATATATATATATATATATATATATATATATATATATATATATATATATATATATATATATATACGTATTAAAATCTTGATCCCAATCGAAATCTTGGTGGCGTTGGCCATTTGCTGGAATAAATTATTTTATATATTATAACGCCACCACATAACAATGTCTCGAAAATTGAGCAAAAAAGTGAGGAACGGAGTGTCTTAATACTAGGTGGAAATCTGCCTACCCTGCTGTATACAGGGTACAGTGCTAAGCTAATAAATATTCAATTCGCATGTGATAAATATAACTTGCGTTTTGACGTTGCATTTTCCACTCATTAAGGAAAACCCCATGACTAGGCTGTCAAAGTAAACGTCAACGTACGTACTGTTGCCATGTAAATGTTAAAAATGCATGAGTCACGATAGCGTTGACGAAAAAGGTTTGTTTAACATATTTTTTTAACCTTCGTACAAATTTGTAATGCGAAGAGATATGAAGAGAGAGCATTTAGGCCTATAGCTAAAATAATAATCATTTCGTCTTGCTTAAATATTTATTAGTAGAATATAATCATCGGTTAGCGAAATTTTAAAAGAACATCCTATAAAAATGTTACGATAAGGCAATTACAAGAGGTGCAAGTTCGAATCCCATTACATTGAAATTTTGATGCGTTTTAAATATATTACAGAATGTTTGTATGAAATGGATTGTCTTCCTACATTTGTCTCTATATTGTAAAGAAATATATTAAATGTGTTGTTTTAAGTAAATTTTTCAATACTCACATTACATTTTCATATAATTTTGAAAATAAAAGTCATTGTGACAAATGTGACTGGTGTCCGTTCGATTCCCTTCTAGATGAATAAATTATTTTCATTTTCTGGTTTTGGTAAAATAAAGTTGGCGTATTATTAATTTTTGTCTGGAAATTGGATGGAATATAGAGAACGGAGTGTCTTAACTAGGTTCCCTCTACCTACCCTGCTAGATGCGGAATATTCTCCGTTTCAGAATACTTATTCTATGAGTAAATTTAAAATAATTGTATAAAAAATAAAAATATTTTCATACTGACTGTCCTGACTTCATTTATTTTTAATGACTTTCGATACCTTGTAATAGCCTGTTAGAGTGCAATTTTAAAATTCGTAGCAATATATTATTATAAATGCATAATGAATTCGCAAAGATTATTACATTTTTTTTTAAATTTTAACTTTTCTGAATTATATTAAATATCTAAGTTTTCTGAATATAAACCTTATCAAATAATTACATGTCAAAACTTTCGAAATTCAAATGGAATCCCGCCAAACGTTTTATATAGGAAATATAAAAAATTTATAAGCATTTTGAAAGAATTAACTATCACAGAGGCAAAAGTTTCTAGGTCTTCTACAATTTTTTAAATACACAAATTTTTCACCTTTTAAAGTACAGTCGAACTTTTTTTATCTGGTCCTGTATATAAGATGGCCGGCCCTCCTCATACTTCTACCTTCCATAGTTTTTAGAATAGATCATTATATATATATATATATATATATATATATATATATATATATATATATATATATATATATATATATAGATCATTATATATATTTTATAATTTGATAATTTATTATACTGATTGTTACGTTTAAAATAAATGTATAAACATAGACAACACCTAGGCCAGGATTCCCGCAAGGATTTCAAATAGCGAAGACGTAAAACTATTTTATATGCTTATTGTAATACTAGGATGCCACTTAGTAGGTCAGCAGTCATATCAGATAAAGTCTAAGAGTATTTCTAATTATGTTAGCAGACAATCATAAATTTTATATGACAGCTTTCATTTGAAGGAGGCATTAAAATTATTTTATGTTTTTATCTCCATATATCTCCTGCTGTTGTTTGCCAATGCAATGAGCGATTGTCGTAGGTTCGAACTTCATTTCCTGCCTTTGGTGGGACAGCGTGGAATTGAGTTCCCCACTTAACACGCAATGCTCATTAGGCCGCCCAATAGGGCGAATTGTGGAGCACAAATTCTCTTGACACTAAGTGGGCAAATCTGTAAAATTAAAAAAAAACAAAACCAAAATCACAATATTCTTTATTCAACTAGGCCATTAAAACACTATTGAATCGTCAATTTACATTGGAATGTCAGTAGTGTCAGTCTGTCAGGAAGTTGCACCGGGTCGGAAGGCAGGTTACACATTAAACATATCTAATTCTAATTACAATTCATATACAAGAGATATGAAAAGCCACATTTCACCTAAGCCACGACGATGTCAAATAAAAATAATTTTGAAAAGCTTTGACAAACACTTTAAAGTCTTAATCTTCACATTAAAAATAAATCAAAAAGTTTTTTTTAATAATGATGTTTCTGTGTCAAGTGGAACAACAGTTATAGTGTCAGAACCAAAGGTCGCGGGTTCAAGTGCTCATATACTAGATTTTTTTCGTATATATTTGTATTTAACAGTAGTTGAAAGTTATTTATTTTTATCAGTTTTACGCTAGAACTTAGTGTATAAACACTACTTTCACCGCTATCTAATTCGTGTTCGTGTTAATATATATATATATATATATATATATATATATATATATATATATATATATATATATATATATATATATATATATATATATATATATATATATATATATATATATATATATATATATATATATATATATATATATATATATATATATATATATATATATATATATATGTATATAAGACCCACTGGGGAACGGAATGTTTAAACACTAGGTCCCTTTATCTTATCCTGCTATAAGTGAAAAAAAAAAACTAAAAAAAATATTATGATCTAAACAAGTTTAATAGTAAATAACACAAACAAACATAAATACATACATATATACATACATATATACATACACACAAACAAATATTATCATACAGTTAAAAATAAATGTAACGCCAGATGTTAATCACAAGATCGTTGACCCGACAGTTTGGGTCATACACAATACTCGTACTGTACTAAAATGTTCGCGAAATTATTCTAATTGCAAATGACACAGTTTTAGATCATTGTTTATATCAGGGTTTCTCAAGAACGGCCCGCATGCTTTTTTTATTCTTATAATATCTTACATGGATAATTTGAGAGTTATAGCTTTACGCCTTATATCGTACATAGCAGGATATATAGAGAGAAGAAAATTCGTTTTCTCTAATAATAAAAAAAATGCAGACAAGCACTTTATATGTAGATTTTAACTCATTATTCTTATTTCTTTGACTCGAATGTATTTAAAGAATAACAGTTTTGTTAAATTTATAGTTCTGTTTCTGTTTCTGGACCTAAAAATCTATGGTATAGATAAATAAATCTAGCGACAATTTACGCCTTTTTTTAATTTTCACTATGCCACTGCTTTATAACGGGCGACGGTCTAATAAATATTTTATTACTTATAATGTTTGTACTTTTATAGGCCACCCATGCCAAGTTTTGTATATAAATATATTGTAATCAAATTAATTAATATTTGAATTAAAATTATTTAAAGTAAGGTATACTTTTAGTTAGAAGTTACCAATAAATAATAACGTTTGTAACCATATTTCTCGCATGTATTGTGCAAAATATAATTCGTGAGTAAAATATGCAATTGCACTATTTTTATTGTAATTTTACTTAACTCTCTTTTATATAAAGAGGAGATCTAACGTTTAGCTTCGTCTCTTCGTTCTCCGCTTCGCTGCCAATTTCGAAGTCTATCTCACTTGTACGCTTCAAAAATTTTTTTTTGATCGCGGCTGCGTTACCCCAAAGTATAATGCCATAAGACATAATACTATGAAAGTAGCTAAAGTAAACAAGGCGAGCCGTTTCTACGTCACTTAATAATCTAATTTTCTTAACCACAAAAGCTGCTGTGCTAAGTCTATTCCCCAATCCATCAATATGAGGCCCCCACTGTACTTTGAAGTCTATGGTGACATCGAGTAATACCGTAGAATCAACAGGATCCGCGGTCTCACCATTCAATAGTACATTGGCTTTAACAATTTTCGTGTTGGGTGTTCGAAAAATAATACATTTTGTTTTTGTACTATTTAATAAAATGCTGCACGCAATCAAATGCTTTGGACAGGTCACAGAACATGCCAAGAGCATCCTGTAATTCCTCCCAAGCCTCGTATGTACTCTTTAGGACAGCTATTCTAGCGTCAGTAGTAGAGCGACATTTAGTAAAGCCATACTGTTTCTCATGTATGAAATATGTAAATTATAATGATGTAATGTTTAATTTAAAATTATTTTTTGCAAAATTTTACTTAATGCACCGATATAGGTCGAAAATAATTGGGTTCTGATGTACTACCCGATTTAAATATAGGTACTACATTACTAAATTTCATAAGGTCAGGAAACACACCATACTATATACAATTGTTAAATATAGTCGCGAGATGAGGTGCAATAGCGTCTATTATGTAGCTAATTAGTTTAACAGAGATACCCCGTAGATCTATAGTTTTTTTTAATATCTAGGGACTTAAATGTTTTAGCAATGTCTCTTGAACTGATCAATTTAAATTTAAAATCTATATTACATTTTTGTAAGCTATCCTTAAGTAATTATTCAGCGACGGTTGTAGAAGATAGAAGAGTTTTTGTCGTGAAAACTGGAATATTAGCAAAGAATTTTTCCAAAAATACATGCAACTTCTTCATCACAGCTAGTAAGACTAATGTCAATTTTTAATCTAAATTCGTTGTTGCGATTCTTAACCTTTCCAGTCTCACAATTTATTATGTTCCATGTCATTTTTAGTTTTATCAACCGAGCTACGTTATGCCACTACGGCCTCTTATTAAGATTATACTTAATTTAAAACTATTACAACACAATAAGTTAATATAGGGGCCCGACTGATCGATATTAAGGTTAGTTATAACCGTTACTTCATAATTAACTGTCTGCGTAACAACGGTATGGTTATTTATAGCTTCCGCACTAAATTGTTAGTTACAACCTAAACAAGGTAGGTGTATTTGCAAAATACGTAGCTATTAGGTAAACAAAGTATTTTATTTTTAACTGACTTCAAAAAAGGATGACGTTTACAAATAACATACGCAAGTAATTTATTCAAAAATTTAAATATTATTTTATAATATAATATATATATATATATATATATATATATATATATATATATATATATATATATATATATATATATATATATATATATATATATATATATATATATATATATATATATATATATATATATATATATTAGTAAATTCCACGCTGTATCCCGCACATAGGAGGCCTAGAGATCTAGTGTTAAGACACTCCGGTTCCCGCTTTCCACCTTTCGAGGCATTGCACGTAGAGCGAAAATAATAAGAATGAGTCATTCTCCCCGAGTGGGAATCGAACACATAAATATATCTGTTATTTTATTTTTCAATTTCCAAAATTTATATAAAAATATATCCAAAATCAATCTTATGTATAGGCCAACAATATAGATCCTAGACTGTTCTCATTAGTGGGAATAGAACCCAGAACCGTCGTGTTTACAATCAGAAGCTAAGCCGCTGCGCCACTACGATTAGAAAAACTAATCTCAATTGGAACAAGGTGCGACATCAACTAACAAGCTAATCCGCACAAAGGACATCGAACCCGCACTAACGTAGATTACGCTAATGAACCAAATATTTATGTTAATCGTAACATTTTAAAAATCATTCTTAGTACGTACTTCTATTGTTATGTCAGTCATATTTAGTACAATGTTAATTTTTTTTTAATAAGTTTTAAACTATTTAAAGAACAAAGGAAGTATTAAAGATTTTAATATTAAGTTACTGAAAATGGTGTTAGCGTTTTTTATATACTCAGTACTGATTCTGATACTGACAGTGATCACCGTCAATAATCCCACTGGATGAAGGTATAGCTCAACCGATTACTGCGCTTGTATACGAGTATATATCCCGAAGAGCTTCTAGCAGCTTGCAGTAATATTGCATCGACAGACAAAAATATATGTAAAAAATAAAATAATAGAGCTTATGACTATTACTTGTTAATATTAAAAAAATATTTAAAACATATAAAATTTTAAATACAGCGGGGTATGAACCCGTGCGTTCTTCGTGAAGTTGAAACTCTTATATACTTTATACACATACATACATATATATATATATATATATATATATATATATATATATATATATATATATATATATATATATATATATATATATATATATATATATATATTACGTTGTTAGCATCTCTGTAGGGAGATTTTTAAAAATTTCCGCTACACAAAGATTATTGCAAAGAACAGTCAGACAAGAGAGAATGCTATTTTTATTAAATATTTTTATGATTTTTAAAGTGTTAAGGATAAAAAAATACTTAAATAAAATATATAAAAATAAAATTATAATTTTGTTCTTATAATTTAACTTATAATTTTATTTTATATGTTTACTTTAATATTTTTTTTATACTTAGTGTGGATTAACATTTTAAAAATCATAGAAAAATTAAAAAAGAAAATTAGTATTTATAGATTAACTATTTCATAAAATGAAAATAATCTGAATATAAATAAAATGAAAAATAGTCAATGAAATAGAAAATGTCTATAATTAATTGAAACTTCACTTATTAAAAAGTATGTCTTCACTTTGAAAAGACGAATGTTGTGGTTTGACCTTTTCTTTAGTGTCTCAGGAATTTTGTAGGATTTATATAGAATACTAGTCTTTTACCTGCGGCTTCGCCTGCTTGGTCAAAGGGAAATGAAATAACTAAAAGTTATATATAACATTCAGCATATACAATGGGTTGTATGAGTATAGCCCGGAGAAACAAAAGAAAAAAGAAAAAAAAAAAAAAGAAAAAAAAATAAATATATATATATATATATATATATATATATATATATATATATATATATATATATATATATATATATATATATATATATATATATATATATATATATATATATATATATTTATATATAATTTTTATTTTTATTCGACCCAATAGTTCTTGAGCTTAGCGCGTTCAACCAAATATATTCATCTGCTTTATAAGATAGCTAAACTAAGATTGATTTAATCCCACTCGGAGAGAATGTATTATTTCAATTTTCTTCGCTTTAGCAACAAAACAACACAAAATGTCTCTAACGGCGTAAAGCTTGAAACGGAGAGTCTTAACACGTATTAACAAGTCCTGTATATAGCAGGGTAGGCAGAGGGGACTAACCTAACCTAACCTACCCTGCTATATACAGGGTACAGCGTAAAGCTAAAAATAAAAAAAAAAACAAAAACCCATTTTGTTATAAAAATAATGAGATAAAAACAAACAATATTTTTAATATTACTTTATTTTATATTATAATTTAACACTATTAAGGGAACTGAAACTGAGCTAGTACTAGAACATGGGTAATACATACACTAAGAAAAGTTAGCGGCACGCCTATACCCATAGGGAGAACTCGACACAAATCGTATTTGAAGGGTCGCAGCTTCAAATATTCTAAGGCATATTCTGCTTCTCGTAACACGTTGACATCTGAAATAAAATTGGTTAAATTATCAGTATAAATTTAAATTATTAAATTATTAATATAAATTTAATATTCTACTTTTATTATATGTGAATTTTATATTCTGTTTGTTTCCCAAATAAAAATAATAAATAAATTAATTAATGATACCGTTGTGGTGATATTGCAAGAAGACGAAGCGCAGCGTTGAGTTCCGCCACTAAACAATAAACAATTTCTTTGAAGATTGGACGGAAAGTTGAGAATGGAGTGTTTTAACACTAGATTTCCTGTTCCCTCTGCCACATGGGAAAGCGGAAAACTATATTTTTTG
Source organism: Dione juno (assembly GCA_037127375.1). Classification (NCBI taxonomy): domain Eukaryota; kingdom Metazoa; phylum Arthropoda; class Insecta; order Lepidoptera; family Nymphalidae; genus Dione; species Dione juno. The sequence continues at coordinate 1,841,450 of JAXRJS010000060.1, read as the reverse complement.
TGTCTAGAATTTATTTATATTTTGTTATTTATTTTCTAATATATTAGAGTTTCTTACTATATCATATATATATTTTTTAGTATTTTTAACAATATCCGTTAAAATGGCGTAACTCTACAACACTTCAAAATATAAGGTGACGTGATTTAAGATTTAATACTGATAAAATATTACAAATATCCTACTTATTATTTTGTTTTGACTATTAGAGTGTAATTCAACATGTAGGTTTATAAAATGTACTATAGTAATATATGTATATTATATTAGAGCGAAGCCGGGCATATATAAAATTGTAAGCCAAAATTCGAACGAAAACGTTGAACTATGAGACTATGTGATAGCCACGACCGCTCTACTAAGAGTGTAACGACATAGAAGAAAAATATGATTATCTGATGAAGGTCCAACCATTTCTTCTTCTAAGTCGTTTTTCTCTCTTCTTCAGATCTCGACAATGCTGTTTTCATTGTCGTCACAGTGCTGGCGGCCTCATAATATACCTAGCTTGTTCATCTGCTATTAAGAGTAAGGGGGAAGTTATGGCAGTTAACCTTGACCTCGCAAAGATATTAAATAATTGGGTAACCAGTATTCTTGATGAGCGGAGCATAAAGGGTCGTTATCGACTTTATATCCTCGGATGACAAGTCCATTCATGTTAGATCCCAAAAGTTACTAAAAGTTATCCCAAAGTTACTGCATATTCGTGACATGTTGCAATTTAGCAGCATCAACAGCATGACAGCATGATCGATGATTTTTATTCTGGATGGATTCTCTAGCGTTGAGGTGGAAAAACAGGTTTCAGAGTGAGGTGAATATAACCTTGTCATATAAAACTTCCTTGACTGCTATTTCAAGATGTATGTGTATCCACAATCCAGAGCCAGAGAAGCCAGAGAACGTTCGTGGGTCAGTATATCCACTCAACATCAATTTTACCTTCTGCTTATTGTACATTGCTTTGTTAATATAAAAAAGTGCGCCTACACTGCCAACATATAATGTATTTCACAATATTTTACAAAAAGAAGCAAATAGCGTACCTCAAAGGGGAAAAGACCCCTTATCATTGCTTCATTGTCCGTCTGTTTGTCTGTCTGTGTTTTCAAATTCATGTGGAGGTATCAAGTTCAAAAATCAATGTCATATATCCAAGTCTATGGTCCCCTAGTGCATTTATTCTTTTATTAATAAAATTTGCTGCGTATACAATCTCATAGAGTTAGATTAGTCCCGTTGGCCTACAGTTATGAATTTTAGCAAGAAGTTAGAACTTATAATATAAACAATGAAAAAATTCCGAAAAGTTGTTTGTTAAGTTGATTCGAAACAAAATTTGTGCGTACGACCGCAAATTTAACTGTGTCAACTTTTATAAGCTGTTGGTGTAGTGTTATGTTCGTTGAGTACAATCATGAATATGGTACAGAACCCGCAGTTCACGAGTACCGCTTGGACTTGACCAGTACATTTTTTTAGTCTTAGTAAAAAATCTAATTTAATTCCTATAGCCGACGTCGAGTCAATGCAAACTTCCCGCAAAAAAGCGGGGCGCGGCGCTGATTTGACATCTAAATCACTCGTATAGTAAACAGAACAAACATTCCTTCGAATATAACTTGGTTCGAGTCATATTCGAAGGAATGTTTGTTCTGTTATATATAGTCAAAATTTTTTTGTACATAGCTCTGCATCTGCATAGCATGTTTGTTCTGTTAAATATAGTCAAAATTTTTTTGTACTTAGGTTTACCATTAAATGCCTTTATTTATTATAATAATTAAACCATTTTAAAACAAGAATATTAAATAATAAATGATTTAACATTAAACCCCAGCCCCGGCTGTAACATAACTATACCTTTAATCAGTAACAGGTGGGCAAGCAGCGCCTTCTTTATACCATCTACTTTGCTTTTCGTGAGTTCGAATAAAATCATCGGCAACGATATAACTATTAAAGCAAACGCCAATGAAGCTGATGCTGTTAGAGTACCCGTGCTGGTACCCTGAAAGAAAATATACTGTAAATTTAACTGCTATTGTGGTAGATGGAGACCTATTGGAAAACTATTGATTCTTCACTGCTTTAAACATTTAGACAATTGTTGAGTGGCGATGACACGTTTCATCTTAGACGGTAGAAAGATGAAGCGTGGCGTCGAGTTTCGCCATTCAACGAAGACTTTAATATAGTTTTAAATACCATATTAAACCCTCTTTTAATTTTTTATGGATCCCATTTCTTATGGATTATTAGGTATTTGACATAATTTTAATATTACAATGCAAATTGCTTAACGACTTTTGTTGTTAATTTAGTATTTTAGCATTTCAGGATTACAATGGCTATAGATTTTGCTCAGGCTTAAGAGATATATATTCAAATAAAGCGGTACGAAAGAAGCTCGTATACAGGCAGACAGACAAACAGACGGACGAATATACATCTAAGACGCACCACGGTGGTGGTGAACCACCATGAAGAATGGGATCGAAAAAGTATTATTATTACGACTATTAGTAATATATATAAAATAATATTAAGTTTAAGCCTTACCTTGCTCACAATTGCATATATTATATTGAAGACATACACAACTGATTTCAGGAAATATATAAGCACTGTCCAAAGGAACTGAAATATTTTCAATTTCACAATTATTACATAATCATTTCAGAAACTTTAATCAGCATCTCTTTGAAACGCCTAAGCACTTTAGCTATATGTTCTTATCGAAATTAGGTTGTATACTTAAAAATTATTTTATAAAGAAAGTCGACAGTTATTCGTCTTTCAGAACTTAAATAAGTTGTAATAATTTACCCAAATGACAATTTCATAGTCCAAGTCCTCAACATAGTCCAACATAATAATGTACGCCTTCAAACATTTGTTCATATGGCTTATTTTACGATTTCTTCTTTCTTCCCCGATCAGATTGACAGTACAAAAGTTACACTCAAACTTATTCTTTAAAAGCTTCATCCTTTTGTAGAGGACATCAAAAAACAGTGTTTTTGTATAGAAATCTAGATATAGCGCCGTTATAAGGATCAAATTTGTCCAATACGGTGGGCTAAATAGAGGTACACTAGTTAAGCTTATAAAGCTCCAGAGCCTACACACATACATGACTATGAAATACACAGCAATCATCCATGACACGTTAATAGACTTATTATTCAAAATATTACCACTATTTGTAAGTAATTGAAAGGTTTTTCTCATAAAATTTCCTTTAAATATAAAACTAAATAGAACACTGATTATATATTCGACTGTGTTATATATGTATAAACTGTTGTGCTTGCTTACTATATCCCAGTACTTGATAAGAATAATTATGAAAGTTATGGCATTTATTGAGCAAAAAATGAAGGACGATATTCTCAAAAGTTTCGATTTACCAAAACCACAATAATAACCAAGAAATGTACGTAAAATCATAATTTTTTTTACATATTGTATGAAAGTTGATGTAAGCATATTTAATGTTACCCAAATGGAAACTGAATGATGAACTGAATTAAAGTGAGTCACTTTAGTAATAAACGTTAGATATAAATCGAGTGCTTTATCCGTAAAAAAATTATTAGCTTTTCGTTTATTTTTAGGGTACTGTGGTTGAAAAATTAATCACCTTACTGTCTGTCTGTCACAAAGTTTGTTTTTAATAATAATATATAAGCAATTCACAGAGCATATATATATATATATATATATATATATATATATATATATATATATATATATATATATATATATATATATATATATATATATATATATATATATATATATATATATATATATATATATATATATATATATATATATATATATATATATATATATATATATATATATATATATATATGTATATATATATATATATATATATATATATATAGATATATATATATATATATATATATATATATATATATATATATATATATATATATATATATATATATATACTTGAAATAGATATTTTTTCTTTTTCTTCACCGAGTATCCCGTACCCCCAGGGTAGGCAGAGCGTACCTGGTATTCAGACACTCTGTCCCCCATTTCGAGACATTGCATGTTAAGTGACAGAACAGAACGCCGCGCTTTGTCTTGTTAATTAATTCCCCCGTGTGGAACCGAATCCAAACTCGTCGCGCTGACAGACAGACGCTGTGCCACTACGTCCGAGAAATAAAAAAACAGTTCCACAAAACTACTATAACTAATAACATTTCATATTGAACAATATTTATGAATAAATAATCACAAGTTCTTACTTATACTAGATAAATCATACTAATGTACATGTGCCTGATGATATTGATTAATTAAATATCTTTTTACTTACAATACTTTTTTTTTTTATTATATATCTTATCTTTATATATCTAGTGCATTAAGTAAATGAGAGAAAATTTAGTGATGAAATATTACGTTTTACACTCTCCGCTGATTGTAGAGGCATTGCCACTAAGTTCATTATATTAAATAACACATTCAAAAGTGATACTTAGCAAATTTAATATTTGGAAAAAATAAACGCTGGAATATAGCAATTTGAACTTTGGACATGTCACTAGATGTCACTGTGAGGATTTATCCAATGATTCTTAATCACTATATTGGTTTGTACAGTCAACAATATGCTTAAAGAAAATATATAAAAATTTTGGACTACGGATTTTAAGTGAAAAAAATCCTTTTGTGTTTGATAGTTAGGTTATCGAGAGCTATATAACTTAGCAAGTATGATAATATATTAAATTCTAAATTAACAGAGAACTAAAAGTGAACTGGGCACATATAATAACATAAGAAACGCATAAATTACAGTAACTAAACGGCAAAGTGGCGTCCATCGGCCATATTCGACATATTTTGTGTTCTAAAGGTCGCATCTTTATGTAATCCAGCGCACGCTGTTGTTCTTTTAGGAGAGCTTCATCTGAAAAAATATATATATATATATATATATATATATATATATATATATATATATATATATATATATATATATATATATATATATATATATATATATATATATATATATATATATATATATATATATATATATATATATATATATATATATATATATATATATATATATATATATATATATATATATATATATATATATATATATATATATATATATATATATATATATATATATATATATATATATATATATATATATATATATATATATGCTTTATTCTAATTTTTTGTATAAGCAGGTTTTTACTAAATATTAGGCTAGTTTCAACTGTGGATTGTCTGTCAAATACTTCAGTAATCAAGGAGTTTTTATTAGTAACTGTGTAGTGTGCAGTGGATATATGGATTTGATATGGGCGGCGTTTGGTTACGTCATCTAAAACGCTAACACTCTCATCAAGCTGCGTTCATATTTGTATATGCTTTTTTATTTATTTCTTTTAAAATAATAAAAAATATATAAAATAATAAACTTTTCTTGACAATTTTCAATGGGCGCGGGTTCAAATCCCGCTACAATTAAATTTTTCACAAAGAAAAGTTTTCTATAGTCACCTGTACATACAAGTATTTGGTGAATCAAAATCCTTTTTATAACTTCCACTTCTCGCTTTGCCAATTCAAATATCAATATGGGTAAAGAAAACAACAAAAGCAGTGACACAAGTGAGAATAATAATAATATTGATTCTGTTCTCCATAAACCCTGAAATAATTTAATTTGTTTATTATAAGATATTATTTATAAATAACTGTTGAGTTTCTTTCTGGTTCTCCTTAGCAGAACTGCTATCAGAGTTGGTGGTAGCGACGTGTTCATTTGATTAAAAATTACTTAATTTACACAATTTATTTTGTTCCTGAGATTGGCAGGTTTAAGCATACAAACACTAAACCTTTATAGTAAAAGATATATATATATATATATATATATATATATATATATATATATATATATATATATATATATATATATATATATATATATATATATATATATACATGTATATATATATATATATATATATATATATATATATATATATATATATATATATATACATGTATATATATATATATATATATATATATATATATATATATATATATATATATTTACTTATTCATTTAGCATGGTAGGCAGAGGGAACCGTAGGATGTAGGAACCTAGTGTTAAGACACTCCGTTCCCCATTTTCCTCCATTCAAGCCATTGCGTATTGATTGGCGGAACTCAACGCCGCGTTTTGTCTTTTTACCAGAGGGAAGAAAATGGAAATAATTCATTTTCACCGAGTTGGAATCGAACCCACAAACCGAGATAATAAATACATATATTATTTTACAGTACTTACCATTTTCAAAATTAATGCTGTCATATTGTACATGAATTGAATGAGATCTGGAAATAGGGCTACGACAGTTCCAAGGAGCTGAAATTTGTATGAATGAAGAAAAATATGAAAATAATGAACATTGTCGATGTGGTTGTGAAGAGAGTTAACTGATATATGTATAACTGGGCTGATGCGCCATGATCATCCTCGTTCGTATACCCGTAGACGAACGAGGACGATCATGGCGCATCAGCCCAATGCTTGACTGTAAATGCGGCTGCAGGTTTGAATTCCTGTTGGGTAGATTAATAATTAATTCCAACTTAACACGCAATGTGTCAAAAATTTGGCGGGAAATGGAGAACGGAATATCCCTCTGCCAACCCCGCTATATGCGGGATACAGCGTGAAGCTAAAAAATACTTCAAAACTGTGATTTAAATTTTATGAATGTTAAAATCGTTGCTATTTTCCCATCTAAATGAATGTATTCTTTACTTATTTCACTACTCAATTTTTATTCTTCGAATTTATTAAATAAAAAAAAAACTAACTGAAACATCATCTATATCTACATATGAAATGGTATTTACCCACAACTCTAATTCATAGTCCATATTCTCGATGAATTCCAACAGAACATCGTAAGCGGCCAAACATTTTTTGATAACATTTATTTTATATTTCCATCGCTTTGTGCCGATAGCGTTAACAGTTATAAGTTTGGTGTCAAAAGTCTGTCTCACAAGTTTCATACGTTGATACAAAGCATCAAACACCACGATCTTGGTGAAATAGTTAAGTTGAATAGAAATTAGTATGAATAAGCTTCTATAAAACGCAAGACTGTAGATGGGCATATAGCTGTATATGAAGAACGCATGTAAGCGATACAAAAATATACACATTAACAAGATATGTAGTTTCCAAGATACCACAATTGTATCGACATCCAAAATTTGTCCACTTTTTACAAGAAAAACGAATAGCTTCTTCAAATATTTACCCTTGAATGTAAACGAAATAACACATTCCATTATAAATCTACACAGAGTGTATACGTGTATCTCATTATATGTAGATCTATCTAGAAAATTAGCAAAGCTTAGTAATATGCATATAAAACTTAAACAACGTGATATACTATCCAAGAATTTTGACTTTTCATAATAAAAGCAGTGACCAAAAATGAGACGGAGAAATAAGTATTTTCTAAAGTAGCTCATATAGTTTTTTAACAACATGTTTGTTGACAACCAATGTCACCAAGGCGGAAATTAATTTTGAGTGGATTCCATTAACCAAAAGCCTATGGAATAATCAATTATCAATCCATTTGAAGATAGTATCTTAAAAATTATTAACACATTGTTTACACGTGCTTCCCTGTACAATACCTTCTCCCACCCCTCGACCCCCAATGGTGGAGCAGGTCTACCTTGACGCTGGATTCTGGCACACGCTGCCTCATTCAATGCCATGACAAATGACAAATTCGCAGCACTTCATCTACCAAAGCATGACGTTGTGGAAATTTTGCCGTTCGGAATTTTCAAATGTCAAAAAGAAAGCTCTTCTTTCAGCTTTCACTAAGCAGCCATTTTCTTGATTTTCGTGTAACAAGTTGTTCTTGTACAAACAATTTATATGTTTTCTTTAAGAATTTTTCTATCATTAGTGAGAATTAATAATAAAAATAACTATATTGCGCTTGTACATTTAATATAATATATTTTCGAAAAAATTATGCAAGGCGATGTAAAAACAATAATAGAATATGTCAGTGATTTTTAAAATGTTTATCTGTCTGTGTGTCTGCTTGTACACGCATATCTTTGGATCTACTTACGGATTTGAATGAAACTTTTTTTATTGTATCTCTGTTATGTCAGGGCAGGATATAAAATAATTGAAGAGTAGCGTACCTGATGCAGAATCATAGAAGACAGTAAGAAGTAAATAAATGTTGCCATAATAAAAATAATTAACTTGAAAACCACCCTCCAATGACATAAAAATCAAGGACCTGGAACACGTGACGTAGAACCACGATAGAGCATATAAACTATAAGAAATCAGAAAATTACTCTTTAGTAAAAGTCGTTCAGGGTGATGATCATTTTTCGTTGATATATAAAAATCCAAGATCTGGAACATTTCATGAAGAACATAATGTGGACATAATGGCTAAATTACATAAAATATGGAAATGGAGCTTTAGCCAAAGTCATTGAACGTGATGGACATTTTCCATTAACATTTTAATTAATATTTCTGATTTCTCGAACTTTTCTATTTCTCGAGGCGCGAGAAATTTTAAATACTAAACCTGGATGCTATTTTAATTTTTTTTTATTTTATTCTAGAGGACAGAGATGAATCAAAATTATTTAAATTTAAAGGATACATTTTTCATCATCATCATCAGCCTGTCCTCCAATGGCACGCCACTGAGCTTGATCTTCGGCGCTTCGCATCCAACCACTGCCAGCCACTTTGCGTATGTCGTCACTCCACCTAGCTGGAGGACGTCCTACAGTAAGCTTGCCGAGTCGTGGTATCCACTCCAGAACACATTTACCAGCCCACTGCCACTTCAGCTTGCTAATCCTTTGGGCTATGTTAATAACATTAGTTCTCTGTCGGATTGCTTCGTTCCGGATCCGATCCTTCAGACACATTTTTAATTGTCATAAATTGTTAGTACAAATTAGGTTCAACTAGCACGCTCGAAACGCCATTGTTTAAGAATGGTTTTTTATATTATAACTATATAGCGTGCCAGTTGAGCACAATTAACTTCGCCAATGTCACGTTGAATGGAGAACACACAAAGGAGATTGTGCGGTATAAAAGAGATAACGACTAGTTTGTTGTCTGCCAAAGCTTCAGCTGTCTAAATGCCCCGTTATAGTTAAAGTTCAAATAATTTAATATCGGAATATCAAGATCCTTCCTTTTTATGTACGATAACGAGAAAAAGTTATTAGGACTCGAGCTTGTATATAATTTATTAATTATTAATATTATATGTTATATGTATACCTATATGTTCTATGGGGAACAAATATCTCTAAAATTCTCACTAACGAACTGACCAGGAAAACGCTAAGAGTTAACCTGTATGCAGTTGAAGTGGGAGCGAGAGGTATAACAGCGAAATCTCTCAATAGTTTGCTAAAAGAACTCAGCCCGACTATCATCAATTTATTTCTAGAACATACTGCGAAGGTGGCACTAGTTTCTACTAGTGTTCATAGTCTAGTAGTCAGTCTTGTAGTCTAGTAGTTCATTTGGAAGAATCTTTAAGACACAAATTTAAGGAAATTATACGACACAACTATCAATATATAATATATTGACAGTTGCGTCTCAATATCCTCGAAAATGTTTTATATGTAAAAATATTAACGATTTCACTTAAATTAACGATGTACACAATATTACTACTACAAATAAGTTGAAACTTACCGCGCATGTAACTCGATTGCATCGAGTCCGCAATTCCTTCATGGGACAGAGTGTACGCTTTTTCAATAGGATCCCAGAAAACGTCTGAGAATGTTCTATATCACAATTTTAAAAAATTGTGAAACGGCGTTTGCGTGTTAAAGGTTATTACCTAATTTATGATTTTGTAAATAATAACACACCTTGGGAATGAAGTGCTCGCTCCAGTCTATCTCAAGCGTATCATTGTCAACGATGAATAATTGTATAATTGTAAATGACCATATAAAAAAAATATCCCGCTGAGTTCCTTGCCCCGGTTCTTCTCAGGTCAGAGGAAATTGACTTAAGTGAACCGGTGAAAATGTTTTTGACGTTCAAAAAATGAATCATGTATTCATACTTTAAATAAAATTATTTGAATTTGAATTTGAATTTGGAGGTTGGTTAAGTAGAAAGAGGAGCTCGGCCAGTTGAAGTGAACTTCAATGCACATAACGTCTATATTATCTTGTTTTCTTATGATTAATATTAATTATAAATGTCTAGAGTTCTCGAGACATCGAGGTATTTATATCAAAACATTAATTTTTATATACCATTTCAAGGATCTGTAACATTAATCCGATGTAGAACAAAAAATAGGTAAACTTAACTTAAAAAATTCAAAAATGTATATTTAGTATTACTTATGAGCTTAGTGAGCATTATTACTAAAATGCAACATGTACAATAGATGTTGATATGTGGAATGTATGTAAATTGAAGAACGAAATATCTTGGTAGGTAAAATCATAAATAATATAAAATAATAAATATAAAATAATGACATTACTCAGATAGCTATAGTCAGTATGGTCATAGCTCTTTGCCAATCTTAACTTGTATACCTACTAAACTCCTGGGGAATTGTTTTGAAAGCTCACTTGATTCAACTCTAAAAGAGCTTAAATATCTATACTTAAGCTAGTATTAAGGAAGCTTTCCATTTCGGTTATCAAGAAAGCAACATCCTTGCGGTACGTCAATTATTTATCTTAAAATGAACACTTACAGCACATCAGACTGTAATACACTCAAAATATTGTGGAGGTCTAATCCAACATAGAAATTTCAACATCCCACTACCTAGTATAAAGTATTGTTTCGCTAGGTGCTTTAGTATCTATGTCAAATTCTTAATTTACATCAAGGTTGTCAATGTTTGCGATATCGAACACTGCTCGATCGTAAGAGCTAAAACTAAAATAGTGCCGTGCTCGCCGTTCTAGAATATGAAATCACTGCAATATTATATGACACATACAATAGAATCTGTTTATTATATATACATATATATTTTTTTTAATAATTATTAATCTTTTTGTGTATATATATATATATATATATATATATATATATATATATATATATATATATATATATATATATATATATATATATATATATATATATATATATATATATATATATTTTTAATAATTATTAATCTTTTGGTGTAATGGAGTATCAACAATAAATATCGTCTGTTAAATTGCATACAGGAGCCAACGATACAAGAATACCTAGTGAGGGGTTCCATCATACAATATAAAGTGGTTCACACTGGTTTTTTGTTTTTTTTTTTGTTAATGACACTAGGCGGTTATTTACTATAACTTTATTATAATTTAACATTATTAAGAAAAATTTAACTGAGCTAGTACTATCACGGAGGTAACACATACACTGAAAAATGGAATTGTCACGCTTATACCCATAGGGTGTATACGGAATAAATTGTATTTGAAAGGTCGCAGCTTCAAATAATCTAAGGCTTGTTCTGTCTCTTGTAACACGTTGACATCTGAAATAAAATTAAGTAAATTTATAAAATTTTTATGATGTTTGTGTACATGGGTTATTGACTATTTGGTTTCATGGAGATGGAGAAATTAATATCGTTCCAGGGATTGTCATTAAAGAGGAGCAGCTGTATCGTCAACAAATGAAAAAATTGTCCTATTTTTCAGCTGCAGGTCACGTAGATTGTTAACATAAGTAAGAAAACGAGTGAGATCCAAAATGATGCCCTGGGGAACTCCGCGATTAACCAAAAACAACCCAATCTTTCCTCTTTATAATATTATGATAGATAAGGTACTTACTAAGTATATTAAAGGAAAAAAAGTGTTATTAAGCGTTGAGTTGTCGTATTTCAATGTTGTGTACCAATCCTTAACAGTGAGAACTAATATAATATATAATATACCATTGTCCATTAATAGGTGGTTAAGGAGCGCTTTCTTTATACTGTCAACTTTGCTTTTCGTGAGTTCAAATAAAAGCATCGGTAACGTTATTAGTATTATAGTATATACTACAAAACATGAAGTTATTATAATATCTGTGCTGGTAGTCTGAAATGAATTAGGTGCATTTGGCAAGAAGACAAAGTGCGGCGCTGCATTCCGCCACTCAGATTCAGATTGCGCAACTAAAATTTTCGTTGGTTAAAATAAATCGAATTAAAATTATTATTACCGTTGCTATTAGAAATATTTCTGGAGTTAAAAAAAAAATTACTTACATTGCACACAACCGCATATATTATTATGAAGAAATTTACAACCGACTTCAGGAAATATATAAATACTGCCCATAAAAACTGAAATATAGTATGTATGAAATAGAGCATTATTAAATAGATATTTTGAAACATTTAGTGAGGGAAGAGCAGGATTGGTTTTAACGGAGGTCAAAATTTAAAAAGCTTATTTCCGCCAAACTGTTGAATGTGTCCTTGCGTTGCCTTGCCTTTCGAATCTTTTCAGGTGACTTTATGTGCTATACGAGAACATGATTTAAGATTAATTTATTTTCTGACTCGAATTAAAGCTTACCCTAATTTGAAGTCTACTATATTATTTATTATTAATTGGGGGCTAAAGTTAATAAACTGAATGGGATACTTTTAACACTGAATTAGTAAATATCAATAACTTGTCCACCAACATGACTAGCATTCTGTATTGCTACTAAACATATACTTGGTCATGAGAAATCGTTTAAATATACAAAACAAAAGAAAAGAGAACTTCTGTAAAAGTAAATAAATGAGATTTTGATTTCGGTGACTCTATTTCTAAAAGCTCTCATCTAACTAATAGGTTTTGTTACAAATATAGTAGCTCAATAGACAAAGCATGCTATTAAAAAATAAAACATAAAAGTCAGCTATTATTGGAAATATAAACCACAATACAAATGTTAGTAATTCAAGGCCAAGTTCTTTCAGAAATATATTACTTATACATATAGTAATCAGCAATAATTTACCCAAATTAGAATTTCATAGTCCAAGTTCACAACATGGCCCAACAGTAGATTGTACACCGTCAAACATTTTTTCATATGACTCATTTCAGAATTTCTTCTTTCTTCATCTATCAGATTGACAGTGCAAAAGTTATATTCAAACTTATTCTTTAAAAGCTTCATCCTTTTGTAAAGGACATCAAAAAATAATATTTTTGCATAGAAATCTAGATATAGCGCCGTTATAAGGATCACATTTGTGCAATACAGTGGGCTAAATGGAGGTACAAGAGTTAAACTTATAAAGCCCCAGAGCCTACTCACATACATGACTACGAAAAACCCAGCTATCATCCAGGACACGTTAATAGATGTATTATTCAAAATATTGTCACTATTTGTAAGTAATTTAAACGTTTTTCTCATAAAGTTCCCTTTAAATATCAAACTTGATAGAACATTGATTATATATTCGAGTGTATTATATATGTATAAGCCGTTATATTTGCTAACAATATCCCAGTACTTTACAAGTACAATCAGCAGAACAATGCTTTTTATTAAGCAAAAAATAAAAGAAGAAATTCTTAAAAGTTTCGATTTACCAAAAACACAGTAAAATCCAAGAAAGGTACGTAAAATCATTATTTTTTCCACATAATATATGAAATTTGAGGTCAGCATATTTAAAGTTGCACAAAGCGTAACACGTACTGAAACAAGTGAATCACATATGTAAGTAACTACTGTTAGATATAAATCAAGTGCTTTATGCGTAAAAATGTATTACTTTTTCGAATATTTTCAGGGTACTGTGGTCAAAAAATGAGCATGTAAGGATATACCTAACTAATTTTACTTCCGTCTAAAAACAAATGTAATATTGCTTCAACTTAATCAAACAATATTACAATTTATAATAATATTACAAAAATTGAGTGTCGTAACTAAACGCCGCGCTTTATCTTGTTAAGCCATTCCTCGAGTAGAATCAAACCCACACTCGTCGCGCTCACAGACAGACGCTGTGTCGATGCGCCCAAAAAATAAAATTTACAGTTCTACAAAACTACTACAATAAATTTATCACCACAAGTTCTTTCTAATGTACATGTAATGATACTGGTTTTATTGTTTAACTTAATAACCTGCTTCGTGTTGTTATTCGTTATTTTATTACTACATTGCACTTAATAATATTATACATAAGGAATGATCAATCAGATCATTGATATCAATCATTGATATCAATGAATCAATCAGATCAATTTATGTTTTTACTTTGTTGTTATATTAGAATCGAACTGAAGTTTCGGACGGACAGAAGAACAGCCCATACTGGAGTGGCCTTGTGGTAAGCTGAAGTTGCGTGTTTGAATCTCTAACGACCTGCAACTGTGAAGTAAAGTACTAGTTTACAAAGCAATAACCTTTAAAGCTTTCGATCGGATTTGGAATAGAAGCTATCACTTCTTTTGAAGCTTCATCAACTTATGGATTTACAAAGCAATAACCTTTAAAGCTTTCGATCGGATTTGGAATAGAAGCTATCACTTCTTTTGAAGCTTCATCATCTTATGGATTTACAAAGCAATAACCTTTAAAGCTTTCGATCGGATTTGGAATAGAAGCTATCACTTCTTTTGAAGCTTCATCATCTTATGGATTTACAAAGCAATAACCTTTAAAGCTTTCGATCGGATTTGGATTAGAAGCTATCACTTCTTTTGAAGCTTCATCATCTTATGGATTTACAAAGCAATAACCTTTAAAGCTTTCGATCGGATTCGGAATAGAAGCTATCACTTCTTTTGAAGCTTCACCATCTTATGGATTTACAAAGCAATAACCTTTAAAGCTTTCGATCGGATTTGGAATAGAAGCTATCACTTCTTTTGAAGCTTCATCATCTTATGGATTTACAAAGCAATAACCTTTACAGCTTTCGATCGGAATTTGAATAGAAGCTATCACTTCTTTTGAAGCTTCATCATCTTATGGATTTACAAAGCAATAACCTTTAAAGCTTTCGATCGGATTTGGAATAGAAGCTATCACTTCTTTTGAAGCTTCATCATCTTATGGATTTCCGGAGAAGCTTAACTTACTCTGCAAATAAGTCGCTTGTTTCCTTAATGCGCGTAGCCTGCGTTCGCAGCAATCTATTTAAACTAAAAATAAACAATGGTCTTACTAGCTGTGATGAAGGAATTTCGCTGATATATCAGTTTGCACAGCCATAACTCTTATATCTTCTACAGCGGTCGTTGAGTCGTTACTTAAGGAGAGTGTACAGAAATGTAATATAGATATTAAATTTAAATTTTTTTACAACAATTTTCTATCTGTATTTAATAAAAATTTGAGAAATTTATTTAAAATTTAATATTACTGTGTTTTAATTTACATAAACTCATGCACGAGAAGCAGTATGGCTTTACTAAAGGTTGCTACACTGCTAACGCTGGAATTGCTCTCATTAAGAGCATCTGTGAGACCTGGGAAGAATCGCAGGATGCTCTTGGCATGTTGTGTGACCTGTCCAAGGCATTTGATTGCGTGCAGCTTTCTACATTGGTCATGGAGCTGTAGCTCAGGAAGATTGAGTGCACGTCCTCTTATGCCATAATGGTACACCAATACTTCTGATCTTTTATTTAGTTATCAGGGTTCAGAGGGTTGATGTGAATGGCAAGAGATCTCCTGGGTGATTCATCGGTATGGGAGTCCCACAAGGGTCTATTCTTTGTCTTTCCTCTTTTGAAATAATTTAAGTAGCTATGAGATAGAATTGTTTGCTTGTTTGCTGCAAATGCTCAAATGAAAATGCAACAAAATGTATTTGACGATGTAAACAATGCCCTCTCGAAAAAAACCAAATGTATGATTTCCGAACCCCCAATACGAAAATTGTTAAAGCGAATGTACTCTTGGAGCCACGGATCCTGTTGATTTTATAATAGACTTAGCTCAGCAGCTTTTGCGGTTAAGAAAATTAGATCGTTAACTGACGTGGAAACGGCTCGCCTTGTTTACTTTAGCTGCTTTCATAGTATTATGTCCTATGGCATTATACTTTGGGGTAATGCAGCCGCAGCCGCTATTTATTCAATGTTTTTCTTGCATAAGCGAGTTATTCATTCAATCTATAATTTACGCCCTAAAAATAGCCTTAAAGATAAATTTAAGAAAATTAATATATTGACAGTTGCGCTCAATATATCCTTGAAAATATTATGTATGTCAAAAAAAATAATACCAAAGTCGGTGATGTACAGAACATTAATACTAGAAATAGGCTGAAATTTAGCGCGTCAATGGGACAGTGTGTACGCTTTTACAATAGAATCTCAGAAAACGTTCGAAATTGTTCTACATCACATTTCAAAAAATGTGAAAGTTCATTTGTGTGTTAAAAAAACAGTCCCGCTGAGTTTCTTGCGCCAGTTCTTCTCAGGTCTGAGGCATTAACTTTAGTGAACCGGTGGTAATGACTTTGTCATTCAAAAAATGAATCATGTTATTATGTTATGTTATTTCGATTAAAAATATTTAATTTATTTGAATTTGAATCATTTTAAATGAAATTAATTGCAATATTTACTGTCAATAATTTAATAGACCAAAACAAGAATGATGGCGACGTACGTTTAAACGCGAATTTAATACGTAATTAAAGCCGTCGTGATGCGGCGTGTTGGTGACACGTTATCTGAGTGTAGGTGAGATGACTGTGCCACATTGTCCCACTCGAACGACGGAGTTCGGCTTTGGGATCCACCTCCAAAATTGGGTGGAAAGTGGAGAACGCAATATCTTAACACTAGGTTCCATGTAAATTATAAGCTAAAATATTTAAATAACACGAAAAAAATTGATTATTTCATATAAATTTTATTATTAACTAAATTGAAACTGAGCTAGTACTATCACGTAGGTAATACATACACTGAGAAATGTAACTGGCACGCCTATACCCATAGGGTGTATACGACATAAATTGTATTCAAAAGGTCGCATCTCCAAATATTCTAAGGCAAATTTTGTTTCTTGTTTGTTTTCATTGACGTTGACATCTGAAATGAGATTAGGTAAATTCTAATTATTAATGTTTTGTCAAGTATGTAATTCAGTGAGTGTTTGCAACTTACAAGTATTTTTGAGCAAATCTGGCTCAACAAGCTATTTACTTAAGAATTGTTGCCTAACTTTGGAAAATTAGTTCCTCATACACCTTAATCTCTATTAAGTACCTTCATTTTTTTTTCTTTAACCAAGCTGTTTGTAGATCATAGGTCACAAATAAAGCCTATTTTTTATTTTGTCTGTTATTATATCATTAAAGATTCTAATGTGTGGCTGGAATCTTGAAAGTTAGTTCATTTAAAAAAAATCAGTGTTGTTCCTCACAAACAGAGACTAAATTAAGAACGAAAGAGAGAAAAGAAGAAACAGAGGCTAAATTAAGAAAGAACAAACAGAGACTAAGGCCAATAAAGGAGCAAAAGTGCTATTAAGAGGCTGCTGACATCTGTTCATTCATCAAGGATTGAAGGATTGACTAAGGGATTTGGGATTTATTAATATATATATATATATATATATATATATATATATATATATATATATATATATATATATATATATATATATATATATATATATATATATATATATATATATATATATATATATATATATATATATATATATATATATATATATATACATATATATATATATATATATATATATATATATATATATATATATATATATATATATATATATATATATATATATATATATATATATATATACCCAACTGCAGTTGGGCAATTCATCCTTTCTTGATCTCAATATTGTATCTTCTACTGTCCTTGTTATAAAACATGGTCAGTGTTGAGTTTAAAATTGAAGCCTCCTGACGCAAAATCAAGAATTCCTCTGTCTCATTATTAATACAGCTATTTGACATGCACGCACCCGCTAAACTTATGTGTATCTATATGTATGCTTGTATGTATGTATATTTTTATGTTTATATGAGTATATAAAGCACAAGTCCCACAATCTAAGGTTGCCTGGCAGAAATCGCTTATACCTTATATTATAGCTGACGTCCATTTTATTTATCTTTTTGTTTTTTCTTTTCTATTCTGTTATTTAAAACAATATTTATTAATATATGTTATACCTTTATCCATTAATAGGTGGTTGAGGAGCGCTTTCTTTATACTGTCAACTTTGCTTTTCGTGAGTTCAAATAAAAGCATCGGTAACGTTATTACTATTACAGTATATACTACAAAACATGAAATTGTTATAATATCTGTGCTGGTAATCTGAAACAGAAAGGTAACGAAAAAAGAAACGGCACAGTGTCTGACTGTATATGTACGGTTGTGGGTTCGATTTTCGGTCGGGGAATGAATTAGGTGAATTACTTCGCTTTGGCAAGAAGACAAAGTGCAGCGCTGCATTCTGCCACTCAGATTTTAGAATGTGCAACCAGAATTTTTGTTGGTTAAAAATGAATCGTATCAAAATTATTATTAGAAATATTAGTGGAATCAAAAAAAATAAGCCTTACCTTGCGCACAACCGCATATATTATTCTGAATAAATATACAATTGACTTCAGGAAGTATATAAATACTGCCCATAAAAACTGAAATATAGTATGTAGAGCATTATTAAATAGCTATTTTGATACATATTTAGTAAGGGCTCTTCCCTCAGGGCTAGTTTTAAGGGGAAAAAAATTAAAAGGCTATTTCCGCCAAACCCAGTGGAATGTGACCTTGTCATGTCATTTGGTCAGGTCGTTTCCGATTTGTGCGGACAATCTCGAAATGACAAGAAAATAAGCTTGCTTTATGTGCTTTGCGAGGACATGATTTCAGATTTATTTATGCTCTGAATCAAATTAAAGCTTACCTTAATTTGAAGTCTGCGTTATTATTTATTTAAAAAAAAGGTTATATAGTATTTAGTACTTGTAGTACTGTAAATCAAGATGTACTATCATGAAAAATGTACAAAATATTCGGTATACGGCTTCTACTTGCATTTGACCGATATTTTTAACCTTTTGACCTGTTGCTAAGGAAGTTCGGCAAATAAAGAGATAGATATTGCTACTGAATACGTTATTAGTCATGAGAAATCGTTTAAGTAGGTAAGCAAAAAGAAGAGAGAATTTCTGTTAAAGTAAATAAGTCACTTTTTGGTTTTGAGGACTCCATTTCTAAAACAGCGGTCAAATAACTATTGGTTTTTGTTATAAATATCATGGCTGAATAGTCAAAGCAAGCTATTAATAAAAAAATCAAATCAAGAATTGGCTATTATTTAAAATATAAACTACAACACAAAGTTTATTAATTCTAACCCCGTCGGTTGTTAAGCGTCTTTCAGGACTAAAGTACTTATACAAATAGTAATTAGCAATAATTTACCCAAATTAGAATTTCATAGTCCAAGTTCACAACATGGCCCAACAGTAGATTGTACACCGTCAAACATTTTTTCATATGACTCATTTCAGAATTTCTTCTTTCTTCACCGATCAGATTGACAGTGCAAAAGTTATATTCAAACTTATTCTTTAAAAGCTTCATCCTTTTGTAAAGGACATCAAAAAACAATATTTTTGTATAGAAATCTAGATATAACGCCGTTATAAGGATCAGATTTATGCAATACGGTGGGCTAAATGGAGGTACAAGAGTTAAACTTATAAAGCCCCAGAGCCTACTCACATACATGACTACGAAAAACCCAGCTATCATCCAGGACACGTTAATAGATGTATTATTCAAAATATTGTCACTATTTGTAAGTAATTTAAACGTTTTTCTCATAAAGTTCCCTTTAAATATCAAACTTGATAGAATATTGATTATATATTCGAGTGTATTATATATGTATAAGCCGTTATATTTGCTAACAATATCCCAGTACTTTATAAGTATGATCAGCAGAACAATGCTTTTTATTAAGCAAAAAATAAAAGAAGAAATTCTTATAAGTTTCGATTTACCAAAAACACAGTAAAATCCGAGAATGGTACGTAAAATCATTATTTTTTCCACATACTTTATGAAATTATATGTAAGCATATTTAATGTTATGCCAATCAAGACATGTATTGAATTAAAGTAGTTCAGTTTTTTTTATTAGGTTGAACACAAAAGACTTCCCCAAAGTCACGTCGTATCGAGAAGACACCAAGGAGATGAAGCGGTCAAAATGAGATAAATAACAGATTGCTTGTTAAAAAATGATCGAGTAACAGCAACCTTCACCTATAACAAGATAAATACATATTTACAATACATAGAGACTTAGTAATGAAAATATTTTACGAAAGTGATAGTTCAACATTTGACTCTATTATATTTACATAAAATCAAAAAAAAAATGTAAACATGAACAAACCTGAACATTTAGGGACTTTATCAGGAAGAACATCATGTATCACCAGACAAGAGAAAAGGATATGGGAAGCAAAGCATTCGTCTAGGCCACATTCACACAGTGAATGGTCCCTCACCCTGATTTTAGCCAGATGCACAGGTTTACATACAAGTGTATATGATTACTGTTATAATGTTCACCTTGAAATAGTAGCCTGAATACAAGCATAGTACTTACCCTTATGGATTTTTGTTAAATCCTAAAATTTACTCCGGGACTAATCCCGATGAGTAGGCGTAAGTGACAACAGATCCTGGGCCGAATGATCTAGTGTGCCACACTGGATGGAGAAGCAGCGCAGGAGTGCGCAGATTCACTCCCACTATATCCAGAATGTCCTGGAATCCAAATCAGAGAAATATCCAAACCCTTTAGATGATTTTTTTACGAATCCTTACAACAATTTTTTTATTATTTTCTAAGATCTTAAAGGTAATTTGCTGTAAAACGGACTTTACTTTAACGCCATTAAGCGGCTTCAGGAGTCAGTCATGTGACCTTATGAAATATGATGCTTCTAACAAAGCAAAAGCCTCACATGTGAACACTGATAATTCGGGAGGGCATTTAAATTGTAAAATAAGTTTGAATTTCAGGATCCAGCTGACAGAGACTGCACCAATACAGCTCACTTTTGAAAGCTTTAATGCAATTAAAATAAATAAAGTAATATTAGTAATAAAAGTTACATATAAATTGAGTGCTTTAACCGTATAAAATTATATTATATAATACATTTTACGTATATTTTTAGGGTACTGTTGAAAAAATAATATGTAAGAACAGTTTATTTTCAATAAACAATAAATAGCTTCACTCTTTAGTCAGTAAGATATATAGAGGGGGTCTAATGTTAAAACACACAGTGCACCACTTTCCGCCTAATTTTCTAGATATTGTGATCAAAAAAAAACATAAACGCTGGTATCTTTCAAGCGTTTTAGATCATTGGTTTAGAAAATTGTGCTCTAAGCTTCTAAGATAGAGAGTGATCCTATAAGGGTTCCATTTTTTCTGAGATACGGGACCCTGTAAATTATAGATCAACCTACAAAACTACTACAAATATTTACGAGTACATCAGTACAAATAATCAATCAATATTACATGAATAAGTAATTGTATATATTTAATAATTAAATTGAATCAAACTAATATAATATCATTGCCTCTATTGATTGATTAGTGGACGCCCGCAGCTCCCTTTATGATCCTTACCTCCCTTTATGATTCATGAGATTGCATTGTACGTGTTAGATTTTAACATGACAACGAAAACTGCTAAATACGCTTAATAATTCATACTAAATATTTTTTTTTACTTGTTGTTTAGGTTAGCATATCTATTTTGGTCCTACGTCAGGTGTTCCAAATCCTTGATATTATATATTATATCAAAATTTCAATGAATAATATCCATCATGTTAAATGACTTTTGTTAAGATGCCATTTCTGTATTCTATTTAGTTTAGCTGGACACAATGGTTCTTCATGAGATGTTTGAAGTCTTAAATTTTTATGTTTTAACGAAAAATACTCATCACGCTCAACAACTTTACTACTACTAAAGAGTCGATTGTTTACTATGTTCTAACTTATCTTCTATTGCAGTTCTACATCATGTATTACAAATCTAATATTTAAGTGTCATTGGAAAGTGCTTATCACGTTCAATAACTTTTGTTAGGGCAGCATTTCATCATTATATAATATAATATACTTATAATTCAGCTGGTCTACTATGGTTCTACGTAAGATATGACCTTTCAAATATATTATAGCCCAGATCCTGCCTTGATATCCTAATATAAATATATAAACCAAAAAAAGGTATATCCAAATCCGTCAAGTAGATCCGAAGATATGTATGTTAAACAGATAAACGGGCAGACAAAAACTTAAAAAATCGTAAATTCATATTGTGTTAGTGTTTTTATATCGCCCTGCATTTTTCCATAAAAATATTCAATGTACTGACCGATCCATTTTTTTTACCTTTTTATTATAGTACAGAAGATAGACTAAGTACCTGCCTAGTAATAATAACTTTATAAATTATTTTTTCTTATATTTTTATGATTTTTAAAGTGTTAATACTAATACCACGCTAAGGATATAAAAATACATTGAGAAAATTCATACATATTGTACATAGTTCAATCTTTGCCCCGGTGGTCAAACTGATACCACGTCTTGTATTTGTCTCCCCGTTAAATATAATATTATTATTGGTAACAAAGTATCGTTTGCCGTATAAATGTGACCACAGTGTTTTACTAGCATCAGTGAAGTGATTGTTTAACTAATCCTACTTCGTAATAGTGATTTGGATTACAATCGGCGTATAAGTTTTAACCCTTCTGTTGGGTATTGACAACTCATCCTACGGCCGACGCACGGAATTCTCACGGTTCGGTGGTACGCATAAAGATCACAGTGCCGTGCGTAAGTGTCCAGTGACGCCTCATACGTTTACCATCACAGAATAAGTTAATAGTCGATACGTTGCATCTTGCCAACACGTTCTTGTCACCGAGAGGTAACACTGAATAACGGATAATATATAAGAGGTACTTTTGTCTAATTATTGAGATGCCACCTAAAAAGACTTCTCCAAAATCCAAGGCCAAGCTAACCGTCCCAAATACTGATACCAACTATAGTTCACCTGTTACAGACACTGACAATGAAGACCTGTGTAGTATTACAGACAGGCCAAGGGCTCGCAAGCGTCAGCGCGATGAAGACGTCTCTGTTTTTATGTCTGAAATCAAAAAATCTTTCGAAACGTTTAAAAATCAACAGAATCTTATACAAGCAAGCATTAAGGACATTCAAAATCAAAATGGTGATATCATTAAATCCGTGGAATTTATATCTAAGCAATACGAGGATATGAAGAACAAATTGATTAAGTTGGAATCAGAGAAGCAGTCACAACTAGCCTACATACAAACCCTAGAGACCAAACTGGAGAGCCTCGAAAGATCGCAAAAAAATTCCAGTATCGAGATTAGAAATGTTCCCGTCCAGAATAATGAATCTAAACATGACCTTGTATCCTTTGTGAAAAATATTGGAGCTGTAACCAGTATAAACGTAGAGGATAATCAAATTCGTGATATTTTTCGTTTAAATCAGAAGAAAGGGGGCAACAAGACATTAATAGCCGAATTTTCATCTGTTTTATTAAAAGAAAAAATCTTGGCTGCCGCGAAAACTTATAACCGTAGTAACGTCAATAAATTAAACACTTCTCATCTCAAACTGGATGGGGAACCGAAGCCCGTCTATATCAGTGAGTGTTTAACCCAGAAAGCTAGAAAAATTTTTCATTTAGCTCGTGACTTTAGTCACAATAACGGCTATAAGTTTTGCTGGACTGCTCATGGTAAAGTTTTCCTCCGTAAATTAGAAGGTGCTCAATCTTATCGAATTGATACTGAGACTGACTTCGACCGTCTCCTTTCTACGTCTAAGAAACTGTGACTGTATGTTTTTCCAAATTCTCCTTTTACCATGTTTTACTTTGTCTTGCCATTATTTCGTAGTATTTGCTATTTTTTGGTACTTGTTGGGGTTAACCGTATAATTAATTTTGATTTGTATATAAAAAAATTACCTTGTACCTGTGATTACACTAAATACACATTTTTCAACACCATTATTCCAATACTAGCTCAAGTCATACTACAACCTATCATAACACAATTTACACAATCACACTTGCCTCGTTTTCACAACTACTACTTTGATTTATTTTACATATCATATAAAATATCAGGAAATGTACTCTACGGATTTACCAAAGATATGTCCCGGTGGACCATCCTATTACAATGTTCTCTTTAAAAAATATATCTAATGACATTGACTCAGTTGAAGTGTCTGATGCAATAGTATGTACTCCGGAAAATATTATTAATCATATTAATACCACTGAGACTGCCCTAACCATAATACATACAAATATTCGTAGCATATCTAGTAATTTCGATGCTTTTACTGTTCTTCTTGAAAGACTCATTGTTCAATTTGATGTTATTATCCTTACGGAATGTTGGTTGTCTACAACAGCAAATCTACCCAGCATTGATGGATATTCCTCTTATAATTCAGACTACCACAACCAAAACGACGGTGTCGTTATTTACATTAAATCTCTTATAAAACACTCAATTGCTAAATTGACGTTACGTGACGCCAGCTCTCTCATCTTAGAATATGGTAATGAATATGCTGTAGTAGCAGTTTACCGTTCACCGTCTATCAAAAATATAAATAGTTTTTGTGATAGCCTGGATTTATGTCTAGGATCCCTGAAAGGGGTAAAATCAGTAGCGGTAATCGGTGACATGAATATTAACATCGCTCCAAATAGTTCTGACCCTAACAGTTGCAAATATTTGGACATGATGGCATTCCACGGTTTTTTAAGCGCTCATACTTTACCAACTCGCAATGAAAGTTGTATTGATCATGTAATGCTGCGTTCCAACAAACAAGCAACTACTTATATCCTAGACTCATATGTTACTGACCATGCCCCATTGATCTTATGTTTACTGTGTAATATTAAACGCCAAAAAGCTAATATAACTTTCTCTAAAATAGACTATCCGGCATTAATTAAACAACTTTCTAACATGGATTATGCCCATATAGTTAATGCTAACGACGCTAATGTAGCAGCTACACTCTTAACTAATACAATCTCTGAATCCATAAATACACATTCGAAACCAATAATAGTTTCACACCGAAAACGTCCTATCAAACCGTGGTTGACCCCAGGACTTGTACGCTGTATTAGACACCGTGACAAACTGCACCAAAACTGTAAACGTGATCCTGCTAATGCGATATTGCGTGTAACCTACACCAGATATCGTAATTTTTGTACAAATTTGTTAAAAAAATTGAAGACAATTTACGAGAGAAGCGAATTTCAAAAATACAAAAACAACCCCAAAGGTACTTGGAACACTATCAAGAAAATAACCTCCATCAAGCAGCCCTCGCCTTCTGCCACTGCCTTACTCGATATACATTTTGATCCTCGTGCTTCTGTTAATAATGTCAACAACTATTTTGCTGGTATTGGTGCAACCTATGCCAATGCTATACTCAATAAAGCGTCCACAAATCAAAGTTCTGTGAATTTCAATCACTCCCCTGAGCCATATATTTCTAAAGACTCAATGGTACTTTATAACACCAATAATGATGAGATCCAATCGACAATAGCGAGCTTAAAAGGCAATTCTGCCACAGGTATAGATGGCATACCCACTTTATTAATAAAAAAAATTAGCACCAGCATAGCCCCTGTTCTCTCGCATATATTCAATTTATGTTTTTCAACTGGTGTTTTTCCGGATATATTTAAACAGGCACTGGTACATCCCATCTACAAATCAGGAGAAAAAGTTAATGTGGGCAACTATAGACCAATATCGATCCTTCCTACTATTTCAAAGATTTTGGAAAAGCTATTGAACAAAAGACTTACAAATTATCTTCATCACCGTAGCATTCTTGCCGTCAATCAATTTGGTTTTACTAAAAATAAATCCACAGAAGACGCTGCTTTGTCGCTCACTGAAACTATTGCCAAACACTTAGATAACAAAGATAAAGTTGTCGGTATTTTCCTTGATTTATCTAAGGCCTTTGACACTGTCTCAATACCAATTCTGCTTGAGAAAATGTATAATTTAGGAATACGAGGTATTGTACTGGACATTTTTCGCTCTTACTTAACAAACCGCTCTCAGTGTGTCAAAATAGATAAGTTTGTGAGTGACAAGGCATACGTCCCTTTTGGTGTTCCACAGGGAAGTGTACTGGGTCCTACGCTGTTCCTATTATATGTTAATAGCCTATGCAATACGTCATTACCTAATTGCAAAATTATTGAATATGCAGATGACACCGTACTAGTAGTCAACGGTCGTGATTGGATTGAGGCTAAACAGCATGCAGAGAATGCTATAGGATGGGTGACACGTTGGTATAACAACAATTTTCTTACGCTCAATATTGATAAAACTAAATATATCGCATTCTCTCATCGGCCCAGTTCTCAGCCCCCACCTGATTTTTCTATCACAGCGCACACTTGTACCACTCTGAACTTCTGCAATTGTCCTCAACTTCCTCGTACGTGTAATATTAAATACTTGGGTGTTACTGTTGATTTTAACCTTAACTGGTCACTACACATCAATAATGTATCGTCTCGTATACGTAAACTAATTCCCGTATTTAGAAAACTTCAAAATTTAGCTGACCCTGATACTCTACTTACAATTTATTATGCCCTCGTAAGAAGTATTTTAAACTACTGCATCATAGTATGGGGAGGTACCAGCAGCAATATATTGCTTGTTTTGGAACGTGCTCAAAGGGCTATATTAAAAGTTATGCTGGGAAAACCTAGACGATATAGCACAGATCTTCTTTACCGTGAGTCTTCCATCTTATCTGTTAGAAAACTTTACATTGTGCAAGTTATACTTCGTAAGCATAAAAGTATATTGTTCAGACCCACTTCCAAACGCAATAAATCCAGAGTTTGTACAACCGTTCCGTCAAGAACAAGGTTAGCCTGCAGCCAGTTTTATGTAATTAGCGGTCACTTGTACAATAAAATTAATAAAAAAATCAATATTTATCCACTGACATCATTTAAGTGTAAAAAAATTATCAAAGATTGGATTCAAAAGTTGTCCTACATTGAAACAGAGAGTATTGTCTACTGAACACACTCAAACGCACACGCACTCACACACACACACATACATACATACAAGACGCGCACTCTCTTAGACACATACACACTCATTAATGTTTGCATTGGTAGGCGTTTTAAATGTTTTAATTGTAGTTTAATTTATTCGCAGAGCAAAATGTTTTTATTTTATACTAATTTTCACTGAATCACTGTAATGTATAAAAGTATCAGTATTATTTGTTAAGGGGCAAAGACGCTGGCAGCTGTGACACAGTTTACACTAGTATGGCTGCCATCGCTCTCCTCTAGATTTGTAAATATATCAAATCATAAATACATCTAGAGTGTATCTGTATCACATATTTTTACTGAAAATAAATTTATAGTGCAGCATAATGATTTACCCCAGGATAATGTTATGGCTACACTTATCTAGACCGGAGTGCAACACGTTACAGACCTGTCTTCCGTTCACTATCTTTAAACTCTGCACTCATTTCCTTCGGGGATCTTCATATTTTTTATATTGTGATTTTCCTTCAGTATCATCGATACTGTATTCCCGAAACCGAAGTCTCCCCTACCTTTTTGTATTATATATGACGAAAGTCCATGTCCAGAGTTGTTTTTAAAAATAATGACGTCAGCATTGCTGACGTCATTAATGTCACAATTTTCCATGACAAGTAAAACTCGCAACCATTTCGTATAGACCATTATTTATTACAATAAAGACGTCTACTGTTTACGATTGCTTGAGTCCGAATGCCTCGTGTAACAACATTCACTCTTATTTATAATAGTACCCCCACTATGAGTTTCTACAAAATCTGGCTTTAATCAATTGCTTGTCTATAAATCTTTTAACAAATATTAATCATAATAATAATTTTAATTATATAAACTTATTTAGTTATATTAATAATCATTTTAGTAAATAATTATAATTTAACATTCATTCAATTCACATACATTCATTCAATAATTATTTATTTATTTCTAAATTGTTGTTACGCCGTTACGGCCGTTCTGACCGGCGGTGCGCGCTCTGCACCTGCCGTCTTTATGCTCTCTGCCAGAAGAAGTTTGCGTTTTGTCTGTAATAAAATAATATTTCCCCTTTTCAAAATTGGTATCTGTATACCTTCATACAGTTAATAATTAAGTGATTGTTTAAATTACATTTTAAAATGTAATTAGTTATGTGTGAATTATGGCGTACACTGTGGTACCTTTGTACACTGTGGTACTGTTGTACACTGTGGTACTGTTGTACACTGTGGTACTGTTGTACACTGTGGTACTGTTGTACACTGTGGTACTGTTGTACACTGTGGTACTGTTGTACACTGTGGTACTGTTGTACACTGTGGTACTGTTGTACACTGTGGTACTGTTGTACACTGTGGTACTGTTGTACACTGTGGTACTGTTGTACACTGTGGTACTGTTGTACACTGTGGTACTGTTGTACACTGTGGTACTGTTGTACACTGTGGTACTGTTGTACACTGTGGTACTGTTGTACACTGTGGTACTGTTGTACACTGTGGTACTGTTGTACACTGTGGTACTGTGGTACACTGTGGTACTGTTGTACACTGTGGTACTGTTGTACACTGTGGTACTGTTGTACACTGTGGTACTGTTGTACACTGTGGTACTGTTGTACACTTTGTGTGTTTGTTACGGCAATGAATAATACAAATTCATAACTCACCGCTTAGTTTAAACATTTTGATCTTGGGTTTGTTGCTCATTAACGTTGGTTCTCGGAGTCGACGGTTCAGGGTCGTCGGTTGATTGTTCTTCTTCCGCCGTTACGGTTATCTGGTCTCCGGGTTGAGGTGCCCGACGAAGTTGATCATGAGCGACTTTCCTCGGTCGCCAGGAGCCCACGACTTTTTTTTACTAGGTATCGATCATAATCCAATATTCTTAATATTTCGTATGGTTCACTGAACTTAACATCCAGTGATGTTTGATTGCGAGGATTATTTTTAACTAAAACATAATCACCCCGCTGGAAGTGACGGTTCAGCATTTTACGACATCTTTTGTCGAACGTGGTTACCGAGTGCTTCAATATTTACAGTCTGCTCGTCAATGTTTACAAGACTGAGGAGCTCTGGAGGTACGCAATGCTTGCGCTGAGTAAGCAAGGTTAGTGGAGCTACGCCAGTCACACGATGGGGAGTGCAGTTTATTGCTAACTGTATTTCCTCAAGAGTTGTTTACCATACGTCTGTTTCATAATTTTTAATCATGATCAGAGTGTTTTTGAGCGTAGCCACAACACGTTCTACCTGACCATTTGCTCGGCTGATTCCTGGTGATATAGCATGGATCTCAACCCCCATACGGTCGCAGTAGATTTTGAATTCCCCTAGGAACTCTCGTCCACCGTCAACTATGATTTGTGCTGGAGTACCGAATAGGTGAACAGTACGTTTCAAGGCGGCCAAAGTACTATGTGGATTCTTATTGGTCGCATAATAAAATAGCACGTACTTTGTAAAGGCGTCTATAGAGACAATTACATACTGTTGATCACCAGATGTTCCCATTTTGCCCGTTATATCCATGTGTATAACTTGAAAGGCAGTATTCGGTTTCTGAATTGGGTGCATTTGAGCTTGAATGGCACCAGATGCTCCTTTGGATGTTTTACAAACTACATAATTATCAACAACTTTCGAACGATTGTACTCATCTTATCAAACTAGTAGTCGTCCTTAATTTTGTGTAACGTTTTCTCCCAACCAGGATGTTTCAGTGCAGTGTGAAACGAGATAGTTAAGCTCCACTGAAAAGATTTTGGCACAACTGTACAAAGCTTTTGACCAAAAGCTGGATCTTCTATGATGCGTTTTAGAACAGTTTTCTAGTACATAACCATTCCTTCGATCATTACTATTCATACTATCCATTATAGCTCGTAATGTTTGGTCGCGTCTTTGTTCCACTTTCAGCCAATCGATATCTTTGGTCATCATATTTACTGTGAGATCTACAGGATTCCTGCTGAAGTAGTCAGCGTGTTGAAGTTGTTGACCTTTGCGGTATTCCACCTCAAAATTATAATTTTGTAAAAATGCCCACCAGCGATGGATTCTAGGCAGTAGATCCTTTTTGTGCTTAGACGCCTTCAACGCATTACAGTCTGTGATGACTGTAAATTTACGTCTATAAAGATATTGCCTGAAGTGTTTTATAGCTCTAACTACGGCCAAGGTCTCTAATTCATAAGAGTGGTATCTACTTTCAGTTTCAGTAGTCCTCATGCTCATGAACGCAACGACATGTTATCGTCCCGCGATGACTTGTACCAGTACTGCCCCGAATCCCAGACTACTTGCATCGGTATATAATTGAATCGGCGCTTCCTCTTGAAATAGTGATACTTGAAGTACTGGAGAAGATATTAAGCACTGAATAACCTTTTCTCTTGCTTCCTCATGACGTTCATTCCACTCCCATTTAGCTCCTGGCTTGGTTAATTCATAAAGTGGAACCATTATACGTGAGAAGTCCGGTATAAATTTTCTAAAGTAGCCAGCCAGACCACAAAATTGTCAAACTTGCCTGGGTGTTGTTGGTACAGGCGCTTTTACAAGAGCATCTATTTTTTTTTTGGACTCGGACGGACTTGACCATTAGATACCGAGTTGCCTAGATATTCAATTGAGCGCTTGTAAAAGCTGCATTTGTCAGCATTAATAGCCGCATCTTGTAAGGCGATGAGAATCCGTTCAATGTTTGACAGCCCTTCTTCGATTTCTTCACATTTGCTTAACACATCGTCAACATAAACTTGAGCTCCATTGCCTAGTAATGGACTCAAAGCTCTGTTGATACATCTTTGATAGACGGAACATGCGTTGCTTAATCCAAAAGGCATAGTCACATATTCAAATAAACCGTCTGGTGTCACAAAAGCTGTTTTTTCAATTGATGACTCTGCAATTGGTATTTGATGAAAACGTAGTTTTAAAGAACTGTCCTTTGGCCAATTGATCGATCTGATCCGATATCAATGGCAATGGATAGTGGTCCCGTACGGTATTAGAGTTGAGCTCTCTGAAATCCACACACATTCGATCATCCCCATTCTTTTTTTTTTACTAGAATAATGGGACTACAATAGGGAGATTTGCTTTCACGTACAATGCCATGTTCTATTAACTCTTGAATAATGGCTCGTACGAACGACGGACTGAGCCTATATGGTCTTCGTGCTACATACTTATTTGGATTTTTCAAACGTATTTCCAGTTCACCAGTTTTGACACGAGTTGTTGGGTACCCTCTGATAAATAAGTGTTGATATTTGTTTAGTAGAGTGCGTAACCTTGCAACATCCTTTTCATTTGCAAGATCACAGTCAATTTTTTCAAACATCGGGTTTTGACTTTGAACTTGGTTGATATTCAGCTGGTGTGCTAACTTCGCTCCACCCGACGTAATCATCATAATAAGATTCGTATTATTTAAGAGGTTCATGCCCACTAGGATATCTGTCGTCATCTCATAGTCTGCCACTATATGGAACTGTAGCTCTATGTTGATCTCATTTATAACAACAACCGCAACTAGGGTAGCTAATGATAGTACCGGAAACTGTCCAATTCCTCTCAAGTAATTGGTTGTTTGTAGTCTTTTCCCTGGTAATTGAGCTGCTATGGATTCTCGCACAAGTGAACAGTCAGCACCACTGTCAAATATTGCCTGAAAAGTCTTTGTACCGATTTTCACCTGATTCGGAGCTAGTTTAGATCCAGCAATGAGATTCACATTTGACTTCAATGAACGTTCACGCTTGAAGCATGTTTCAAAAGTATGCCCAGGTATTTTGCAAAATGAACAGATTGTCTTGGTGTTTTGGTTGGAGCCTGCTTCCTTGTTTTTGTTAGTTTCAGTTTTTGTAATATTCCTTTGTTCATATTGAGATCTTGGTTCGTTCGATTTATAGTAACATTCACTGGTAGTGTGATTGGATCTTCTACAAATACGGCACGGCGAAGTGGATGTTGTTGCATTCGAAAAACGTTGTCGCTTATTTGTAATGTTATTATTGGAATGCGTGTGAGGACGCTTCATAGTTTTTATTGATGATGCGACAGATATCAATTCTGGCACTGTTGTAGCCCTTGTATTCAGTATTTCAATCCTTAGTCTTTCGTCGTTTACGCATCCTATCACTGCCTCGACTGCATCTTCATTCGATAGTTTGTCCTTAGTGATCCTCCTCCACAGGACCCAAGCTCGTGATAAAAACTCTGAAATGTGTTTTGATGAGTCGTACACATGCTCTCTGAATTGCACTATATCTCGAGAGTAACGGTTTTCTGGCTCGAATGTTGTGATTAGATTGTTGCGCATCTCAGCCCATGAGACAGTAGTGACCATCCAATCATCAATCCACATTTGTGCTCTTCCCTTTAAAAGGCTACCGACCTTCATTCGCACATCAAAATCATTAAGTCTATAGGTTTCGATTGCTTTGTCGATGTGTTGACACCACTCACGTACTCCCACGTTAGTGTCAGGGTCAAATGCTGGAAGATAAAGGTCATTAATGCGTACCTTGGCCTCTGCTGGTGTATTTAAACGTTCCGACATTTGTTGCATCATTTGCATCATTTGCATAATGAACTGTGGCGGTATACTATTCGTTGTTGCATTAAATAAGGCTGATTGTTCTTGTTGAATAGAAGCTCCAGTATTTCCTGTGTTATTTAATTCATGCAACCGTTCTTCTTGACTTTAAAGCATCAGGTAGTTGAGCGGAAGTGGCCGCACCCGATCCCACTTCTGATGACGAAAGTCCATGTCCAGAGTTGTTTTTAAAAATAATGACGTCAGCATTGCTGACGTCATTAATGTCACAATTTTCCATGACAAGTAAAACTCGCAACCATTTCGTATAGACCATTATTTATTACAATAAAGACGTCTACTGTTTACGATTGCTTGAGTCCGAATGCCTCGTGTAACAACATTCACTCTTATTTATAATAGTACCCCCACTATGAGTTTCTACAAAATCTGGCTTTAATCAATTGCTTGTCTATAAATCTTTTAACAAATATTAATCATAATAATAATTTTAATTATATAAACTTATTTAGTTATATTAATAATCATTTTAGTAAATAATTATAATTTAACATTCATTCAATTCACATACATTCATTCAATAATTATTTATTTATTTCTAAATTGTTGTTACGCCGTTATATATTAAATCATTGTTTCAACGTGCTGAAATCATTGTAGCACTTTCTTTTTCAATCTTACTGTGCATACTGCATACTGTGCCAGCAAGCTGACTCTACAGATCATCTAGAGGTCACATCTTCAGAGGTCACAGCATTCTTCTTTCTTTCATTTTTTTTACTGTAATAACCACATTCTGCCGCCGTGTTTATTATTATTATTATTATTTTGTACGGCCACAGGGACAGTTATGCTGATATTTCACCGTGTCATCAATATAGCCAAAACACCGTTAACGCTGAAATTGAACATTAGTTAGTATACGCCATATAGACTGTTACGTTTCAAAAAGAAAGGCATTCAAATCGTGAATTTTGACCAACACGACTGACTCTCGCTACGTATAAGGAACGCACGGCAGTATAGACCACATTCACACGGTACAGCAAATTATACAGAAGCGATATATTCATGTGTTGAGAACCCTTTATAATACAGCGATTAGAACCGTTCAAGTACACCGATCGACTAGGGAATAGGGGACGTAACTTCCCTCAAGTTCTTTACTAACGCTTTGGAGGATATATTCAAGACGCTACATTGGAAAGCATACCACGTCCTCGTCAACGTAGATGGTTAATACCTCTCACGCTTGAGATTTGTAGACGACATTATTATTGTGGCGGAAATCATGCAGGACTCGCAATATATATTGAGCCGCTTAGCTGTATATTCTGTTCGCATCGGACTTCGTATGAACTTGGACATACGGAGCCGAGACGTAGACACTGACATTGCGAGTGGTCCACCAATTTAAAGTCACTCAGCGTGCTATAGAGATTACTATACTTGGAGTATGTCTGAAGGATCGGATCCGAAATAAGGTAGTCCGACATAGAACCAAAGTTATCGGCATAGCAATAAGGATTTAGCAGGCTGAAGTTACAGTGCTACTAGGTGAAGAGACGTCTTAATATTGAGTTGCTTCTTGATTTGAGATCAGCTTCCGCGTGATCCTTCTTATCCACCGGTCGCACGACACTCTTTTCCTCCCGTTCCTGGGCTGCAGAGTGGGCCATAGATGTTGTTGTAAAGTTGTACCACTGCGGGAACAGTGACGTCAGCACTCTTCAGATTACATCCGTTTTGGAGTGTCTGCGTCAAGGGTGAGCCCATGCACTATGCGATACGGCGTTACTAACGGGTCTATTCCCGAATTCATCTAGTCGTTCGATTATCCTTTTGAACGATCGATTTCTTCCTGGTATGGCGTCCAACCACCAGTACACTTGTCGCCACTGAGAGTGACTCCAGGAACGAGGCGTAGACGTATTGCTCGTTCAGGTGGCACTGCTACATACGTGGTCAGACGGCTTTCTGACACCCGCTCAAAATCTGACATCCGTTGTACCCAGATTTTCTACTCTAATCTCCTGTTAGACCTGGGTAAGGACGTTAGAATAAGTCACTTGTCTTCCCTCAAGAGCCGACTACAGTATAAGTGTTATAACTGCTGACCAAGGAGTGCGGAGCTTTGGCTCCTTCCACTTTTTAGGTATTGTTTTTGCTTTAGCTACCTGTTGTTTTTTATTCTAAGCTGCTTTCTTTTTGGAACCACAACAAGCTACCAGGTTCCAATCTTCAAAAGTATCATCTGAATGGTAGAACTGAATGTACCCAACATTGGTCACGATTAAATATTAATAAAAACATAAATTTAAGCCCTACTATTGCAATTCACGCATAATTTATTCTTATTTTTCTTAAAATTAGTAGTTATTCTTATTTAATTTATTGTTAAACACAAAAATTTCGATTGTTATTTCATTTACTACCAATTATGCTTTTTAATTATCACAGAACATTTTATGTTCTTAATCTATTAAGTCATAACTTGCGAATGATTTTATTACTTGTGCTTACAAAATTTAAAACATGTTATAAGGCCGGAAGCTATGATAAACACGGATAAACGTGCAATTATTAAAAAGAAAGTTACATTTTTATTGTCATATGGTCAGGTTTTTGATGAAAGCATTAAAATAAAATTGGACAAATAATGAGCGACTGCTTTTAAGAATTGGTTTATTACAAACTCTTCCCAAAATAACATTCATCGTCACATGCTATTCCTCGGTAATTAATAACCTGACTAAATAAGTTTATTTATAAAATGTGAACACAAATCACTCTGCGTGTGCGCATGTTTATCTTTCACCTTTCAAGACGACCTGTCGCCGCCGTCTTGAAATTTTGACACTTCACTTTGTCTATTTTAAGTAAAAAAGCAATTAAGCTGTATACAGCTTGTATAACTTTTTGGGAACTTAACTAAAATAAGATATACAAGTTTTAAAACTTTTTTGAAGACGATATAATTTTAATTTTTCTTATTTATTAATAATAATTGTAATTTTAAAATATTTCTGTTTATTTCATTATTTTCAAAATAACCTTACTTATAATATCGTAGAGAAGATCGATTCCTTATTTTAATAATAAATTAAACATATTGCGAAATAAAATTATTTTGTTTCAGTACCAACTATGATGAAGCTAATGTATGAAATATTATAAGGTTGATGTCTCCTCGCGAAAGTCAATCGTTTATATAAATACTAAAATATAAGCTATTTTTAATTTTAACGTTTCAGGCCAAGCTTCCATTCCGATAACAGTAGCTTTTAATGGGACTGGTGATACCACACTTGTCTACAATATTTTATATCTATCTCATTGCCATATTTTCACTAACTAGGCCTAAAGATTTCAACCCGTTTTCATAATCATAAAAAGAAATACGAACAAATCAATCTGATGTCTTCAATCACATAACTATATTTAAAGTTAATTGAATTTAAATTTATATCAACATCTATGCTATTTATAAATATGCTCTCGTATCGAATTGCAACTAATGCATCCGACGGGATGTAAAGTACTGTTTACGCATAAAATTAAATAGATAAATCAAAAGATTTAATTCATATTATTATATATAAAATGTGTAATTTTTTTCTCCATAGACAATATTATGTTGAAATTTAGTAACATTTTTCGTAGATTCTGTTTAAAAAGCATTGATATACTCTATTAATATAATCTATATAATTTTATTATAAGTCTTTGGTGCTGCCTGTAAGCGCGACAGTAGTGGGTTCAATCTCTAACGTCTCTTTCCAGTAGAAATTAGACACTAGGTTTCGCTCTCTAACATGCAGGATACAGCGTGAAACAAATATAAAATAAGCTTTATTTAATTATAGTTTGTAATTCATTAATATAAAAGCTACATATGCTTAAAACATTTTTAATATAATGACAAATATTGCTTACTATCAACTTTCATAGACAAAGTAGCGATAAGATCAACAATCATTTAAAAACCTTTATTAGCTACATTTCTATTTTAATAAATTATACAGTAGAGGCTACTTCTAACATCTATCCACACGCGTGACGATATGTTATTGTCAACTTTCATACAATTGGTTAATAAAAATACGATTTTACGATCAGTTTTTGGCTACTATATCGATTTTGGTGGCCCCAAATATGTAGATTTTCTATATAAATGCTATTGTATTTTGCTCTTTTTAGTTAATCTAAGTACTTGTGTTCTAATATTTGCACAAAACACCAAACTAAATAACGCCGATTGTTCCAATTTATTAGAAATTCTCGTTAATTGTGCTATGGCTTTAGTTTTAAGAAGCAAATATATTAAAAATAATATAAATCTATTATCTTTTAGTAGTGAACTGCTCGAAACAAAAACAGTTTCCGTACCATGGAACATATGTATTTATTTAATTTCAACATTGTGTTTCCGCCTGTACTGTTACCTTGTTCATACGGAGGTGGATTTCCCCAGCTTACCTTATTTCGTAGCTTTGGCTCTCATTACATCGTCGCATGTTAATTATAATTCTAATATATTATTATTTATAATAATACATCATCAAATGAAGCATTTGCGACAAAAGTTTGACTTTAAATATATCGCTGTCAATATTATAGGCAAAGATAGACGCGATTATAAAATAAATAATATCAAAAATTGTTTAGACATTTATAATGTTTTACTAACCAGTGTTGTAAATATGGATTACCAAATACAAATCTGGGTAAGTCCACTATAAACCGTAATTCAGTTTACGTTTACGTATTGTATTGTTTTTTTTCTTTAGCATTTTATAAGTTATACTAAGTTTGCCTGAACAAAGGTTTTAAAATTGTACAGTAATTTTTATCAAAATATATATACCTATTTAAAATAGTGTATTTCAGAAGTATAAACAAAAATATTAAGCTTAAAGTGAAAGCTTTTAATTACATTTATATCTATATATTTAAGTCTTACCAAAAATATACAAGCAACAGAATAAACTGAGGCGGTCATAGCGCAGCGGCACAGCAGTCTAAACGTAAACGAGAAGGTTGTGGGTTTGATTCCAACTTAACGAAATAATAGGCGTTAAATTATTTTCATTTCCTTGCGTTGTCAGAGAAAGTGCGCTCAGTTCAGCCAACGAACGTTGTAGACGCAATATCTCAAAAGTTTGACGGTAAATGGTGGAGTGTCTTAACATTACGTTCCCTGCTAATACTGAAAAAAA
Source organism: Dione juno (assembly GCA_037127375.1). NCBI lineage: Eukaryota > Metazoa > Arthropoda > Insecta > Lepidoptera > Nymphalidae > Dione > Dione juno. The sequence continues at coordinate 1,803,286 of JAXRJS010000060.1, read as the reverse complement.
GACTGCTATACACGAAAGAGCGTGGAGGTGTTTTAAAATAATTAGGATTATTATGCATCGATATATCGGTCAATCCTTGGAATTATAAATAAATTCTAAATATACGTTTAGCTATTCAAAATAAGAAAATTAGATCAAGATATTAATTATAAAAAAATACCTAAGACATTAAATACTAAAACATTTTACAGCTTTTGACCTTGGTGTTGTCGCAGTTCCCAAAATGCGTTATATTTATGTATTTTGGAACTTTACGAGTTATGACAAAGGTAAGCATTAGTTGAACAATATATATATATATATATATATATATATATATATATATATATATATATATATATATATATATATATATATATATATATATATATATATATATATAATTCAAACATCATCGATCAGTCATCTAGTGGTAAATTACTCCACTGCACACTGCGTATCTTTTTGTTTGGTAGCAAAATAGGTACTTGATATTACTTTATCTATAACACACTAAAGATATACAAAGACAAAATGTCAATTAAAGAAGCTATCTATATGAAACATTTAATTACGTTCAGCATCATTTGCAAGAGTTAAAATATCATGCAAAATTTTTTCATACAAGAAATTTAATTATTTTTTTTTTGAAATTAAGACGTTACGTCGTTACGTTACGTTACGTGTCGCCATCATTGCAGTTGGGAAGTATTGAAATGAGTCAATGATTTTAGATTCCTATTTCTTATGGAGGAATGCTTGCAAATAATAAAACAATATCTTCGTACCTAGTTGTCGCACAAAATGATTTTTGATATGGTTGGTAAGAGGGTACTAATGTTAGGTCTGGGTCCTTAGTCACCCCTTTTTTAAGTTCAAACTTGTACGAGAAACAGGTAAAATATATTATATAAAATATAAATAAAAATATAAAATATATTTATATAGACATTTAACAAAAAAAATCTACATGTGGTGCCTATTCTCCTATATACAAGAAGATAATATATTAACTACATTTTTTTCCTTCGTTTTCAGGGTATATGGGACTTACATATAAGGTATATATCATTATTTATCGTAACCTTGTCTCTAGTGACAATACCAATGATAATATTCGAAATAATTATGAATGAAGTTGATATTATAAAACAAAATTTGTTCAGACAGTTGCTGTGCTGTACAGGTAATAGTCACAAAAGCTTCTTATTTGTAAAAAAAAAACTAAATATTCAGCCAGAGTAGTAAATATATTTGGTGTGTCTTATTATTGCGACGTTTCTTGGTTCGATTCCTACTAGGGAAGGATGAATTATTTACATTTTCTCGCTTTGGTAACAAGACAAAGCACGACGTCGATTATAATACTAGGTTCCCTCTGTTTACCCTGCTATTTGCGGGATACAGCGTGAAGCTATTTATTTATGTAATTTATATTTTATCCAGTAATACTAAACCACTTGATACTCTCTGCCGCTTGGGTGATAGAGCACTTAAATCTGTATTAGATTCTTTGGCGTGTGTAGGGGAGTACAAATGGGGAAAATAGTATGTATGATAAATTTTACATTTTAGGGCCAAGACCACAGTTGTGGACGACAACACACAATAACTATTTCCATAGACAAACACAACCATCAAGTACCAACGAATTATTAATGCTATCAATATTTCTTTTTCAGATGGAGCCTTAGAACAGGAAATACAACGTGCGCTTAATTATTTAAACTTACGACCATTTAAACACAAACTATGCCGTATGCTGCCCATGGGGATATCTTTACCGCTGAGCTTTTTGAGTCTATGTGTTACTTACGTCATTGTGCTTGCTCAGTTGAATTTTAGATAAAATTAGTATTGACGCCTGACACTTCGGTTTGTCCCGGTTCGGTTCGGTTTGTTAAGATTTCGTAAGGAAATTCTCTAAAATTGATATAACCTACAAACATTATTATAATGGCTCCATAATGGTACCTACTTCATGGTTTCATATTGTTGGAAATCTATAAAAATCACAATCAATATTTCTACGACCTGTTCATAACAAAGCGCAAATATTTTATTTTATTGCACTATTCACCCTCATTCATGAAAAATGGAAGGTAAAGAGATTTAGATGTAAATAATTAACGCGCTGTTTAGTCTGTGATTGTTTAGTGCAAATAAAGAATATCACTTTGAACCAAATATATCACAACTTTTCTTAAACTAGCCCAGTTTTTTTTCATTAGGCTGTATAAAATTAAAAATTAAAATACTACAAAAAAGTAAGCGTTATTTACTTAAATACCAGAATATATTAATTACATGGTTCAACGTTATACTGCTGATAAGATCAACAATAACTTTAAAACCTTATAATTACTTATCTTGTTTTATAAATTGCCCAATAGAAGTTACTATAGTGTTTAATGGTTACGATATATTAACTTCAACTATTATAGTTTTTTTTTTTAAAATATAAATTTATACCATCATAAATATTTTTTTATTTATTCTTGTGTGTTTTAAGAGTTTCTAAAGTTTAAAAGTTTTATTAAGTTTCTAAAGTTTCATATTGAAAAATAAATTTGTAAAGCAAAATATAACTCTGCTGTCCACAAGTAGAGTAGAATTTTCTCCAATTTATTTTCTATTAAATTAGCCAGTCTATGGATTTTTGACTTAATTAAAATCATTCGTGTCAAAAGAATGACTTCAATTGCATTCTATTTAAAAATCACTATTTGAATTCCTACAAATGTGTATGTATTTTATGCAACGCCCATGTTTATACAACTCTATATCACATGTTTGACTGGTATGCCTCCTTGTTGTAATTTTTTTTATATCTTATCTGAGATCTTTCCCACTTCCCCACTATGGTGCCAAAGTTACGTACAGGCTTTGGTTTCCATTTATATTTTAAAGTTACCGATGTTGTGAGTTATTCCTTTTGATATTTACAAAAAGATTCGATTGCCATTAACATCAACATTTTAATAGTATTTATGTCTGTTCTAGAAGATGTTAGAATTCTTTGAAAAAAACGTGTCGTTATAAATCAGGACAGAAAGGAGCTAATCCTGACGTAGCTAACAATGAAAGGTGTCCAGAAAATGTATGGAGCTATCTGAGACATGTTTATACTAAATTTGTATTTATTAAAGTAAACAGTTTTAAGAAATTCTGAAAAAATATTTAAATTATATATATATTTTAAATTATATAAATATTTCCATAGAAAATTATTCCAACCCATAAAAATTATATATATATATATTTTATATGATAATCATATTTTTAAATATTATGAAATAATAAAAAAAAAACATGACGAATAAAGTGTTTTAAAACTTAGTTTTTCCTACGTATCCAAGTGTATGTCGTATATAGCGTAAAGTAATAAAAATATATTATAAAACCCATGCAAAAAATATTACGAATTTAGTCATTTTTTTTTATTTAAAGTAAATTATTTACTTAAATATTTTATTACATATCGCCTATATAATTTTTTTAAGTTGTGTGAATAAAAACAACACGTCCACTCCATTCATCCAAAACTCGTTGTTGGACTAAACTTCTATAAACAAACTGACATCTTGACATACACCACGATTCCGAATCACTGACTTCTTTAGCTAAAAATACATGAAACAAATATTGTACTAACTTTTTTATTTATATTTTATATTATGTGAAAGACTGTAATATTATTGATGGTGTCTTCTAGGTGGTTTTTTTTATCTAATAAAGGTAAACATTGATATATAAAATGAAGGCGGAATAAATTCAGTTGGATTTAGACACCAAAGATAATGTTTATAAATGGCCATATGTGAACGAATTTTTGTATTACTGACCTTACTTTTTATTTCGGCAATAGTCTCTTAGAGAATATAATATGTAATAAAAGGTAAAAAACAGACACTACAAAATATGTTATTATAACCAAAATAAGATCAACTTTATTTTATGAGTACGAATATTGTTATAAAAATATCTTATAAACTTGCTTGGTTTATGGATTTTTTTTAGCTTCACTCTGTATCTCGCATTTGGAGGGTAGCGTGAACTCAACGCCGTGCTTTGTCTTGTTGTAATTCCATTCTCCCCTCATGGGAATCGAACCCACAAACCGTCGCGTTTACAGGCAAACGCTGTGTCTCTGCACCAGGACGGTCCTGAACTTTCTTTAAATAATTTAATAAAAAAAAAAAAATGATCGAAATTAGTTAATACAAATAATACTGTTAATTTCCTTTAAACAAATAAATATATTAAATATCTGTTTATAACACCTAATTTAAAACGCAGGACTTCCATTTAACCAAGCGAACAGTTAAACACAAAATGCTAGTCAACGTAAAGCTGTGTGAGACGTGCTGTATTGTTTTTCTAGCGACTATTGACTGTCAAGGATGCTTTGCGTCGCCCACTTCCTACAGCCTACAAGTCCGTTGGATGTTACTGTCTCCATTGTTATTATTGGAAAACGTTTATTTCCACTGATATTTGTAAATTTTAACATTTAAATTGAATTATAATAAAATACAAGTTAATAAAATAATATTTCCATTTGTTTGTATAAGTAATTTATTAATAAATTTAATAATTTATCTGTTAACGATTAATGTCAAAGTAAGTAATACACAAACTAATATTGGATATTTTCCAATAAATATATTGACATTCAGTATTATAAATAATACCAGGATAGGCAATCCTAATAAATACACGATATTTTTGACGTCAGCTAATGGAACTCCAATTAGAAAGCTCGGTCAGCAGTTGACAGAAGCAAAGTTAACAGCGTACGCCCACAACACTCCACTGCTATAGTGAGTGGCGTCTGTTCACTGCTATTAGGTATTGAGTGGGCATATGTGTGTTGATGGAGAATTTATATTAGAAATGGTAGGTGCATGTTTTATTACAATATTTACTTAGTCGTTTTTTTTTTTTTTTTTTTATTGGCTCATGTAAACCATATATGTTATAATAATAGAAATTTTCTACAAACAATAATGTGTCTCTAAAAGATCTCTTCCTAAAAGTAAAAAGTCTTGATTATATACTTGAGGTTTAATGTTCCAAGAAACGATTTGGATATAATTTAAATAAGGTTGTTTAAATGATTTTTAAGTAAGTGAAAGACAGAAACTAGTGATATTGATGTGTCATTTTAGCATTTTTTTTTTTATAATATCTACTACGCTATTTAAGTAGAATCACGATTCAGGATCCACAATCGAGATAACACAAGTGATATTACCAATACACACTTAACGCTACACCATAGCTTCAGTGGGAAACCTTTTTGCTTTTCTGCACTAAAATATTTATTAATATGTCAATCAGAAAAATTATTTTACGAAGATAAATAAAAATACGTACATACTTTTTTACTCTATCAATATCCCATTTCCATAAATTTAATATTCTGTGTAATCACGCTCATGAACATAAGTGATTGCAAAAAATCTGCAGAACCAACTAAGAGTCTTTATACTCTGCAATAGAAAGGAGTGGCGCAAAGATTTATTCCAAAGAGGTCAAATGTTATTATACTCAATACTTATTCGTTGTAAGAACTTGACTGTTGACCTAACCACTTTAATGTTGAGTGTAGAAAATTGTCAACTATAGCCAAATTAGTGAAAGTATATACATATATTATATGTACATTTACATTATACAATAAACACATATTCTTATTAAAGTATCCTCTTAATTGAATAATTATTATTAATTAATTATTATATATTATTACATTTTCCTGCTTTTTAGCGCAGAGGGCACAGTGTTAGAACACTCCATTCCACGCTTTCCGTTCAGTTTTCGAAACATTGTAAAAAAAGGCAACGTAGCGCTTTGTGTTCCAGACCGAGGAAATGAATACAATTATAATGATTCAGGAATCAAACCCACAACCATTTCATTTACAGTCAGAGGTGACTCATTGCGCCACAATATCCCCTACTATATTAATTTGGTTGCATATATTATTTACTATATATGTTTATCTTCTATTGTATTTTATAATATTTATTATCTATATTATATTCATGCAATTATAATTGGGAAACAATTAAACATTTAACATATTTCTAAGAGGCATTGCTATTCTTTGTTTCGTTATGAAATACATTCAATATTCTTTTACCCAAAACGCTACATATTTAAAAATATTTTTCAGCGTATGGTATACAAATCAACTATTAAGTTTACCTTAGTCCCATGCCCGACAATGAACCTTGTTATAATATGATAAATAAATTAGATAAATATGTACTAAGTTCTTAAACTCACGTCACGTCACTTGTATCAAGCGTAATAGAGTTTGTATACAAGCAATAATACTTAAAACTACTACTAATGTAAAATATATCTAGATTCTAATTTATTGATAACGATTCGGTCGCACACGATCCTTAGTAATTACCAGAACCTACTTTAATAAAGGCAAATATATTTACTTACCAAAATATAATTGTGTTGGAGTTTTGTATGAAACATGTAAGTATTCTAAAAACTTAACGCGTTATTTTTCACAATTTAACTAATACGTAATAACAAAAAAAATGGCGGGAAAATAATTTGAAGCAAGGCAAGCTATACGAATAGGCACAGATTCAAAAAGTTTTCTTTTTTCTGTAACACTACAGTGGAATTAAATAAATATAACTATTTTTCCTTAATAATTTAAAAATGTATTAAAACTATTTATTTTTATTGTTTTCGTCTTTACATCAGTTATTTCAAATGACTTAAGTAAGAGCACCTCCTATGATCACAAAATTATATCTTTCGAGATATTCCTCCACATTATATGGATATGCCACTGGGCGTATGCCATACATGACATGAAGCAACTCATAACCACCAGCTAAATGCCCAAAACGGGCAGATCGCAGGATCCGAAAAGGATTTGAAAAAAAATCAGTTATTTAAAATTGATGACGTCAACCGAGCTCCAAAATAACAGTTCACCTTGAACTTCAGTCAGTTCAAGTGCGAGGTATCCAAAACGAAGGGGCCCTGATTGGCTAATGGTCCAATCACTATCTTCCTCCATCTTTATGTCACACGAATGGAATGATTTACTACCCTAATTACCAAACAGATCGATGGATGTAATAATATTATTGCTTTGAATAATATACTTATTTACAAACTCATTGTTTTATAAAATATTTTCTATTTAAATGAATATGTAAGCATTAGTTATTTTTAGAGTATTACACTTTTAAATTAAAACTCTCATATTAGTTTGTTTGTTTAATGTAAGTATTTTACGAAATTAATGTCTTAGTGATATATTATATATTATAGTAATGTAAAAGTACAATGTTATTACAATATGTACTTAAACCTATTTAAAATGTAAAAATTAAAAATGTTAGCTTGTTAAAGAAATAGTTGCTTGTAGTGACATCTCTTGAGCATTCTAAATTTTGTTTCTTTTTATATAAATATATATATAACATTTGAAGTACATGGTATAAAAATTGTATTCACATTTAAAGTTTATTTTAAACGACATATTAACTAGTAATATTTTATAAAAATAAAGTTTTCTATTACTTATCTTCTTAATATATTCTGTTATAACCTAGCTGTCATAATAGATTTAAAATGTCATCTACAATTTGAAAGTTGTCAACTGTTAACGGTCAATAATATTTCAAACATTGTAATTTAAATTAAATATACATTATTTTAGTGAATAAAACTATATCTAGTGTAAAATGAGTCATGTAAATGATATAACTGACGAAGACTTTATACCATTTCTACATGGGCTAGGAGTAGAAACTTATAAGAAATCTTTTGAGTGGATGCTTAATGATCCAGATTTTTCTGAAGTGCTGCGATGGATTTATAATAATTTGGATCATAATAATGCTTTATACGACTGGGAAGAATGCAGGTAATGCTTGTTATTATTTATATAGGGGTCTGTTTAGTGTACAACATAATTTACGAGGAAGCTGTTACTGCATATAAGAGTTAATTTTTATTTAACTTAAGTTACGATTTACTTTATTAATCTTCAGATACGCTGAAATAGAAAAGAAAGGAAATCTGCTGCCTTTAAATAAATTAGAGAGACAAATTTCTTCAATACAAAATGAATTTAAAGGCCTTTGTCTACCTGGAGATGAAGATGCTTTAGAAGATATGAAGCTGGACGTAAAAATGCAAAAGGAACGATTAAACATGCTTGAGAAACATGAAGAAATTTTAAAAGAACTACTTATTGAAAATGAGTGCGTACTTCTCAAACTTATTTCTTTCATTATATTACAAACTGAATATAATGTTCACATAAAAAAAGTAATTAAATTAGCTTCACGCTGTATCCCGCACATTGCAGGAAGGGAAGAGGAACCATAGTAACCTAGTGTTAAGACTCCGTTCCCTACTTTCCGCCTTTCGAATTATTGTGTGCTGTGTATTAATAATTTAACTATTAATCTTTTTTACTTAGACAAATTAAAGAAGATCTTACTCTGGACATAACTAAGCTACATACAGCTCAAAAACAATGTTCCGATGATGAAGTTACTGCCAGTGAAGAATGCTTACAACTTGCAGAAAGTGTGGAAAGTATTACAAATAATGTAATTAGTACTATTTCTAATACTCTAAATATATATGCAAGATGCAGTGACGAGAAGGTGAGCCATTTAAAATAAATTATTATATTAATTAGAAAAGTCTATTTACTTATATGTTTTGTTTTATATACTGAAATATTTTATTACATATATCTTAAATACACTATAAAACCATATTCAAAATATATATTGCAGCATTATTTGAACATAAAATAAATATTGATTGTTTTAACTTCTAACAAATGTGTTTTTATTATATAAACAACAAACTTAAACCTGGTTCTTAACATTTTTGTATGATTTAAAATAATTGCTTTCTTTAATTTTGCAAATCATAGTTTAAAAATGTAAAAATATTAATGAATAATAAGAATGATAACATTGATAATATCAATTCATAAAAATGATTTAGCTTGACAAGAACACAACACTTAATTTATTAAAGTGCTTTTACAGTTTCCAAGAGGACTACTAGTTACAGATTTGAGACCATTTATTATTTTTTTACATTTAAATTTATTTGCTTAAAATATACATTATTTACAGGAAATAGCAAAAAGATTCTTCACATTTGCCCCGCTTGAGTTATACAGACAATCTCAAGCGTTGTTCAAGTCACATTTTGACTTGTTCACTTCTAAAAAGTTTATACAGAAGCAAAATGATAGTTCTAACGATGAAGATTTAAGGATGGCTCTTTATGAAGCCAAAAATATGGAGGAATGGTAAATATATTACTATACATATAAAATATAAAATACTGTAAAATTTCACCCCACTAATCCACCACTTAAACATCCAAGGATATTCGATGATTAGTACTGAAAAAAGCCTCCTTATCCACATTTTTTTTTCAGAATTAATCAAAGATTATTTAAATTTTGTTTTTATTTGTCTTTTGATATATTGTATGCTCCACACCATAGCCTCACCAACTGTATACTTCGGCATTCCTATTGTTTCACTTTTCACTTCCTATTGTTTGTTTAGGCAACTTCTTTACTAATAAATGATAAGATGATTAATAATTTAAAATGTTGCTACAAATCTATACTATAACAAAATACTGAATGTTGATAGATCCTTTAGCTTTAAGGTTGAAAATGGCTCTGCTTGATGAGCCATTATAAATAAAAATCTGTTTATAAAGGTTTGGAACATCTGATTATGGTACTTTAAGGTACCACATAAACTGAAATGCTTATGGAAATAGCGCCTTGGCAAAATTTGCTTACTATGGAAAATTTTCCATTAATTATATAAAACTTAAAGTCCAGAACTTCTCATATAGCACTGTAACGTAAACCAAGTTGTGGGCAACAATATATATTAATCTTGCCTTATATTAAAATATAGACCACATTCTAGACAACTTGCTAAAAATGTTTAAATTTAGACTAATAATTTCCAGGTTATCGGATGCAGTGTCTGGATTTATAGAAAGTAAAGCTGACTTGTGTGGAGAACAAGCAAAGCTGTTGCTTATTTCTAATTATAATAATGTACATCCAAGTCAAATTACGTAAGTTATATCGTTTTATACATTATATTGCATATAACAGTGTACACAGAGACCTTGTGATAAAAAATCTATTCTAACAAATTATAGTAACAGAACTATAAATATATGAAAAAACATAATATATGATGTAATCAGGGTTAATGTCTGTCAGTCCCACTTAGGTAATGATCCTAGAACCTAGACATTTCACTAATAAAAGGAAATATTTCTAATTAATTATATAAAAAAAGCACTGAAAATAGTGACTTATTTCTCTAATAAGCGTAAAAGGCGTATATTCAAATTCAAATATTTTAATTCAAAGTAAGAATATATGATTCATTTTTTGAACGTCAAAAACATTACCACTGGTTCACTAAAGTCAATGCCAGTGCGAGAAACTCAGCGGGACTTTTTTTTTATATAGTCATTCACAATTATACAATTATTCATTGTTGACAGTGATACAAGCAGCAAATTTCAAATTTTTCAAATTCAATTGCAAAGTGATACAAGGAGCAAGCATATTTCTGTCTTCTACTATACTTCTTAAGTAAACACTAACATGTCTAAATGACAAATTGAACTCATAGTCAATTAGTATTTCAGAAGTTTTTTAAAAGTGTCTCAGCTCAGTCCTAGTAAATTTTGTTTGATATTTAATCCATAAGTAGTTAATTTTATATTTAAACGAAATCCCTGAACGCCATATTGCTCTGTTGTGACGTCATGGGTCATGTAAGCAAATACATGTTGCTTTTATTAGATGACACCTTGTTAACATGACCGTATGACGTCATACCATGGCGGCTGATGTTTAGCGTATTTTAAGATACAGACAATTTTTTTAAATTTTTGACGTTTTTTTCCCTTTTGTTACTTTAATAAACTAAAACAATTTTTTCTGATAGCCTGTTGTTTAAGTTATCGTTATAATATGTTTTAAGATTTTTTTTCTCATATAGAGTGAAATTGAATATAGAATAATAAATTTCAAAACGTGACTCATGTCTCGAAAAATGGGATAAGCACACTAGGTTATATGCGGGATACAGTGTGAATACAATACCATACCATACCATACCATACCATACCATACCATACCATACCATACCATACCATACCATACCATACCATACCATACCATACCATACCATACCATACCATACCATACCATACCATACCATACCATACCATACCATACCATACCATACCATACCATACCATACCATACCATACCATACCATACCATACCATACCATACCATACCATACCATACCATACCATACCATACCATACCATACCATACCATACCATACCATACCATACCATACCATACCATACCATACCATAGCTTCACGCTTTATCGCTAGCGGGGTAGCCAAAGAGAACGGAGCGCCAAACGCTGCGGTCTCTGCATACCTCTTTCGTCTCGTCCACTGTCATTAACCTCTTCACACATGCTCTTCGGAGAATATTTATATTAAATGTAAATATATTAATAATTCACTTAATATTTATATTAAATGTGACACTGAGAATATTTATATTTAAGTGTCTAATTTCAGGCTATGTACAATTGAAGCTCAAAGTGCAAAGCAAATATTAGACCAGGAGGAATCCATAATGGATCAGCAAATACAAAATGCAATAAGACATTATGTTGAGAGACGAACGAGTTTAGCTATAGAGGTCACTGCTAAATCTGCGTTGGTGGTTCGAGAGTGAGTGCCTTTTATGATTTAAAAAAAAAATATTTTCTATAGTGATGTAGTAGTGGTAAGTCAGTGTGAGTCACTGAGTGGTGCCTGTGTTCTCGACTTTGTTAGCAAATGTACTATGTAGTAATATTCTTGTATGTATAATTTTTTATTATTTTTTTTAACTATCAATCTACACTTAGAATAGAAAATTTACTAATTATTGGGTGTGGACCTTTTTTGTGAGGCGCGGGTCTAAATACCGCTGCGTTAGTTTCTTATACGTTTTCTAATGATGAAGGAAAATAATGAATGTTAATAATGTATGTTGTTATATATATATATATATATATATATATATATATATATATATATATATATATATATATATATATATATATATATATATATATAGATATATATATATATATATATATATATATATATATATATATATATATATATATATATGTATGTATATATGTATATATATATATATATATATATATATATATATATATATATATATATATATATATATATATATATATATATATATATATATATATATATATATATATATATATATATATATATATATATATATATATATATAATTTTATTTTCAGACAAATCTACAAGGATCTATCGTTTCTATCACAAATGACTATGCAAGCGCTCTCCATTGATAGAATATTGTACACAGCGTTGCGGCTAGAGCTGAGGGTTTTGGAAGAATTAACGCATTTCGCGTCACATCTGCGTTTGTATCAGATGCAAGATGCAGATACTGTTCGTAATAGAATTGTACGTATATTTGTTTTTAAATATATTAATGTTGGACTATGATGTACATAGTAAGTTGTAACAAATGTTCTAGATGAGAATGTATGACTTAGTGGCCAGCTTGTGCTTGGCTGGTATCCAATGGGCCCGGGTTCAAATCCCATTGAAATTTACATTTTGTTTTTGCAGTCCATTGATTTAGAAAAGCTATAAACTTAGGCTATTATATAAAATATATATGAACAATTGTATTTATAATATAAAATTTCAGAAATCAATGTGCGATATATGTACAGAGCAAGAAAATGTAGAGGACCAATTACAAAACTCTAACACAATATTAAATGTTCTGACATCAATATTTGGATTTGAACCCAGTAATGACATCTCACTGCCTATCAAAATACACACTGAGTTGAATACTACTATAAGACAATTAAATGATAATATATATGAAGAATATTTGAATAGAGAAGACAATTTGTGTAAAATGTAAGTGGTTATTTTTTTTTTTTCGTGTTGAGTGGCGGAACTCAACGCTGCATTATGTTTTTGTTTAATTTTTAAAAATTTCTTTATTTTGCACCAACCTGTTCAGATTACCTGTCAGAGATTGCTATTAGCAATAATTCTATTCTATCTATATATTAGCCTTTGCATATATATTTGATAAGTTTTATATAAAAAAAAAATAATTAAATGTAGGCTCAAGGAATCTAGCATCTTAGCCACTAAGTTCCTTGAGCTCCTTGAACTCCTCCTATGTGCAGAATACAGCGTAAAGCTAAAAAATATATTAAGCATATAATATATTATATATGTGTGGAATATACTGTTTATAATATGTTTTTTTTCTAGTACATATCTATTATTTCCATAGAGAATTATGAGATCTTAGGCACAACCCTCGTTGAAGTCGAACGCTGTTTCATTGACTCAATTGTTAATATTATTCAGTCTGATTGTAAACGCGACGGTAGTGGGTTCGATTCCCATGAGGGAAAAAAGTATGTTTTGATATTCTTATTTGCTTTTTACACCTTATTACGTTGTTAGTTACATATTATATTTCTGTTTTTTTATAGATTTCCGCTACTCAAGATTATTGCAAAAAACATAAGGTGCAGGTTCAAATCCCGCTGCGTTTAAATTTTTTTGTGTTTTCTTTTGGTATTTTTGTATCCTTAGTGTGGGTTAACACTTTAAAAAGAATGAAAATAATTAATTATTTTTCTCGAGATAACGAGATAAAGTGCAGCGTTGAGTTTAGCCACTCGACACACGAAAATTGAGTGGTGCGTAGGGAACGGAGTGACTCAACACTCCGTTTCCTCTGTCTATCATGTCTTGCTACATGCGGTATGCAGCGTGAACCTATACAATATATATATAACGAAATGGATTGACAGAAAGCAGTCCTCGCACCCCTTGACGCAGTACGTGTGGGGCGGCTGCACGCGGGGGGCGCGGGGGGCGGGGCGGCGCACGCACGCGCTGGCGCAGCAGGCGGCCGCCGCGGAGAGGCGCGTGGCGCTCACCAGCGGGGAGTTCAGTGCCGTCAAGGTGGGTTTATTTAATAGAAATATAGATGATATAATTAATATATACTTTAATAGTTGTTTTTGGCATTTTTACCATCGATAATGTTAATACCTAACTGATTTTACTATGTTTAAGTGTACTTAGTCATCTGTAAGTTTTTGAGATATTTTTTTATGTACAATTTTATATAATAGGACTTTTGATAAGTTCTCGCTGTTTTTTTTTTATTAAATTTTCTTTTTAAATATTAAGCTTACAATCACTTTAGTCAATATATTGTCCATCATTAGAGACCACTTTCTCTCATCTTTATGGCAGTAATCGAATCCTTCGTCAAAAAACAATTCATCTTTTGACGCAATTCATGAATCAACCCATTTTTCGGTTCATTCTTCTAAAGAATGTAAGCGCTGCTCACTCAAACCATGCGCCGTTGACCGAAACAAGTATTATTCGGAGGGAGCCATGTCCGGTGAATAGGACCGGCCGGCTGGGGTAGAACTTCGTCTATATATTACGCCCTGTTGTCACCAAATGCAGAGTAGGAGTGTCCGAACCGTGGATATTTGGTTTCGGGGACGATGTTGTCGCGTCTCCGGGTCTAGTCGTAGTGAATCCAACTTTCAGTGATAATACGGTGCAGATAACTTTTTCTTTTTTCAACCGTTGAAGCATTTCTTTGCCTCCAATTCTTCGTCTTCAAACTTTGGCGGTGCTTTAGAACGTTCTTTGTCTTCAAGGTCAACAAAATTATTAAAACGCCTAAACCAGTCTCATATATTAACATTAATAAAAGATATGATTTTATTTTTCAGAACGGTGACAAATACAATATTCGAAAACTTTGGCAGTGGTTCCTAACGGATCAGGGGAAGTTGGTGCAGTTAATGAAGAGTATAAGGCATTAAGTTACATATAAATACATACATACATATATATATATATATATATATATATATATATATATATATATATATATATATATATATATATATATATATATATATATATATATATATATATATATATATATATATATATATATATATATATATATATATATATATATATATATATATATATATATATATATATATATATATATATATATATATATATATATATATATATATATATATCCTTGAATAAAAGGTATGCTGATTTTATTCTTTGTTTTTGTGTGAATAAAACTGTAGCATACATTTGTCATTTGAAAATTTTTGATTTATAATGTTGATATACTTAGTAAAAAAACAATTTTAATTTACAATTTAAATTTTTAATTATTTAATAAAAATATGTAGGTATATTTATTTTAAAAATAAAATAATATAGGAATGTAATACAGACTACATTAGTGATGATAACTTAAATGTCATCTAAAATAAATATTTGTATGGACTTCATAATATAAATTGAAGCGATTTACAGGATTTTTTGGTACTTTTTATTTACAGCGTATACTCCATTATCCGGCTTTTACTATACGGATTTAATATTATTCACAATAAAATGGGGACATATATTTAGACCCGTGACGTTTTGTTGGACAAATTTTAAAACTTAATTATTTCACGCTGTATCCCGCAATTAGCGGGGTAGCCAGGGAACTTAGTGTTAAGACACTGCTTTCCCCACTTTCCACCCAATTTTCAACACATTGCGTGTAGAGTGGCGGAACTGAACGCCAGAAAACAAGAAAGTAAAAACCAAGATATCGACCCAAGAACCAATTAAGTGTATGTATTCACATTTGTATGTATATATTTGATTTATGTCAGTACTGTTTCAAAACTTTTCGATTCTATTATCCGGATATTCTTTTATTTGTAATATCTAGTCCGGATAATCGGGTTTCTACTATTTCTGCAATGTATTGAAATACATGATTATGTATATATTACAAAAAAATTACATTTATATTACGTTTATTGACTTAACTTAGTATTTACATATTCACAACCAAAATAGAGCACCTCTATTTAAAAACAATTTAAATAATAATGTAATAGTTAAAAAAACGCTCCGGAGTATCCTGACAAGGTCACCAGGCTATATATATATATATATATATATATATATATATATATATATATATATATATATATATATATATATATATATATATATATATATATATATATATATATATATATATATATATATATATATATATATATATATATATATATATATATATATATATATATATATATATATATATATATATATATATTATATATATATATATATATATATATATATATATATATATATATATATATATATATATATATATATATATATATATATATATATATATATATATATATATATATATATATATATATATATATATATATATATATATATATATATATATATATATATATATATATATATATATATATATATATATATATATATATATATATATATATATATATATATATATATATATATATATATATATATATATATATATATATATATATATATATATATATATATATACATATATATTTCCTACTGTTTCTGTTCAGTCCCAAGTGGGTCGAGGCGTTTTCCTTAAAAAGGTGTCTTCAGGCGATATGTGTATTGGGTTTGTGAAGTCCAGTTCGATGTTGTCGGGTATTGTTTGAATATAGGTGATTTTTTTATCTGTAAATATGTTTATATATAAGTAAATAAATAGCTTCACGCAGCATCCCGCATATAGCGGGGTAGGCAGAGTGAACCTAGTGTTAAGACACTCCGTTCTCTTACTTTTTTATACCAATTTTAATTCATTGTGTGGTATGTAAACCAGAGCAGGGAAATAAAAATGATAAATTACTGGTATAAATATAAATAAAATTTGAATTTTGAACAAACAATTTTAAATGTTTTAATAATTAATACATGTATAAAAAAATACCTGTCAAATTCAATCTATTGATAATATCTTCGAGATGGCGTCTGTCTAATGTAGACTTCACGGTGATCCTCTCCCTGTGCAGCGACCTCCTGTGTCGCGAGGAGCGCCGCGCGGCGTCGCTGGCGGCGCGGGGGAGCAGGGGCAGCGTGAACACCATCTCTGTGGCCGGCGTGCTGTCTGCGCCGAATTGCTGGAATTGGAGGACATAGGTTATAAATGTAGTGTATTAATCTACTGGCCGTTACATATTTATATATAAAGTGTATGTAAAGTGAATTGCATTCGTTTATCTTAAATGCCATATGTTATTCTTTATTCTTTATTTGTACAAAATATAAATATACAAATAAACAATACAAATTAGAAAAAAATTAGAAACATTAAACACAAGGCGATCTTATGGCTCTGTAGCCATCTCTTCCAAATAACCTTTAGGGCGAAAAGTAACTACTAGGAACTAAAATTATAGAGAGGTAGGTCAAGAAAAATATATTATAACATATTATAAGTTAATATAAACGAATATAATATGTTAAATTGGTATATAATAATATTCTGAGGAAAAAGCTATATTACCTACTGTAAAATTTCATCTAAATCCGTTCTGTTATTTTTGAATGAAATCGGAACAAACTCTAACATTTATATTATTAGGCGGATATGTGCATATAATACTAAGGTAAATATATCCCGGTTATCCAGTTCCCGTGGAATAGAAAGTAGCCTATGTGTTATTCCAGACCATAATCTACCCCTACTTTAAATGTCATCCCGATCCCTTCAGTCGTTTTGACGTGATCGAGTAACAAGCATACATACAAACTTACTCACAAACATTATCATTAGGTAATCATTTCGTTGTTGCCAGTGGTTTCAGTGGTTTCATATATTTTTTCTTAAAAATACTGTTTCATTTAACATATTTTTAAAATGTCATACACTGATGGCAGGAAAATGCTATCTGGAAGATTTGGCCCTACGTTCTTATCAGTATAAGTTGAAGTTACGTAGGTACATATGTTATGTATATGTTATTGGCATATACAGTAAAAAATATATACACGTTTCTAAGATTTATGGATTTCGAGGCAATACAGGAAAATATTAAGTAGTAGTAATTTTATATACGTAATGAATGAAAGAACTAATCAGTCGCTCAATGACCATTCACAGACTGACTGACTGACCAACTACTTACCAAGCATTTACCGCTAACGCAATAAGAGCTATTGTCCCTCGAACAGGCCGTACCCAATGGGAACCAGCCTTCTTGTCCGTTAACTAAGTAGAACCTGTGAGCAGCTCGCTCGTCCTGGCACGCCACGCGGCAAGGACGGTCTGGGTCCTCTAGACAGAAAAGGAGGGACATATAAAATAAATAACGTATTTAAAAAAATAAAAAAAACACGCGTTGTGCGCTTCATGTAGTAGAATCATCGGATAGTCCATTCACCGAGGCTAGCAAGCTATAGGCTATAGGCTATATCACGTTAATCATTGCGATGTAGCCCACTGCACCTGAGCTGCTGAACCTTTGTATGCAGTCGTGCAACAGGTATCGTAATATTTACAACACTGAATGATAATTAATACAACTCAATATATAATATATGTCCCAAGATGATTATTGATATAGGTTATACCGGTCACGTAACGGTAAGAAAATGGACATCGTTGTTGTTATGAAATATTATGTAAATTAGTATAATAGAATATTGTTTATAAATTAATAGGATTACATATATATCATTCATTATTACAGTCTCTTTTAGGCCCACTGCTGGGCATAGGTGTCCTCCAAGGATCTATGCGTCGACCGCGTCCAGTAGCTTATATCTATACGTTTATAAAATTTGGCTGGGTGTACGTTTGTAAAGTAGAAGTACCAGACTTCTACTTTTTGTCCTTTAAGAAGCATTGCATCTACGACGTAAGAGTACAAGGGTATTTTTAAAAATGATTGGCAAAAAAATTCCTTTCCTGATTGAATATTTAAACTTACCTGCTTACTCGTACATCGATTAATATTTGTATATACATTATTAAATTATATTTACTTTCATTTCATTCAACACGGAAAAAGTGGAGAACTGTGTCACTAACTTCACTAGTGTCTCTATGTCACTAAATTGACAGGAAAAAATAATAAAAACCAATATCTTACCCAAGGCCGGTGATATCTGCATGCCCAATCCGGAGAGTCGTCTCACTCTCTCTTTATATTTAGAGCAGACCATTGTTGCGTATTGATATGGCGTTACTAATTGACGGCACGCCTGGAAAGTGCAGTGGTTAGATTAGTATTAAGTATTACTTTTTTTTTGCTTTACGCTGTGATGCACGTGGCAGGGTAGGCAGAGGGACCCGTAGGAACCGTAGCGACCTAGTGATAAGACACTCCGTTCCTCATTTTCCGGCATTCGAGACATTGCGTATTGGGTGGTGGAACTCAACGCTACGCATTAGTTGTGGATTTAAATCAAGTTTTAAGAGCATGATTTTATGTTCCTACAGCAGTTATTACCTATATGAATAGTTTTATCGACGTATTAACGGTTTAAAATGCCATTTATTTATCTTAACTTATATATGTATTAGATTTTAAAACTAATACTAGAAGCCTTATCATGAAGTTAAAAGCTCGCCATTATAAAATCTGAATACCAGTATTTCACGAGTTCACGGAAGAATTAGAATAGTGGGGATATCACTTATCTATTTTAGCTCCAGGGTATATAAAACTTACTCCATCATCAGGTCGACACAGTTGTACAGATTTTCGTTCGGCTTGCACCAGTCTGAGTCCGACCCCTCGCGCCATGCAGCGGTAGTGGCAGCCGCTGAGCGCCCGCCACGCCGTGCCCACTGCTCGGCGGCGGCTGCCAGCTTTTGTGCTAAAATAATACAAAAATAGACGTAAAAGATAGAAAAACTTCTTAGAATTTCTTGGATTCACCATTGTGCCTATAGTGTTGTAGGGACAGAAGTGCAGGGCAATGCTTGGGACTCTTTAATCTGATTTAAAATATTCCCTAGAGAGAGCCCTGACAAAAGCCCTGATATAATCATATTGACATCGTGAACTCTAAATGCCGATTGTACGCGATGAGGTTTTCTTTTTCAAGATGATTCAAAAAGTTTTTGACTATTATATTAAGAGATTGGGTACGGCTCTTACTAATAATATTTTATCGATAAATTTAAAAAGTACCGTAGTAGTTCACTCTTTAAAAGTCTTGTTCTATTCTTATATTTAAGCTTCGTTCGATTTTTAGAAATGATCTAGTTAAAAAAAAATTTACACCAGTTATACTTTTTAAATAATTTCATTTATACTCACGGATTAGTATGAGGTGAAGCAGTTTTTATTTGCAAAGCTTCCCACTCACACTCTCCGGGGGAGAGAGAGAACTCTTCGTCTGTGCTATCTGAGCATGTGAATTTCTGAAAAATAAAACAATCATAACGTTCATAAAATACTATTAAGCATTAAATATTATTTGCTTTAAATAAATTGAATTGTCTGTAAACGTGAAGGTCGTGGGTTCGATTCCCACTCGGGGAAAAAAAAATTTACACTATGTACACTAACGTATTAGACTAAAGGTGTATATGTAATAAATAAACAAAAAAAATACAAATTTAAAATAACTAGAAGACAAAATTTTAATACGTAACAGTCGACAACAAACCGCAAAACATTCTAGAAGTTTACCGCTCAAGTGTATTCTAAAACATAATAAATAGTACGTCGATTCCTTTACAAAAAACCACTCACCCTACAAACACCGTTAATGCAAAATTTGGGTGAATGTAAAGAGCAGGCGGTGCCGTCGGGGAAGCTCCAGCCTCTTGACTTGTAGCCGCCGCCTCTTGTGTCGCACCATACTGCACATTTGCTACTTGCATCTATAATATTCAATACGTACATATATTGAAAAAAAATGGAGAACAGAGTCTCTTGGAACTAATATTTTTTTCTGTTTATCCTGCTATAGGTATGAATATGAGAAAAATATTAAAAAAAAAAAACAAAATAAATTGACTGGATATTTTAATTTATTTTTAAGCTTAGCTTTAATATATTTTTTTAATTTTTATTTCTAATAAGCTCTATATTTTTAGCTTCAACACTAGATTTGGTATCCTCTTCCTACCTTGCTGTATGTGAGATACAGTTGTTTTTTTTTATATTCTATGCAAAAATCGTTTAAATAGAGAAAAATGGAGAATAAAAGGAAAAAGAAGAGAAAGATAAAGATAGTATGGCTTACCATCAGCATCCATCCTTTGCAAGCCAGTTCCAATTAGATCAGGGTCTACGTCGCGAGCCCTCAAACAAATTTGGTCGGCGAATTCTCTTATCGTCATTCCGGGAACATTTTGGCACTGGAATTTTATATTGTGATTTGCATGCGATTCAGATGACTTTTTTTATTTAGTCTAATCTAAACCACTCTTGAAAAAAGAACGAATATTTGAATACAAAAATACATACCTGAGGAGCTTGACACGATTGATATTTTTTATCATGTCCATGACAAAAGCTTTTGCCATTTTCGTGTCTGAAAAAAATTAAAACAAATTTAAATTAAAATACTTAGTGTCTTCATGGCGTTTTTGGAGAATTTTGACTACATATACAATCTCTGTAGATCCCATCCCTATTAGGGGTGATATTTATTTTATAATAACTAACTTGCTTCAATTTGAAATAAGTAAATATGATTATTAATATTATTAATAGTACACATATACTTATAACTTACTTTCTTCGATTTACTTAGAAATTTAAAGCATAGCGTGTTAGATTTCACCATATAACACCTACCTAGTGTCTTTACAAATGACAGAAAACCGAGAACGAATACTTCAGACACTTGTAATGTGAGCACATCTCACATAACAACCGTTATTAATTTCCTTTTGATTACGAGAGTGAAGTCGCGGGACAAAGCTACTTTATTTATATATGTAGGTACATATGTAATTTTAAAATCACACACGAATTAGACAATTAGTACTGATATGAGTAAGTCAATTTTCTTTTAATATGAAACGGAGGAAATCAAGCGGAATGACCACCTGATATTATGTGAACACCCTCGTCCATGGACATGAACAACCTCAGAGGATACAGATACGGAGGTAGTATATTTCTAAAGAGCAACTGTTCAATTTATCG
This sequence comes from Dione juno, assembly GCA_037127375.1. NCBI lineage: Eukaryota > Metazoa > Arthropoda > Insecta > Lepidoptera > Nymphalidae > Dione > Dione juno. The sequence continues at coordinate 1,781,070 of JAXRJS010000060.1, read as the reverse complement.
CCAGATCTTCTCAGCACAAACTGCCTTCGAAGCTGGTAGAAGCTTCCTGTAGGACTAACACTACTGACACCTTTTTGTAAATTAAATATCCTAATGGAATAAATAATATTTTGACTTCAATTTACCGTGGTTTCCCGCAGCGTCTCCCAGCCGTGGCGACTCCGGCGGCGGCGGGCGCGCCCCCCTCGTCCAGCAAGCAGGCGGACGCGCACTGCGACCACCGCGCCCACTTGCCCCATCCCCGAACACGGGATTGAACCCGCTCCACGCATTCCCCGCCACGACAGTACTATGTAATTTTAAAATTATTTTAAGTTTGGACATAAAACTTTTCTTAGGCAAATTTTAAGTTTAGTTGAAATGTTTATTCAAAATGGGTAAAAATTGCGATGACCAAATATCTTGTTACTCTTTTAGTATTATTCCATACAAAGGACATGAATATAATTAGGAATGGTTTAAAAATTCAAAAAAACGAGACTCGAACCGCTTCTTATAGACCCTTTAAGCGCTTTTCGCTACAAAGGCATATATTCTTATTTAGATACTATTGCATCGCATTTCTGTTTATACTAAGTACTTTATAGGTTCATCATTTTTCAATTCATACTATAGATGGAAACTATTTATATTAGAACCTAGTATGTCAAGATTATTATCCACTTTCTGAATCCAAATTCGAGACTCAACTTCAGACTTTGCCTTAACAGAGAGGGAGAATGAGTTAATAAAGTATTTACTTCATTACTTCGACCGAACCCACAACCGCCACTTACAGACTGATGCTGTCCTACTGCGCCACAGTAGACTTTATAGTCTAGTCATTATGTCAGCTACCATAAGATAAGCCATGTTGTGGGGATAAGAGTATAAAGAGGAACTGTTGAAAATTTTCTTTTGTACATAAATCTTTCAGAACACAACATCTTAACTCATGAATTTGCGACAAATATGTGAAACACAACAAAACACTGAATACATTATTGTTTGCATTGGGCGGCGTTGAGTTACGCCAAACAATCAGAATTTTTTTAAAATAAGCTGGAAAACAAGAACAAAGCGATGACTCCAGATTCTCTTTGCCTTCCAGTACCAGTACAAGATATAACGTCGTTCAGTATTATTTAATATTATACACATTTTTTATCTATAAAAATAAAAGAAAAATATAAAAATAAAATGAGGATCGTCGTGGCACAGAGGCACAGCCTCCCTGTAAACGCGATGGTGTGTAGGGGATCAATTCTCACTCGGGGAGAATGAATTATTTTCATTTTCTTCGCTCTGGCAACAAGGCAAAGTGCGGCGTTGCGTTCCGCCACTCAACACACAATGCCTCGAAAGGCGGAAAGCGTGGAACGGAGTGTCTTAACACTAGATTCCTGCGGTTCATACGGTTCTCGCTGTTTACCCTGCTATGTGCGGGATATAGCGTGAAGCTAATTTAATTTAATTTATGTTTCTATAATAAAAAAGTTATTATTATATATTAATATAATGTATAAAACAATTTTGCACCATGTCGTCCCCACATCTCGTCCCTTCTAGAGCGGGATGAGAAGTCCAAGTATATCTTTCCCGTTGACAGTGCAGGTCTCTGCAAATATCTTCTAGGTTCTGGGCACCGGAGTGTCGACTACCGCGGCCGTACTTGAGCATGCCTGGAAATTGTCAAGTTATTATAGTTATGGGATTTTGATTTTATAATCAAAGTGATGCCAAAACTTTAGACCCCTTTTTACGAAAATTGCGCGGACGCAGGAGCATAAAATTTGGCACACTTATAGTTTATGTGCTGGAAAAGTGCAGAATGCTAATATTTTTCAATAATAATGTTTATAAAGTACATTAAGTCAATAAATAAAACATTACCCACACTACCATAGGTTTAACAACACACAACTTTTGTATAAAGTGACATACACGTTGCTATGGCAACGCATATGTCACGCGTCAACGGGACCTCTAGGTAAAAGTTAATGATCATAATGTCATTATTGACAAAAAAATGTAGCATTATAGATTTTTACTAAATCTTGTTCTGATATGTGATATGACAAAATAGTGTTGTTAATAAATTAATTATCTGTATATATTGTCAAAACTATTAAAATAATATCTTTATTGATATCATAAAGTTGAAGAGCTGGTTCGATTCATCGTGCTGCATAATACGTTCGTCAGTGAAAGCTATACTTACGTACTTTATAGTACCTTGGTCAGAATTACCTCGGATACATAGAATGTGTCAGTCATGTGACGTACATAACTTTTCGTAATCTCTATAAGATTACAGAGGCGAAGCGTTATTTACATATAAAGCTTAAACTCACATTGTTGGTCCGCATCAAATCTCTCACCGGGCAAAATGCCTTCCGCACTGTGGTCTAACTGACCCGCGGAGTTGCCGTGGTCCAGAAGACACCTTGACTGTACTGTACTAAAAAGTAAGTAAATTGTGAGACAATAAGGCAAATGGAACAATATAAATTAACTAAATTTCGGACGTAAAGTTTTTATGTTATAACCTAACATGAGCAAACACTTGATCTTTAAAAAAAAATCCAGATATTAAAATTGTTCCCACTAATACTTAATTATGGCATGCCAAAAATTTTTTTTAACCTGAAAATAATTGTCATAACACTAAAATAAAAATTAAAGCTAAAATAAAAATAAAAATTAAAGCGAAGCTTGAGCTAAATTAAATTATTGAACTAAGCTAAGTGAATGATGGATATGCCAGTACTAGTTCATACCCACTTAGTGCACTCAAGAATAAAATAATACCGAAACTCTATCTGAAAGTTATAGCAAAGTTTAACAATTCAAAAACAATAGCATACATTAAATAAAAACTGAAAGACTCACTCCAAAAATTTCTGCAAGTAGTTCTTGCTGCACTGGGACCAAGTGATCTTTCCGCTGCCGAGGGTAGGGCTCATGATGTACGCAGTGGGGTCACAGCCGTTGTCTGCTAGTGGACCATCGTGTCGCATTCCTAGACTAAAAGTAATGAGACCATTTCTTCAGTAGATATAAGTAAGTTTTTTTATTTTTATAGGTAATTTAAATTGTGATTTAGTGTTTAGTCACTGTGACGTCACGCTTTATCCCAGACAGAACCTAGTGTTAACACACTTCGTTCTCGACTCTCTGCCAGTATTCGAGACATTACGTATTTAGTGGCGGAACTTAACACCGCATTTTGTCTTTCTGAGAGGGAGAAATGAAAATATTTAATTGATTCGAATATGGGTAGATCCAGCTGCCAACGCGTTTACAATTAGACACTGTCTGACACTATAGACACGATGCCCTCAATTTAGTTTACCACAATGCACAAGCAATGCACAATGCAATCATATACTATAAATACTTAAAGTTTCGTTTTTAGCCTCACGCTTTACCTATAGCATTTATAAAGTAGGCAAAGGGGACCTAGTTAGGCTAAGAATTGTCTTTCGAGACATCAAGTGGTGGAACTCAACGCCGTGCTTCTTCGTCTTTGTCGCTTTGGTAGCGACGAAAATGTAAACAATTCGTTCTCCCCGAGTGAGAATCGAACTCCGAACCGTCATGATTACAGTCAGACTTTATGCCGCTGCGTCACGACGGCCCCTCTTTTCTGAAATCTACTCTAAGACCTCATTAGTATTGGACTAATTAGTTACTAGAGCATCAGATATTTGGAACCTACAGATATGAATTAAACATGTAACGTTCTAAAATGTATATTTAGTTTAAAATAAGTAAAAAATAAAGATTTCTCACTTATGTCCAATTTCATGTGCTACGACATAGACACTTTCAAAATGCCTGCCTTCGTTGACAGTGCAACTACTTGTGACTGTGCACATACCAGCGACCGGAGCCAAACCTATACCAAGAAAAATCATATAAAATTATGGATATATATATATATATATATATATATATATATATATATATATATATATATATATATATATATATATATATATATATATATATATATATATTTATATATATATATATATATAGATGTAGTTTTATTAAATAATTTTAATTTCTTAATTTTATATCATCTTAGACAACTCATATAATTAGAGTTTAAGTTTGTAAAAAACATATTAAATATACTTGTATAACATTGCATTAGGTGTATAGTAACTTTTATTAAGCTTAATTTAAAAAGATATATAATTATTTTTTTCATTTTTGCTTCAAATCATAACTTACCTACAACTTGGCTGCTGACTTTCCCATTTTTGTTAACCACATATAGATCTAGACCAGTTAAAATCAAGGCATGATCCCAATGCAATGGATCGTTATCACCTGGCGGGTTCTCCAGCCTCTGCCAGGTACAGAAATTACTTAGAAACCTATCAATATCATGAGGTCTTTTCAAATTGACAGGATCTTCATGAAGAATTTCAAGTCGTTTCAATATAAAATTAACAGGCCTGCCCAAGCTCGAGTCGTGATAAATCAACTGTACAGCATTAATCATTGCTAGTACAAATCTAACTAATTCTCTTTCAGTATCCTTTGGAAAATTCACAGTCATATGTTTATAGAGATCACGATCCACAAATACGGCGGTTTCCACAAATATTGCTGGTAGAACCGCTCTCTTTTGACGCGTTTCAATGTTTAATTTCTCTATAAAATGCCCTAAAGTTTTATTCCTATGGCTTAAGCTTAATTTAAAGTTCTCTAAGGTGTCTTCATTCATATTTGAAACTTCTCGTTTTCGTCTATGTTTCCACCATATTTTATTAGGTTCAGAATTTTGGATGTAATCTGTTTTTCTTTCTATACACATATTTTCTTCGTTATCATTAAAGTTATTATTATTAGCAGATCGCTTAATTATAATGTGAGGTTTTATATGCTCGTTGTGGAATCTCTCTGGCAATGGATGTACGAAATAATAACTGTCGTTGGATTTGATTATTCCTCTCTGTAAATAATTTTCAATTATGATAATACTGGATAAACTAGGATAAATAATCAATAATATCGGGGCTGAAACTTATATATATCAAACATATATATGACGGGAACGTGATCCTCTCATACTACTCTACTACTTATAATAGAGAATTTAATGAAACCGGTTCAAAGCTCGGATTTGGCAAAAACCAAAAGACGGACTAAGCTTTCTCCATCTGGAGCATGAATATAAAAAAAAATCACTTCTACTTACAACATCATCACATGCATACAATGCTGCGTGATCACTTTTATAATAGCACATATCCACTTCATCATCGTTATGTTGGTCTACCACGACTTCAGTTCCATTCGACCATCTCTTCAGCAATAAGAACTGAGGGTCTAAGAAATTGCTTCTAGGACTTAGAGTGATGTTCAGATGGTCCTTCAGGGTGTTTATATCTTGAGTATTACGTAGAGATCTTTTGTGACGTTTTGGCCGCTTTAGGTGTGCTATCTCGAACTTTGCATCTGAATAAACAAAAAAAAAACTTTAATTATTATTAATTTTTAGCATTTTTAGGAATATTTTTAAACGATTTTTTTAGTGGTCTATTCTTGGACAGTTATATCTATATTATTTTGTATGTATGTTCGTATGTTTGGTCTACTGAGTTGTTGTTAGGTAAGAAAAAAAAACTAAACTCACTGTTATGATTGGCACCGAAAAGGAAAACCTTTTCTGACTCAGACAGGTGATTTAGCAACTGATTCGCGTGTTCCTGAAACAAAAAAAAACAATATAATTTATTATATTATCAAAGTTTAACGTAAAAGTATGTATGTATAAATAATTTATGGACCAAATTTTTATGTAATCTTCATATAATATTAAATGCTTCACATCGATGTCTGTAATAATAATTATTTAATCACTCTGGAGCTATACCCACCGATGGTTGGATGGACCAGGATCCTGGTTCCATCGTTGAGGAAGTATTATTTTTATTTTAAATATATTTTGATTTTCTTAACGTATGTTTAAAAATATAAAACTTATCTTAATTAGCAGTAATTATATTACATTTAAGACATATTAAGGAAGCAATTAAATGGCATTGATTTATCAAACATCATTTTAAATATAAAAGTTAAGTACTTATAAGGTTATTGTTCTAGTGTTTGTTATTAGATAGAAGCCTCGACTTTTTGGACAATAGGCGTTTTTCACACGGATCTGTGCTTAATCGACACACATTGTGGCCTAAGTTTGAATTGTACAGCGTATAGTCATTACAAAACTTTCGTTTATTTAATGTGAAGTAGATCCCGTTTAATACGAACACGCGTAACGCAAATTTCCCTACTACTTGAGGCATGATTCTATGCATTCCTTAACGCTTCATACGATTATCATCCCGTTTAATACGCCATCACGTGCCATACAAATATACAACTATATTTTGTTTATTATAATTCTTAGTAAAAGAGAGAACTTAGACTAGTATTGTCTTATATAATTCTCTATTTTACACAATCTGCGTTATTACGCATCCATCAACCGGTACCAACTCGGACGAAACAATAATTTTTACTTCCTCGCTTCTGAAGACCCATTGCGAAAATTAGGCGAAAACTATACATTTTTATAATGTCTCTCTGAAAGGAACCACCCTGTAGTAATTCCAAGTACCATATATATTTCAACTGAAATATGTAGATAGGTTATGATTTATGGAGAAAATACTGTCTAAAGCTCTCTTACAAATGTTAATTATAGTGTAGGTAATTATTAGAGTTGAACCCACTTTACCCATGAATAGATCGTTACTTACGTTATATGGATTTCCCTCTTTGACTGACTATGTAATGTCAGTACAGTCGAAGCTTTCTATTTCCAATAAATTTAACTGACATTGGAGATTTGAGTCACTTATTATTAAGTCTGCGTCGTGGTGCAGAGGCACAGCGTCTGCCTGTAAACGCGACTGTTTGTGGGTTCGAATCCCACTCGGGGACAATGAATAATTTTTATTTTCTTCGCTCTGGCAACAAGGCAAAGCGCAGCGTTGAGTTCCACCACTCAACACGCAATTCCCTCAAAAGGCGGAAAGCGGGGAGCGGAGTGTCTTAACACTAGGTTCCTACGGTTCCCTCTGCCTACCCTGCCATGTGCGGTATACAGCGTTTTTTTTTATTATTAAGAAAATGATTAACTAAGGAAAAAAACTGCTATTAAATTTATATGAGACTACAAAAGTCTATACATTGGCCCAGAACGGTTAGTGCGTTGATCGCAACTACGATTATTATCTACAAGAATGGTTGGTCTTCCGTGTGTGTTAAGATATCTTTTTCCTGAATTTAAACGATATTTTTAATATGGCAATTTTCAAAAATTAATGCGTGTTAAGTGATGGAAACCCAAACTCGCCCCTTGCTAGCGCTTTATTTTACTAGAGCGGAAATATAAATGTATTGTTTATCACCTCAAATGGGAATCAAACCCACAATCGTCGTGTTTACTCTCAAATTTCATCCTATCACACTTCGATGGCCATATTGTAAATAATTCTTTAAAATCTGTATCCTTTTTGCATTAATTTAAGAAAAATCTATTTTATAAATACAAATTTTAACTCAAGTGTAATTTAGTGTAAGTTATGGATTTATATAACCACCTAGTTCCATCATTTATCCTAACAAATGCAAGCCCTCTATAAATCGAACTATCGATCTCTCGATCTCTACATTTAAGTATAGAGCAAAGTTTCGCAGCATTTTAGTAGTCTAGCAGTTATAACGAAAGTGTAATTTAGCGCCATTCATAGTAATATTAGAGTACTTTCTTCGTATGTAAGCGATTTTAAGTCGCTTTAAGTAAAATTGGAAAGCTCGTATTACTTTATTTTATATATATTTTTATTAGCGCTAAGTGGTTCTATTAGCTAATGATGCTGAAGTATTATCTATACTAACTAATATAAAGCTGAAGCTTGTTTGCTTGTTTGTCTGAACGTTCTAATCTCTGGAACTACTGGTGAGAATTGAAAATATATTTTTGTGTTATTTAAAAATTTTATAGTCCATTTGCGGAAAAAGCTATGATTAATGCCTATTAATTGCTAGTGATTTATTAAGACCATTTAAAAAATATATATATTTTTTTTGAAACGCCCTATTATTTATATTTATACTATATACGTTTTAAACGTTAAAATTATTTTTTCAAATGAAGATTTAACTTATTCGATGGACAAGAAAACTCTTGTTTTTTCATTAATTTACAAATAATAATAAAAGTAGACGCATCCCGGTCCGGGTGATGCGTCACAGTCAAATGTTTATATTCTCTCTCTCTCTCTCTCTCTCTCTCTCTCTCTCTCTCTCTCTCTCTACGCAAGCCTTCCAAAGGACCAGATTCATTTAAGCCCGAGAATATAGGAAGAATAAATGAAGAGAGAGAAACATAATAGTATAGTTATAATTAATATTGTATATTATATTATTAAAAATATAATTTACAGTCTTAATTATTATTACTCCGATTATATCAAAAGGAGGCCATTTCTTTAGGCATGCCGTATAGCCCAAACGGCAGGACTATATTGTATATAATTACATAAATCATACCATTAAATCTCTCAGCAATATGGTAGTGACGTACACCCTCATGTAAAATAGAGGGCTTCGTCTTTTTATATCCATAGCAATATTCATATGAAAGCTGGAGCAAAGACCATTTCATTAATTAAATTAAAAAGTGTAACGTAAAATGATTATTATTATAAAAACAAAAATCCCTAGCCCTCCATTAGTGTTATTCTTGAAAAATTGTATACGCTTTTCTACAATGAACTGTAAGATTAAAATGAAGTGACTTTGACTTCTCTATTAAAACCTTGAATAGAAGAACTAAAAAAAAAGTATTCTATATATGAACCCGCTATAACAAACAAACTATCTCATTATGTGTACCACATCAGCCCAAGCAGTATAACATACTCTGATGAAACCCGAACCGCAATAAGAAGCAAGAGCTAAAAACAATGAAAGTGTTGATGCCGATTCTTACGTAAACCAATCATTTCCAGATCAGGCGGTTTTTATTGTTACAAAACGTTGCAAATCCAATTAGATGAGTTAGAAATGAGAAAAAAAATCAATTTATTGACTGGAACTTTACCAACAATATGTAATGTATCAGTCTCAGTATAGATTTATTTCATAGTAATTAGTTTAGAGGCAGTATTATAAAAGCAATGTAATATATTAAAAAATGTTACATACTAATATTCTTAGGTAAGTGAAGGTGAAGTACAATTGGGTAGAGCTCTCCGTCAAACTTTAAAATACTTTGAAATTTTGAATTCCTTTTCAATAGATTTTCGGTAATTTAGATAAACAGTATGTGTTTGTGTTATATGTTGATAGAACAAATTGTATGTGAATTTTATTTTGTGTAATTTAAAAGGTTTTTTTTAAGTATAATCTTCTTAGGTCTGCTTGGGGTCAAATCTTGCAAGGAATATAAGGACCCACTCGCTATTAAGTTGAAACTAATCACCGTTCTAAAGACCATCGTGGCATAGAGGCACAGTCACCCGTATACTCGATGGTTTGTGTGTTCGATTCCCTCTGACAATAAGTTAAGTACGGACCTAGTAATATTGTCTTTAATGTATATAAAAATATTTAAAAGCTTTTATTGCGTTTGTTTAAATTTTTTTTAATAAGAACAATGTGTTGTATTATTTCTATGTAAAGCTTTATTAACGAATAATAACTTCATGGGACGAGCTCATCACGTTTTCGAAACTTATGCTTTGTAAGGTCTAGACCTGCTGAGTAAAGTGCAAATGCCTTTTAGAATTGAGACCAAATGTCAAATGGAATCACCTTGGCAATTGAAGTGAAGGAAATTATGACACCATTTATCATGAATTGTTAGTAAATTTGACTCACGAATTGATATATGTGTAAAATTACTTTTTTTATCATATTTATATAAGCTTATAGTGTAATTTTAACTTTAACTTTATTCAATAAGGCCGTTACAAGCTCTTTTATAAATATATAGTCAATTTATATTAAGTCAATCAGTGGTGTCAGTCAGTCCTATAGGAGGCTACCACCAGCTCGCAAGGCAGGTTCTGTTGAGAAGAGCCTGCGAGAAACTCGACAGTAGCTCCTTTGAAATTTAATTGTAAATCGAGATATAATAATACGGTGTGTCATAATAGGTTAATGAAATGAATAATAATGTATGGATTATTTTCGTTTTCCAGATTTGGTAAGAAAAAAGAAAAGAAAATGTGTATTATATTTTGCCACTCTCCATGTCCAAATAACGTATATACGTAATATATTCGGAATATATAAAACAGTTGGAAAATGGAGAATGAATGGAGAATGGAGTGTTTTATTATTTTATCTACGAAGTATGCTATTCGGAAATAAAAAAATAATGGTGTCCTCGGAGATGGCTGTTCACAGAGTTTTTAAATAGGGCGAAAAGTTTCTTCTTCTAATTCAAATTAAAGCGAATTCAAATTAAAGCCTACGATTCCCTCGAGTGGGAATCGAACCCACAACCATGTTGTTCCATATGTAATATAATGGCCTCAAATAATGAATAAATGAATAATGTAACCTGTCACACAAAATTTATAAAATTATAAAATGCTTTTCCTAGTTCTAGAAGCGAAAAAAAAAAGAAAAAAGAAAAAAAAATATATATATATAATATAAAAAAAAATAATATATATATATATATATATATATATATATATATATATATATATATATATATATATATATATATATATATATATATATATATATATATATATATATATATATATATATATATATATATATATATATATATCTATATATATATATATATATATATATATATATATATATATATATATATATATATATATATATATATATATATATATATATATATATATATATATATATATATATGTATATATATATATATATCCAAGGTTCGCGGTTCCGGTACACAGGCACCAAAATTATGAGCATTGATCAAAGTCGCTGGAGGATGCACAAAGTAATTTTGCATACGATATCTTTAATATTACACACAATATGAAATGCCTTTGTAGTTTACGTAATTAAATATATACGTTATGTTACGTCATCGGGGGTTTATTAGAAAATTTTTGACTAAACTGATGCGGTGACTGAACTGGTGTGGGCTCTATATATATATATATATATATAAATACAATACATACACACATATTATACAATAACTCTACAACATGACATTGATGAAACGCTGTTCCTAAAGATGCGACCTCTGATAATAAGGTCGTTTTAGTAACTAACAATCGTTATGAAGGTGCCTACTGTACAAAGCTGCATAAGGTGTTATTACAAGATTATAATAATAAGGTTTAAAAAATTCAAAATAATTAATTAACAAAAGAGGCCGTCATTGCACAGCGTCTGGCTGTAAGATCGAGTTGTGGGTTCGATTCTCGCTCGGTGAGAATTTGAATTTGAATTTTCCTCACTCTGGTAACGAAGCAAAGTCACTCATCACGCAAGTGTCTTGATATGCGGTAAGCGAGGAACGGAGTGTTTAAACACTATGTTATATATATGCGAGAAATGGCGTGTTTAATTATTTTTTTTGATTTTAAAATATAGCATCACATTAATACGGCTTTACAGGGTAGGAAGTGTCAAGATATTATCCACTTCTCTGTTGTTGATGATGTTCTCCACTTTCTGCCCGAATATGTGTCATGGAACTCAACGCCGTGCTTTGACTTTTGGTTTACATACATATAGCTACGTTAAATTACAAATCAAGTTAAATGTAATAGATTTGCTACGTATGAGACCCATTAAGTTCTCGTGAGTGACAAAACACCGTTCTATAGTCATTTTCTTCTTTTTTCTTTTTTTATTTTCACCTTAACACTGTTCTTTACATATTGTCACTAATACTATGGCAAATATTACATTTGAATGGGAATCGAACTCGCACCAGCTTGACGTGCCCTGACGTACTTTGTACTAAATATTGTTACAAAAAACCAATATGGGAATAAAACCGTCAAAATATTATTCTACATTTTTATAATTTTTGATACATATTTATACTGTCTATACGTATTTGAGGACCATCGTGCCGCAGAGACACAGAGTCTGCCTGTAAGCGGGACGGTGTGTGGGTTCGATTCCCACTCGGGGAGAATGAATAATTTTCATTTTCTTCGCTCTGGTAACACGGCAAAGTGCAGCATTGCGTCCTGGCACTCAACACGCAATGTCTCAAGAGGCGGAACGCGGGGAACGGTGTGACTAGGTTCCTAAGGTTTACTCTCCCTACCCTGCCATGTGCGAGATACAGCGTGAAGCTATTTTTATTATATTATTATATATTGAAAAAAAAAAAAACAATCCTATGCAAAATTCCTAAGATTAAGATAATGAACGATGTACAATTGCCTCGCACCCATTCATGGTAATTTTTATGATTTTGACCCTGTATTTTGCACGCATGGAAAAAATCACTTGTAATTTTATGCCTGAGATGTGACTATTAACAATCATTATTACGAGCTTACCGTTGAAATTATTTAATACAGATTATTGTGATAACTTTAAAGGACACTCCAAGGTTATATGTAAGATGTTTCAGAATTTTAAGTATAGTACGCAAAGGTTCCGGTCCCTCCTCTTTGAGATACCGTGTGTTGAGTCACGGAGATCAACGCCGTGATTTCTTATAAGAAAAAAAAAATAAAATAATTCATTCTCCTCAGCAGAGTTGACCACGATGGTTAAGGCTTTCTGGGTGAAATTTTCAGTTTATTTATGAACCGGTGCTTAAAGCTAATGAGCTATCTAAAAAGCTTTGACTTCGATCTTTAAACACGAAAACTATCTTGTTTATGATATTAAAAACGTATATAAAAAAACTTTTTCGTTACTGAGTGACTGACAGACAACGCACAGTCGAAATGAGGCAGCGTACAAATCTGAAACCTTGACATGCACTTGGGGAGTTTAGGGGAGTACCTAAGGAGGATTTACCTATGGAGGATTTCTCCACAAATTACCAACACGAGCGGGAATGAACGGTATTTTATATTTTATTGTTCACACAAATTGAGTTGCGGGCTAAATACAGCTCGTTATTTATAATTTATATAATATTCATAGATACATTTTTAAAACATTATACAATATTATTATGGCAGTATTAAGTGTTATCTAGATAATGATTAGAAAGGCCATAGTGTTGACAATAGCTGCTTTCTCGTTGCTTGAATGACCTAAAAAATATTCCTAACAATATTACACTATGGATATTACAATTTAAATTTTGAAGGTTAAAGGCGAAGTAGAAGGTTCAAATTTGGCAGGATCAGCAAGTCTTAGTTTTTCTTGAAATTCTCACGGGATTTATATATATATATATACAACATATATATATATATATATATATATATATATATATATATATATATATATATATATATATATATATATATATATATATATATATATATATATATATATATATATATATATATATATGATATTGTTTCTATTGTTATGGATTTTATAGTTGTAATAAAAATAAAATGCTTTTTGTTTTATGTTAATTGATATTAGTAATTTGAATTCAATTACTCTAGGTTTTTATCGACCTTTTTATACAACATTTTCTAAGAGCAATTAATAGAACCTAGATATGGATTATAAATAAAATTTCTCTTCCTGAACATAAAATATAGAAATTTTCACTGCATCGCTTTATCTTTTCGCTTCTCTTTCAGCTATTTATCTCAATTTGGTACACGTAGTATCTGTGTCCAGTGGTAGTTGTATTTTGCCATGACACAGCAAGGAATCAAACCCACCACGATTGCAATATTAATATATTACAATAATATATTGTAATATATATTTTAAAATAATAAATATATCTGCAAAAACCATATTCCCTTGCATAATTCACAAGGCATTATTTACAAAGCAATAAGAGAGTAAAAAAGTTAAGTGCGGAATAGATAACTCTAACAACTAGGCCGTAACGTTGCAGACGTGACTTTGGTCAATACTAATTAAACAGCGCGTTATTTAGCGAGAATTCACTTGTTTGTAGATACGAGTAATTTACATTCTTGCCAACAAATTATTTAGTTTAATTTAGCTTTATTATAGCATCTGACTGTAAATGCGACGGTTGCAGGTTTGATTCCCGTGAGAGGGAATGAAGTTTTTTAATTTCCTCTCATTGGTAACACGATATAACGCGGCGTTGAGTTCCGCCACTCAATACGCTATGTTTCGAAAATGTTAACATTACGTTACACTGTTTTTTTTTGTTTACGTATATGATTTTTGTAACGGTAGATATGGAATGTTATGACAAGTCAATTTATTATTTAATTTTACATAATTTAGATAATAGCATATAAGCTTGTGAATATATTCTCATTCTCAAATTAGAGTCGAACTCACGACAGTATGATACAATCAAATACTTTTTAACTAAGACTAATATAAGTGTATAGAATACTTATAATTTTTAAAATTTTGCAGGGAAATAAGGTTTCACCAACACCATCATCAGCAGCCTGTCTTCGTTCTCTACTAGACATAGGCCTTTTCAAGATCTCTATCTAGAGCTTATGTTGGATTATCTATAGTATAAAGATAAACCAGAACCAGGATAACAAAGCTTCTTTTCATTATAAGCTTTTGAGCAACATTTGTGTAAAATTCGAACCTTTAACCATCGGACGCAATCAATCACATTCCAAATAGATTTACCTAATTTGGAGTTAAATCTAACATAAATATATTTTTACTAGAACTTTTAGATTTTGTAATACTGATACTTTACTCTACGAATATTATTTTATGGGGCATGATATATATGTAATAGGCTTTAGGGCATGTTCATACTAACGTTTTTTTTTTTTTTTATTAAGTGTTTTTTTTCTATAAGATAAGTGTAATTAAGTATCTATATAAGATTGGATTTTATTCATTAAAAGAGATGGAACAAACTAGCAGAAGGATCACCTGATATTAAGTTTATATCCTCACCCATGGCTATTTACAACCTCAAGGAATCTACAGATCTGTTGCTGACCTTGAGGCTACTGCTCCTGCCCTGTTTTTTTTTTATTTTAATTTAAAAATGAATTCAAATTAACACGATGTATACAAACATGAAAGTACATTTGCATGTGCAAATACAATACAAACTGTATAAAAATGTGGGAATGGGAGTGATCTTAATGCATTTCTCGCCTGTTTTTGTTGTATTGTTGTTTTTTTGTCTTAATTTAGGTCACAGTGAAACTGTTTTAGTTTAGTGTTTTATATATATATATATATATATATATATATATATATATATATATATATATATATTTATATATATATACATATATATATATATATATATATATATATATATATATATATATATATATATATATATATATATATATATATATATATATATATATATATATTTATATATATATACATATATATATATATATATATATATATATATATATATATATATATATATATATATATATATATATATATATATATATATTTATATATATATACATATATATATATATATATATATATATATATATATATATATATATATATATATATATATATATATATATATAATGCTGTTGGTACGTTTGGGGTCCAATTGGTTATAGTATTAATATGTTTTATTATATATTAATTTATTAGCGCATTTTGAGAGGAAAACGGAGACGAAAATGACGAATCACTAAGCTATATCTCCTAGATAGCTATATTTTTACGACATATTGCAGTGTGAATGCGTATGGCTGGAAACCCATTGGTACGTTCGATACCAATTTTGATGAATAATTTACTTTCATTTCCCTGCTCTCGTACGCAAAGTGAAATGTCTCGAATTTAGGCAGAAAGTAGGAGAAGAAGTATCGTGACGCCAAGTTCACTCCGTCTACCCTTCTATGTGTTATTAAGTAACTGCAATAAGATAATAATAAAAAATTATATACTAAATTAAAACAATATTAATTTCCCAACAAAGCTAAGACGTAGTCGCTAGTACGTTCATACACTTTAGTGCTCTAAATTTACACAATCGCAAAACTAATTGTCACATAATTTATGTTTTAAACATATTTCATACATTTGTACTGAGCTTTATATGGAGTGAAAAGTAACTGGTTGGAAATGAAAGCGCTTCGAGTACTAAACGTTGACGGCTAAAGCTTTGAGATTAATAGAACACATTGAGATACTTTGTTGTATAATATGGGAACTAGAGGACCTATTCGCGAGTAAAATACGCGCCTTAGTATTTGTATGTAACTTAACTTAAAATTAATTAATATTAAAATTATGTTTACTATATTAACTTAAACTTATTAAGCTTATTATAAAAATATAAGCTTGTACGTATTCACGATATTTTTGTGGACCACGATTCCTTCTAGCATTTATTCTACACATTTATTTTATAATAAATATATTTCTTATAGCTTAATTGTATATATCTATATATTATTTTATTATAGGTTATGGTATCTTGACACTGCTGTTAGAATTTTACAATTTAAATGATTATTAAGAAGGTGTGTAACATTTCATATTACTTTTGCCTCACAATTTTTGGAACAAGGCGTTTAAAATTATATTTTTGTGATAAAGCTATCGAGTTAAACATATTATTTTTAATCTGTGACTGTCGTGTACCAATGGTGCCGGGTGAAGTTGTGGGTTCAGTCAGAGTATGACTATATGAAAATTATTGGCATCTCTCCGCTCTGGTAGACAAAGCGCAGCGTTGAGTTCCGCCACTAAGCATCCATTGTTTGAAAATTGGGCAAAAAAGGCGAACTGCTGTAAAGTTAACCCAAGTAATGTTTTAAAAATATTTTTTTATTAGCAAGGATTTATCTTGTCAAATTTGCAATCCGATAATAACCTAGGTAAGTACTTATTTTATAATGACAGGTCGAGTTTAAATTGAATGGCTTTTGAGCCACACCCTACTATGTAGTATGTACTGTATAAAATATAAGTCCTATAGGAAGTCTTATAGGTTTTTATAGTATAAAATTGTAATAATTAAGTAAAATTGTCGTGACTGACACACCGACACCAAATTGAAGTCCAATAAGGGTTCCTCCGTTTTTCCTATTGAGTTACGGAATCCTAAAAGCATACAAGTAAACACCGTGAAGCTAAAAAACATATAAGCAAACGGATTTAATAGAATGGCCGTGACAAATGAAGGTTATATCATAAACTGTACATTGATTGATGTGCACGTTGTTGTCGTTCTGGAGCAAAAACTTAACTCTGGTTAAATATGTTAAAGGCTATATTGGAATACGTAGTAAAAAAAAATGTTTATACATATATGTACATATATACATAATAAAGCCGGTTTAATTTATTTTTAATAGGAGCATTCAGCTTATTTGATTTTATTTTATTTTTGCAAGGTCACGATCATGTACCCTGTAGTGTACTGTATAGCCATCTCAAATTTCTGTCAACGGAACCAAGCGTCGCTTATTGCTTGAAGACAAATAAAGATAGGTATAGGTGTACAATAAAGGTTTTTACACAAATCGAGATTCAAACCCACTAATAATTTAGTGCATCATAAGGTGTAGTAATAATTTAACTATTGTATGTCCAAAATTGTTATAATATAACTTCGATTGCAACTTTTTAGTCAAAAGTTAAGACAATCACAAATTATGTGCAAATTCAGGTCAAATTCTTGATCTATTCAATATTGAGACAATCTAATAACCATTTACGAAATTACTTGAATTAACTAAACTAGAATAACTTGATTCGTTTCACGTGAATAATAAACGTTAATAACCGAAAATACCATAGGCCTAGTTCCAGCTTAGTAGGAGGTATATAAGTGCCGACACTGTCAGGGCCTGACTCGTGCCTGACAGAATGTGTGATGATTACCGATTCGATTCCCACTCAAGAAGATATATATGTGTATATATATATATATATATATATATATATATATATATATATATATATATATATATATATATATATATATATGTGTGTGTGCTTTTAGTAGTCTTGGGAAGCACTAAGAAACTTAGAGATGTCTTGAAATTCCTACAAGAACGGGCTAAAACGAGACTTTACGTTTCATAGCCCACGCAATGAATACACGGACTATAAATTTTTCAAATGCGATTGAAGCAGTTTTTAGGCTGTAGACCAAAATTTTAGTGCAGTGGTATCCCTGAGGTACGATAAAAAGCGGTATTGGGCACCGCCACCAAAACACACAATGGTTTGAATTCAAGAGGATAGTAGAGAACGAAATGTCTGAACACTACGTCCTCTCTATCTATATGATAGAGAGTGAAGCACATTATATTACATAAGTACCACATATTGTTGTAAATGCAACTTGTAAAAATACCAAAATTAACTGCAAAATAATTATTCAGCATGTAAATTACAAATATTACCAACAAATTCTTGCTCTACTTAATCTCACGAAAACTCCAGTTTCGCTAATAAACGGTTTGGCTACAAATTGAACAGGTGTACACTGTCTAACATAAGTCAAGGTTTGCCTAACTATACATAATATTATAACTGAAATATATGTTTCGTTTAGCTGTGCGAATGTTAAAATACATTAATATTTATTAAATATATAAAATATCGTCTAGCCTGTAAAAAATCTTATAATGTCTGTAGAAATTTATTCTTGCCATTTTAAAATGTCCACAAAAGGTTGGATATGTGATAAATAAAACATTATTAAATATATATAGATATAATAATTGATTTAGCGCAATAGTTTTGTTTTTCATGTCGTTCTGGCAACACCAATAGCTTTATAATTCGATGTCTTAAATCGGGGTTTCCTTTGATGTATGCAGCTTAGAGAGAATCATACTGTTTACTTTTCAGAAATTTACTTTCGAATTTCACATTATTATATTATATCGCTTATATATATATATATATATATATATATATATATATATATATATATATATATATATATATATATATATATATATATATATATATATATATATATATATATATATAAAAGGCCACTGGTATGTAGATAGATGCATTTACTTACATAATTTCAACAACTTAAATTTTGAAAGAAACATAAAAAAATTGTATAATAGCAAATAATAAATGTTGAGCATTAATTAAGGCAAATTATGTATTTTGATAGTAGCTTGAGTAATGTCCGAGTTACAAAATGTAACTATGTATGATTTTATCAAAGGTGCAATTTACCTTGGCCGGTTTCCAAGTGTATAGCGCAGTGGTACATAGAACATGTCGGTCGTGGGTTCGATTGATACACGGGGACTGATTATATTAAAATAATTTATATTTCTATATTGTCCTGGCACTTTTCTTGGGCAGGAAGCTAACGAGAAATATTTGAAAATAAAAGAAATGATAGCGAAGAGGCGAGTGTCTTGTCACTATGATCTCTCTGACAACCCTGTTATATATATATATATATATATATATATATATATATATATATATATATATATATATATATATATATATATATATATATATATATATATATATATATATATATATATATATATATATATATATATATATATATATATATATATATATATATGAATATGAAAAAGAAAACAATTCAATTTTCCTATTGTTAAATCCATATGAAATTGCCGTCGGTTTTATTCTCGCTCAGCGAATATTTGTAATACAACATGTTTTAACTTTGGTTTATTTCCACAACTGTTTAAGTAGATAGAGGAGAACGGAGAAACTGTAAAAAATAACTGGAGTGTCTCCGACAAATCTCCGCATAATTTAACTATTTATAATTTTAGGCAAAATACAATTCAATCTACCTTGACCAGTATATATATATATATATATATATATATATATATATATATATATATATATATATATATATATATATATATATATATATATATATATATATATATATATATATATATATATATATAACGTCGATGCCACGTTGAACACACCGGTTCTCGTCCGATCACCGAAGTTAAGCAACGTCGGGCGCGTTCAGTACTTGGATGGGTGACCGCCTGGGAACACCGCGTGGCGTTGGCATCTCAGAGGGTGTCTAGCCAATTATCTGTCCGATATTTGGTTTCCGGCATACGGGTACGCGACCCCGGGACCTCGAGCCACCACTTTCATAACCCGATCCAATCCATGTAAGTGGTGTCCCTCCCCTATATTCCAAGTCTTTCTGCCTCTTATTCCCTTTCCTTTCCTGGTTTCTCCCAGTAATGGGTTTGGAGGTCAGATGGCAATCGCTCCACAAAAAACCACTTCGCCACTCATATGGACCGATTGGTCTTAGTCGGAAGGCAGACCCTGGCAAAAAGCCGGGACTAATGCCAGGAAGAAGAAGAAGATATATATATATATATATATATATATATATATATATATATATATATATATATATATATATATATATATATATATATATATATATATATATATATATATATATATATATATATATATATATATATATATATATATATATATATATATATATATATATATATATATATATATATATACATATTATGCATATATGCTTTAAATTATATTTAGATAATTAAAAAAAAATAGAAACTCTATGTCGAAATTATAATTGTTATTATAATTATTATGTCTAGTAATTGGACTATCAGTTTCAAACAGTGGTGTAATAAGTTGCAGCTTATACTATATATATTATATACAACAAAACATACAATAAAACAGTAAAAAAGCTGTGTCTGTACATTGAATATTTTAACGGCTTATGAAGGATGATGTAATAACATTAACAGAATAAGTCTCGTATGATGTTTAAAATTTTAATTTGTCTGTCTGTCTGTTTGTCCGTATGTACACGCACATCTTAGGATCTACTGGACGGATTTTTTGTTGTATATGCGTTAGATCAGGGCAGGATCTAGGTGGTAATTCATTATGAAAACTGGTACACTTGAAGTAGAACCGTAGCTGTACTATAAGAAAAAAATAAATGGCTCCTTAATAAATGTGGTTGCTTAATGAACAGTTTTCGTTGACATATGAAAGTCCAAGCTCTGGAGCTTATATATTAGGTATAAGCTAATAACTATAAAAAAGAGAAAAATAATTAATATATCGGTAAATTAAAATGCAAGAATCATCAATGTTCACGCTGACATAGTTGTGAGCATCTACTAGTATTAAATATTAAAAAGACTTAAAATTTAAATACATCTATTATTATTATTCAATTCAACATTATGTTATAATATTGCATTTGCGTGAAAAGGACAAAATCTGCATTCTCTAGTTGTTGCGAGCACCGGTCTAAAATGAAATACTTATAATTAAAATGCTATGGTTTTTTTATATCTAGAAAAGATGACCCGGTAAAGAGAAGATGACGAGTAGACTGTAAGCCCCAATCCTTCACACTTGAAAGCACTAGATTTAAGATCGTACTCTTTTTTTATATCTTCAAGATGAATTCCGGATATAGCAGGGTAGGCAGAGGGAACTTAGTATTAAGACTCTACGTTTCCAGCTTTCTGCTTTTTAGACCTTGAGTTTTCTGTGACGGTACTCAACGCTGCACTATGTCTTGTTACTAGAGAGCGCGTTAAATGAAAAACATTCACCCTCCCCGAGTGGGAATCGAATCCACAACCGTCAGCCGTTGTGACCATCGTATTTTATAAGAAAGAAGGGCTTGTAAATATCTTCTAACTACATATATAAATTTAAAAGATTTATTGTAAAATAATACATGTAGGCATCACATAGCCTTATTTTTAGAGTAAATATATAGAGTTGAAGTTTTGTGGACGGAAGGCCTGTAGTTATAGCAAATCTATAAAAAAGAAATCCGGTTATATTTGAAGTAACAACTGTGACATTCATGTACAGACAAAAATAAAATTATCAGTTCATACGGAACCCATTACCGAAGACACCTCTCCACTTTCTCATTAAACAATACAATTTTAGATACAATCGTAATTATATAACTTCAGCAATGATAGCCATTCTGTAATAATAAGTTTTGTATCCCAGAATACCTTCTCCCCGAGTCTTGTAAGTAAGTAATAAATCTAACTAGTTCTTAATGTTACCGGTTTTATTCGTGACTGAACTATAGGTACTCGTACATACAAAGGGACGACTGTTGTTGGACTGAAGCTGGTCACGTGTTTGCATATTTCAAGCTTGGTGTACCTTAGTTCAAGTTAAACTTAACTTCGCCATATTTAACAGCAGGGTATGTGTAGAAACGGCTGTATAATTGCATAAACAATACTTAGAAAAATAATAATAAATTTTAAATTTTAATTAAATTATAATTACGTCATGTAAATTTAATTTATTTCATATGATTCAATATAATATAAACAGTGAAACTTCTAAATATACCTTAATATATTATAATACAAATGTGATAATTGTGTATTAATTAATAATCATTTTGTAAAAAGAACTGAAAGAGATATTAGAACTGAAAGTAATTCATCCCCAGAATGGGAATCGAACTTAAATACGTCACGTTTTCGGTCAGATTTTGTATAATTATTGAATTCTATTATTATATTTTTAGTGCATTTTTATTGTCTGTTTGTAATATTAAAATAACCTCTTTTTACTACATGCATATGAATTAACGCTTTTTGTCTGTCGGTTTGTTTGTTCCGGCTAATCTCTGAAACGGCTGGACCGATTTTGACGAGACTCTCATTGACAGGTTGCTGATGTAAGAAGGAGTAACTTAGGCTTCTTTTACTTTAGAAAAAAATATATATATTTTATAAGAATAAATACGAGTATACTGAACATATCGTGCAATGTGATTTCATACAACGTATCAAAACGAATGTAATATAGTTTACTTAAGAGGTGAAGTCGCGAGCGGGTCGCTAGTCTAAAATTGACCTCAATCAATCCGATCAGGCAAAAACTGACGTTAAGTTACGCCATCTATCACGAAGTATCTCATAATGGGTTGATTTAATAATTTTCTTCTCCCCAAAATGCAGGAAATAAATGCTTTAAAATAAAAAACAGCCTTAAAATTATTTAAATTCGTCCACTCGTGCATCACTAATCCTGAACATTCTTGAGCTCTTCCTACAGTTTCGGCCATGAACTGTTGTCTAGCATTTGGGTATTGAATTATGTATTATTAAATATTATTATTATTAATTTTACTCAGATATTCTGTTATTCTAGCATCTTTATTAATTAGATATTATGTATTTATGAAGCTTCACGCTTTATCCTGTATATAGCAGGATAAGCAGAAAACTTACTGTAAGAATTCCATTTTATATCCAATTTTTGAGTGGTGGCATACAACGCAGTAACGGAGATATGAAAATTATCAATTCCCCTTGGTAAGATGCGAACTCGCAACAGTCGCGATCCCAGCCCGCTCGTCGGCCGCAAGCCGAGGCTCGAGTCCCGCAGGGGACGCCCTTGCCGCCGACGTTTCCTCTTAAGCAGGCACGATAGTAGTTCTCAGGGACCGAGTACCCTCTTCCCTCCCCAACCGGTGTCGCTTTCAAGGCCAATAGGGCTAACAGCATTAAACTCGCAAACAAAAAAAAAGCAACCGTCGCGCTTACAATCCCGCAAATTCAACGTACATATTATAAAACTTTCTCGACTATATTTTAATTGAAACTTATTGAATCTACTTTAGTTTTAGGTATTAGTCGTTGTAACAGGGTGGCTTACTTAATTTATATTATAAATATTCCCCTCAAAGGAATTAGAGTCCACACTAATCTGGTTAAATCAGGCCGACAGTGTAACGATTTCATCATTAGACAGGTATATAATTTCGTAAGCCAATTGTTAGTACTCGCAGTTACGTACAGTGGGCAGGGGCGTGAATGATCGATTTTGGCCAGCGTGTCAAAATATTTATTATGTTTCGTATCTTGTGTTATGTAAATTAGAAATATATTACAAGCTATCGTTGATTTGTAACTGGAGCAAGTTAATTTTACCTAAGTTAAGTTAAGTTAAGTTTTAGTTAAGTTTAGCGTGTTAAAATACTCGTTGTTTTTTTCCGCCCGATTTTAAGAGTATTGAGTTGCGAAACTCAACGCCGTGGTGCCTCGTGTACTAGAGGATGTACAGGGTGTTAGCACTAGGTGCCCTCCCTCGCCATTGTTAAGACCCCACATTCCCAACTTTACGCCCAATTTTCGAGACATTGTGTGCTGAATTTTGGAAGTCAACGCCGTGCTCTCAAAGGCGGTGCTGCTGTGCCACGATAGCCTCCTTGGGCTAACTAATTCTCTAAATAATTATGCACTATTATTTACAAAAATTAATATTATCTTAATATACAAGGAATTCGAGGATTCAAAGTTGAGTGACTCAGTAGTATTTTTAAGAAAAAAAAACAACAACTTTTACATTAACAAAGTAACTTACCGGAACAAGTCGTATATGCTTCATAATATCGTGTAAGATCGGAAGAGTGTGCAAGGAAACGTGACATTCCTATAGTAAACATATAGTTAGACCGAGAACATAATATATATATATATATATATATATATATATATATATATATATATATATATATATATATATATATATATATATATATATATATATATATATATTTGGCGCTTTGTCGTACATGAGCGGGGAAATAATTCATTTTTCTGGTGGAGATCATCATGTATTTATTTTCATTAGTTATTTTTTTACAATATTCATTGTATAAGAAATAATATTAGTCATATAGATGTTATTATTGTTCATTTAGAAATAAAAAATTGTCAAAGAAATATATATACAGATGAAATTGTTTCAGAGCCAACCAACCAATTGACATTTTAAATTTAATATAATTTAACTTACCAGTAAAAATTAACATGTGCTGAAAACTAAAAATCCCATTGTAAACTCTATATTTTTTAAAAAAATATAGTGACGCAATTCTTCACTTAGCAACGTACGTGATGTGGTTCAAAATGGAATAACTAGATATGCACCACAACAACTTTTTTCTTATATATTTACAATTTATGTACATAGCTTTATAATGCATCTGCCGCACGATGTTATTGACCGTTTGTATATCGCAAGAAAACCTGTTCACTTGCCTTACTTAGTTATTACATAATTATTAAGCGTTCCACCAATAACTATGGAGTTTTTATTTAAAATATGAAGAAAATGGATGCTTTTTGTCATTTATAATCTGTTGATGTCTTTTTTTAATGCGAAATAATACTTTTTGCGCCTTTTTTAGGCTTCTAGCGGGTTAAATATATTTTGTAACACATTTTTGTTGAGCTTGTTTAAAAAACTTTTAAAACAATTTGTGTGGATGTTTCACAAATTATTCAAACCGAATCTTAGCTAAAAATGTCGTTATGCTATAGTAACAAATATTTCTCCAAGTACGATTTGAACCCATAACCATTCCGTTTTGTCATATGATAAAAAAAAACTGAAGAAAAACTTGTTTTGACATGACATGTCTGAACAAGTTTTTCTAAGACCAAAGAAAGTGTTCACATTAAACTTAATAAAGTAGTATTGCTAAACGGGAAGTAACTGGAAGCTATACATTAGTCCCTTAAAGATAAAACACGTATATATAGTGGATATCGCGGAAAGAAATTGGTAGCACTTTTTTTATATTCATATAGGAAATTAAAATTTTCCATGTTAACAAATTTATTGTTCTCACACAGTTTTTCTCTTATAATAGACTTGAAATATAACACTCGTAAAATATCATAATATTAATTAAATTAAATTAAAACACACAAAAGCTACAAGTATAAATTTTCTAGCCATTTTAAATGAAGCTCTTTAATCATTAAATTGATTTGTGTATATAAGGAAGTGTGTATTTTAGAAATCAGACGTCTCGACTTTTAAGCATTTTACAGTAGTCTATTGTCGCATGTAGACAGAGTTAGTTACTACATGCAAGATACAGCGAGAAGATGCTAAATCGTCTACATATATAAATTTCCTGCCGTCTACGAGTATAGAGCAGGAAGCAAATGAATATTATCATGTGATCTCATCACAGAATAACTGTGGCGTATCGTGGAAAGTGCAATTTCTAATTTAACCGTCTCATACGTCTTAATTATAATATCTTATATTAACTTGTCAGTGTCAGTGTGTTGTTTGAGTGGTGCTACTTAGCTGAAAACATGGAAGTTGGGATTTCTTTTTCAGTAAATAATTGTTTAAAAGAAAGACTTGGTGTCTGTACTTAGACTTGATTCGTTGATGTATTGATGTTTTTTTTTATTAGAAAATAGCTTTATAATAAGCTTTAACAGCAAGTATAGAGGGTCAATAAAAATATTTTTGAATTCCATCCAGTAGTTCCTGAGATAAGCGCGTTCAAGCAAACAAAATTCTTCAGCTTTATAATATTAGCGTAGGTAATATGGAAAGCTAAATACACGTGTAAGCTGTAAGACGTAGTGTTTTGTCACTAGATTCAATGAATTGATTTTTGTATTGTATTGTATTAAGAAACGTAAAATTATTTATTTCATCTGTAGGTATATGGTCAATAAACAATTAATTGTTTGTCCATTTTTTTAATTTTGCAGACTATTCTAATATTTGACATTTGCATTTATTACAGCTTCACGCTGTATAACGCATGTTTCAGAGAAGGCTAAAGTAACCTATTGATAAGATTATGGCCAATTTTTTGGAGATATTGCGTGTCGAAGTCGGAACTTAACGCTGCAATCTCTATGTGAGTATTACAGAGAAAGGAATTTTATAAAAATCCTCAGGTCAGCAAGGTTCTAGCCCAAAAATCCAAAACTTAATCAAGATTAAAATCACAAGCTGTCCCACTGCACCTCTTCATTTCATTCCATATATTTATATAAAAATGTTATAGGAAATAGACTTGAACTTGCTATCTCTTACATAATTCTAGGAAGTTATTATCACTCATAGCTATTTAACTTCGTACAATGCAAAAAGAACCTTATCGTAAGGCACTAAAATCTCAATCTCAATCAAAATCTCAAGTTTTGAAGAAGCAGTTACTTTAATTCGTCACAGTGTCGTGGAACGATGACATTACGATACTACGAGTATAACTGGTATTTAAGTTTACTACAATTATGTAAGTAACTGGTTATTTAACCGTATGGTTAAATTTAGTTTATGATGTTCTATGGGAAGGAATACATCTAGCCGTCGTAGCGCAGCGGGGTGTGGGTTCGATTCCCTCTCGAAAACTCAATGGCTTAGAAAAACCTGCTGGCTTTCTGGACAGCTTCATTCTATGCGGGAAAAAGCGTGAAGATAGAAAAAAAACATATCACGTTATTTTTTATTGATATTATTACACAGTATGGATATGAATATGAAATGATATGAAAACACAGTGGAATTCAGTGAATGCAGGTTCAAATACAAAATTTTTTATGTATAATATTTTGTATGCTTATGCCTTTTGAAAAGTTTTGAGTCATAGATTATCACTTCGTTTTTAATAATCCAATGCCGTTTTTTGCATAGATATTTTAAGCTTCGTTATTTATAGTTTTTAGTTTAGCTTCAGAGCTTAATTCCGTTCTCCACTTTCCACCAGAATTCCTCATCGTCAAAATTTTGGCTACCCGAGTTTTTGAAACAATGTTATACATAAATATATGAGGGGAGAATAAGTTATTTTTTTTTATTTAGCTTCACGCTGTATCTCGCACATAGCAGCGAAGCCGAAGGTTGAAGGAAGCTAGTGTTAAGACACCTCGATCCCCAATTTGCGCCATTGTTGCCCCATCTAAAGGTGGAACCCACGATCTTCGTCCCAAAGTCCCAAGCCATGATGGCCACAAATTTCAGCTAGGATGTTATTAACGTATATTTTGCGACATTTTCGTTCATGACATTGTCTTAACGCTCTGGTTGGCATGTCGGCAAATTCATAATTTTCCTCGACGCGCTTGCACACGACTCGTTAAGAAATTATAGAATTATCTTCAGTTCTAGTCTTCGAAACTTAAACATCACTGTAAAAATTTTGTTATTTTTTGTAATAGTTATAAAAAAACAATAAATTTATACGAAAAGTACAACATATAATTTTAATTTCAACTATTGTGGTGCAGTGGACTGTCTGAGAGTAAACGCGATGATTATGGGTTCAATTGCGGAATTTAATCATTTTGAAACTCTGCTGCTCTGCGACTCAACGATATGTCTCGAATTCAAGTGGAAAGTGGAGAGCAAAGCGACTTGACACTAGGTGCTCTCTGCCTAAAAGTCGAAGAAGTTTCTAGATGAAATGTGTATCAATAAACATATAACCGGCCGAAACGTCAAAATCTCATTGACTTAACCATTATACCAGCTTATTAATCGAATTGCCTAAATACGTACAGATTCAAATATGAAGTAGATAACGATACAAATATATATATATATATATATACATATATATATATATATATATATATATATATATACATATATATATATATATATATATATATATATATATATATATATATATATATATATATATATATATACATATATATATATATATATATATATATATATATATATATATATATATATATATATATATATATATATATATATATATATATATATATATATATATATAATATATATATATATATATATATATATATATATATATATATATATATATATATATAATATATATATATATATATATATATATATATATATATATATATATATATATATATTATATATATATATATATATATATATATATATATATATATATATATATATATATATATATATATATATATATATATATATATATATATATATATATAGGTATGTAAATAATTTCATATAATGACATTGCAATCATTATTTTGGGTAAGCCGTCAACAATGACGCCAGCACCGCTTTGCTGGGCGAGCAAATTGTTTTGAACCTTTCTAAACGGTTCTTGCTTTAGTTTATTATGAATTTTATTTTACGGTAATTTTATATTATGTAAAAAAATATATTCATATCCTATGGTATAGTGGACATAAGAAATAATTGATACATTTTGTTTGTAGTGTAAGTCTATTTTAAGTGGCATTAATAAAACTAAATGCATATATAAGGGTTAATCGTGGCGCAGCATCACAGCATCTCACTACCAACGCAACGGCCGTGGGTTCAATTTTAATTTCTTCGCTCTGATAACAATACTAAAGAGCGGCGTTGAGTTCCGCCGTGCACATCGGAATGCCTGGAAAATTTGGGGGGGGGGGGGGGGGGGTAGTGAGGGACGGAATGTCTTAACACTACATACCATTTGCCTACCCTGTTATATACAGGATATAGCAAGACGCCATTCTTTTATATCGAATATTAATTATATTTATGGGAGCAATAAAAATCATATATAATATAATTAAGGAAATATAAATTGAATGCAAATGCCGTAACATCCAAGTAGTTATGTTGTTATGTTAGTTAATTATATTATTATGTAGTAGTTATGTTAGTTAATTATATTAAATGATTCATTTTCAATAGGCAAATAAAAACTAATTTACTATCTTAATTTTAGTCTAAATGCAAATTTTAAAAGTCAAGGCTGGATAAGGATTTTATTCATAAGGGTAATTGATCCGGTACCATTCATTTGTAAGGATGTATATGCTATATATACTATGTGATGCAAATAAAACCGAAAAGAAAAATTGATTATAAACAGAAAAAAACTAAGATATGTAAATTAATTTGAATAAAATTCGTGAATACTGTTGTTATTGTATTGTTAAGTGGCGGTTGTACTATTTTCCAGGTAACTTAACCTAACCTACCCGAATTTTGAATTAAACCTGACCTGGCTAAAACATATGTATATACATTTTTATATATATATACATCATTTAAATATTATTTAACATATATGAGTATTATCTTTGTAAGGACGGCTTAGTGCGTTAAAAGCCTCCCCCATGTCCCCCCTCCCCCATGTTAGTCTGTCTCTGCCTAATCAGCTCCATGTTTTTTTTGCCACGCTTGCAATGGCATCGCTTCCATCTTTAATGGGGTCGTCCTTATTTTCTTTTTACATTTATTGGATACCAGTTTGTTATTATGTTTGACCGCCTATAGTTCCTTGTTTTTCACATGTGTCCTATACAGCGCCATTATATCTAGGAGTATAGCAATTATTTCTTCATCAGAATGTTAATATTATAATAAAGCCCATTGTCATGTATAGCAATCGATTTCACGGCGCACCTTGACTATTAAGAGGCGCCTATACTGCAAGAACCTTTCCAAATATTATATATACATACTTCTTCTTGCATTCTACACTTCTAAAATAATAAATTCTATAGATTTTAAAGAAAAATCATATATAGCTTATTATTGAGCACTAAACTATCGTTTACAGACAGATTCTATCGTCTTATGCCACGATGGACTTAAATCAATGTTTTTTTTCAGTATATTTACAGTAATACCTACAATTATGAAATTTACTACGTATTTTTGGTGATTTCTCTCGTATATTTTGATATTGTACATTTTTAAACATATTTTAATAATATAATATGTAACATAATTATAAAATATACATACGCTATTAATTCCATTAGAGAAGTTAATTTAAAACCTTACGCAATATTTCTACACTGGATGAATGAAGAGTTTAAACTTTAACTTTAACGTTTTTTTAAGACTTTGCCATTTATTATATTTTTGAACATATATAGGCGTTATTTCACTAATAAATTAATCTATTTCGTCATTATATATAGACGGAGGCGTTTAATTATTATACGTTTGAAAACAAAGCTCGCTTAAAGTGCAGTCATGATTATACTGAAAGGCGTACGTTCATAAATATAATTGTAGTGTCTAAGTTACATAATCAGTATTAGCTGCGACTTCGCCTGAAGACTTCAAATCTAGAAAAGAATATACGTGATCTCTATAGAATAGCATACCGAATATAAAAAAAATCTATATATTAATAAATAAAATTGGCGTGTCTGTTTCTAATATTAAAATAAGCGGCTTTTACTTCATGCGTATGAATATATATACGCTACATATACGAAAATTACATTTTTTATTTTTCTGTATGTCTGTCTGTTTGTTCCGGCTAATCTCTGAAACGGCTGGACTGATTTTGACGGGACTTTCACTGAGAAGTAGCTGATGTAATAAGGGGTAACTTAGGCTACTTTTGTTTTAAACATATATATGTATATTATAGTAAATACAAATTTACTGAATGTATACAAAATGATTTCGAATATTAAGCGGCGAAGCAGCGAGCAGGTCGCTAGGCATAAATATGTTGGAGTAGCATACATGTTGTATTTTGTGTAACATATAATCGCAAATGTCCACTGCATTTGCACAGCGGGATTTACAATTAATGTTCCGGGCTAAAGAAATAAAATATTATATTAATAAAATATTATATAATAATATATAATTCAGATGTATACACCATGTTAATACTTGTTGGACTTTAAGAAAGTCATGTAAAATTTTCTTTAACCTCCAAATGTGTATAGCAATTAACTTTATTAATTATCGTAAGGTCAAAAAACGAGTTACAAGTCTCCTTGACACGACATAAATTATTTCATCTACAGTTATTTTATTTATAACAATGTTAATTATAACTTGAAGCTATTAAAATTAAATTTAATACATGTTTGTATAGAAACTTGTATGTTTGTATGTTTGTACGTTTTTTTTGTATATATTCCAATAACGGCTAAGCTAATTTCGGTTAATTGTGTAAATTATTTTTATATACTTGCTGACCGTAATTTCGTCTGCGTGAACTTTACTATCCAACTTCCGTTTTCGCTTATCTATTGTCATCTAATTCAGCAGGTATGTAACATAGTGTCAAGAGATTACGTTATTTGATTACCACTGGAATTCAATATTTATATATTTTTTTTAAATAAAACACTATTTTTATACATATAAAGCTAAAATTTAAGTGTTTCAAAATATATTATAATTTGTAATAATAATACAATATTGTAAGATAATATATCGATATTATAACTATTAAAATATCTAGAGTATGAAGAAATCAATTATCACTTCGGTATAATGCTATTAACATATTCTTAGTCTTAGGTTTAGGTTTAGTTTAGGTATTGTCTTAAGTAAGGTCTCTGAAGGGAAAAATTTGTCCCCCTGGGTTGGGATCGAACACAGAACCATCAAGATTACAGTCAGACGCTATCCCACGACGGCTTCTCTTTTATTTACATAATTTTGAAATATCATTCATATAATAGGGAACTTGTCATAATAAAATTTTGTATAATTGAATAATATTATTGTTTAGAAAAGCTAATTATATTTAATGCTTATTGTATGTAAATATTTTTTTACGTAAACATTGAAGGAACTACTTTGCATTCCATGGATTCACCATGCGGGTGCCGGGCCCATGGTGTTGTAGGAAGAGGAGCTCAGAGCAGCGCCTGGGACTTTACCTCTTTAAAATGCATTAATTCTCACCTATATTGTCGGAGCCTCTCCCACTAACTAACCAAATTCGAATTGGTTCTACTGGTGCCGCCTTCGCAGTACATTCTAGAAATGAAATAGTAATAGTTCTAGACAGGCCGAGAACTTTTAGAAAACTATAGAGAGATTTCTTTGTTAGACCTGTCGCTCCTACTTCATCTGAATATAAATGAACTCTAAGCCGATTCCGAGTCAGTTTATTAGTAACTTCGAAGTGCTTGTTAAGTTTGAAGTTATGACTTTTAGGGATAATTGTTTCCCACGGAACTGTAAGTCCTACCAATATTAAGCGTATTACTATTATAAAATTAAATATATAGGTATGTTTATTAGTGGTTCATTTGTTCAATTTATATCATAAAGCATCTAGCACAGCTTAGCTTAACATTCCATTGATTTACTGTGCGGATGCAGGATTAAAGAAGGCAGTACCTTGAACTCCAAACCCAAATCATTCCCTTGTACGAGCTCTTCTCCTACATAACCTATAGTTATATACATAACATATAGTTTCTTTAACATATATACATAACATATAATTTCTTTTTCATTTTTTAATTGTAATATTCACACTCCAAAAATAAATACATTTAAAAAGTGTATGAAAATTTAGACGCTTCCTTAAAGGCATGATTTTTTTGTCATTACAATGTAACTTCTTAAATCTCTACTAAGGTAAACTAAGTTATGATTTATTTTGTTATATTATCACTTTTGCCAAATATCCATGACAAGATTTTAAAAGAATTTTTTCTATTTATTTTCCATATATTATTAAACAAATAAATTTAACATATTAAGAAATATGGTAAAATAAATCGTTTTTTTAATCCATATTTCACAAAAACGTTGCAATAATGCAAATGAATGGACTTCCCATTGCGTCTCGCGTGTCGAAAATATCTTGTGAAAACTTAACCTGATTGTTATCTCTTATAGCAATGAAGATTTTAATTAACTGAATAACAGTCTAGGAATTCGTCTATTACTATGTACGACGGAATGCCAAGGTTAAGCAGACAGATGATATAGTGAACAATTTCTCCGTTTTCTAATAACGTATTGTGTTGATTGGGTCACTAGCAAAATTATTTGAAATTTCGTTATTGAGAAAGAGAAGCTCGGACAGTGGAAGTGAGCATTGGTCGCCTTTATATAACTCCTAGACACAAATCCAAGCGCCTTCACCTGTACTTAATGGGCCAGTTTGTTCAGAGTTTGGTTAGGTAGAGCAAGGGTCTTGGCAGTAGAGGCGAGAGGAAGAATAAGAGGGTCTACACTTGGATCACATTGTGCCGAGACCAGCAATGTGATGCCAGCACTTGTACGTTGAAGCCATTGAATGCTCAGTTTCTTCTCATAAGTATATAAAGTCTTTCCATTATTAAGCGACTAGAAGATGGCAGAACCCAACGTTCTGGGCGTAGAAAGCTAAAATTTGGTAATTGATAGAACATTTTTGTTATTTTACGTGTTATGTGTTATACGTGTTATAATCTATACAAACGAAGTCACCGTCACTTGTCTTTTAATATTAAATTTGATCGATACCTACGTTATTATATATAATCGTATCAAAATGACCTAAGTTGTAAATAAGTTTAGAACCACATCATAATCAGCTTAATGCTGCAATCAACAAGACTGGACAATTTAAAGGCAATCACTTCTAAAAGTACAATATATAGGAATATTTTAATATATGAGGACTGTCGTGGCGCAGAGGCACAGCGTCTGCATGTACACGCGATAGTTTGTGAGTTCGATTCCCACTCGGGGAGAATGAAGTATTTTCAGTTTCTTCGATCTGGCAACAAGACAGAGCACGGAGTTGAGTTCCGCCACTCAACACACAATGCCTCGAATAGCGGAAAGTGGGGAACGGAGTGTCTAAGCACTAAGTTTCTTCAACCTTCGGTTCCCTCTACCTGCTATGTGCGGGATACAACGTGAAACCTAATTTTAATTTTAATACATATATTTTAACCTATCTTTAGACTATAATATATTGATTTTATTTATGAGAGAGACAGAGAGGTAGGAATTTGTATATTTTATACAATTGTCATTTTCTCGATTGTGTGTAAATGGTGAACGAAGTGATCTGTCACTGAGTTTTTTTCCCTCCCATTACTTTATAAAAGAGTGAAGACTAAATAAACAAGGAAAGCCACTAACAGAATGCTATACATATCTGTTTAGGTCAATTGATTGTCACGACAGGCCGTTCAGGGTTGACATAATGCATAGAATTTGAATATGACCTAATGCGTAATTCCTTTCATTGTTTAAATTGCTTTGACAACCTTGAACTCGGGATAGACCTAGAATGAAACCTACGCTGTTCCTCTGTAGCTGGTGTTGCTAGGAAATTATATCATATTTTAAAATATATACATGTCTTTTTTGGTGTTACATGTTTCTTGCTTAGAGAGAACCTGGCTTTTGGAAAAAAGTAGTTAGTTTTTTACTGTTAGTACTTAGTTTTTTGTTCTGCTGTCGATAATTCAAATCAATATATCCTTTGTTTAAAAAAGCTCTTGCACACACTCTTTTGGATCATAGCTTTTCCACTTTTGCATAAAGCTACCACTGGCAAGGCAATTACAAACATATATAAATATTCAAAGGCACTGCTGAGAAGAGCCGGCGAGAAACTCAAAATTAGCTCTTTATATATATATATATATATATATATATATATATATATATATATATATATATATATATATATATATATATATATATATATATATATATATATATATATATATATATATATATATATATATATATATATATATATATATATATATATATATATATATATCTTCACACATACGTATCTCGCACATAGCAGGGTAGGCAAAGGGAACAGTAGGCTGAAGAAACCTAGTGTTAAACAACAATGTTATTATTAAATACACTTCACAGGCTTTACTTATTAGTATTGTTTTTATAATCAACTTAAATATAGAGCAAACAAATTTAGAATTAAATTAGAATTTTATAGTTTTATAAGCAGGTATAGTACAACCATAAACAATTGATTTATTTTTGGATATATAAATATACCTATAATGAATAACTTTTGGGTTAAGCCACTCGATCCACTAATTTATCAATAAATTTAGTGAAAAAACCTTTTTGGAAGACTTAAAATTAGCATTGATAAGAAACTTTATTAATGTAGATATTTCTTATTAAAATTAAAATATTGTTTGCCAGCTTCACATGGTATATAGTCCGCATATGCAGACATTAAATAACTCATGCACCGGAGTGAATCGAATCGAACCCAAAGCTGTCGCCTCTACAGTCAGATGCTGTACCACTGGGCCATGATGGCCTCGTGTCCATACGTCACGTCCCTTAATATAAATGAAATTGAGAAAAAAAATTATAAAGCGTCTAAAAATACATACATACTATATTTTGTTAATAAGTCATATACTAAAGCTCATAAAAAAATTTTGTAACCAATAAAAAAAAAACGTAGAGAGATTTGAACCCACTCCATTTGGATGCCGCCTATTATTTTTGTTGTTTGCATTGCATATATGACTTTTTTATTACGATTTATGTAAGCATAACTTTAGTATTCATGATTTTTTTTAAATAAAATGCTGGGTGTTATTGACACGAATGTTCCACACCTACATTTAAGGTTCAGTTGAGATTTAAAAAAAAAGTTTAATGTTTTGTGTTCACTTTTTATCTCGGCTAGCACGGTCCTGGGTTCCCTAACCGAGAGTCAACACTGTTATCCGCTGTCAGTCGGAACTCGTTACTTGGCATATTGAGGTGGAACTCATGGCCATACTGTGGTTTACTAGTGCGAAAAAAAAGTTATGTTAATTATTATCATTATAATTCTTAGACAGTTGTGGGTTCAATTCTCAGTCGAGGAGAAAGAATTATTTTAATTTTTCCCTTTCGCTCAGTTAACAAAAACAAACGCGTTATTGACTTGCGAATATTTCAAAAGGCAGAAAGTGGGGAACGGAGTGTCTAAGACACTCAGATTTCCTCTGTCTACCCTCATATATACATAATGAAGCTATTACAAAAAAAAACGATTTCTATATACATTATAGTCTTGAAGAATTATAGGCACCTATGGTTATAATTTCTTAAATTAAATAATCATATCTGTGTAATATTAGAACATCAAGTTCACACTTCTTCGTTGACCTTTACGTAAGAATTCAGAAAATGTAAACAAACTTTTATCTTTTATCTCATATAAATGATAAAAAAAGTGTCTAATACTTACAAACGCATTATCATGTTTGACCTGTTTTAAAATATTAATATTAAAAATTGAATGTACCAGTTGCCACTTGATAGCCTCGATAGTGAAGACTAATTTAGTTATAAATACAATTATTCATTCAAATTTATTATAATGCTTATAAAAGTGAAATTGAAATCGATTTTTTTTGTAAGTTCATGTTCTTCCCGCATATAGCACAGATGTTTTTAGTAGATATTCTAAAACACTCATTTCTCTATTTTTTTTTTACATTGTACTATTGCAATCTAGTTGGCAATTCTTACAAACAATTGTACTATGGAAATTATTATAATAGTCATATAGTTTGCAAATAAATGTACAATATATATATATATATATATATATATATATATATATATATATATATATATATATATATATATATATATATATATATATATATATATATATATATATATATATATATCTATATTTTTAACCTATAGTAGGTAACATGTATTTGTGGAGAATAATAAAAATAAAGAAAAATGTCACTCTATTTTCCGTTTTCTATCTAAATTAGTGGTTTGTTCTCAACCAATCACGTTTATAGTCAGATTCTGTCCCATAATTAAAAGATATTAAACTAGTTATATATGAGATTACTTTAAAATAAAGTTAAACAAAATATTAAATAGTCATATCCGGTTGTTAAAAAAATTTCTAGTAATTTATATTTATAGTATATATAAATAAATAAATTATAATTTACTTACATCGTTACCAAACTCGTCGCTGTTGACTTCGTCGATAAAACATACAGCCACAGACAAATACACAATAATCCAATTCATCACGACAGTTTAAAAAAAAAAACAAATCACATTGTAGGTATATTATATAAAATGAAAAAAAAAGTTCAATAAAACTTACAAATTATAAAAATAAAAAGTAACATCAAAATTTCGCACTTTAATTTCCCGCGGAATTTGACAGCTACTTTTTTTTCTGTTAAATTGTTAAACGTAAATGAACGTAATATATAAGTCCATTGTTTTTATTTTTTACTGCTCAATAAGAAATTAGATAAAAAAAACTGATTATTTTTTTTATTTCCCTTTCTATATTGTACTCGCGGCAGCACGCGGTGTTTTGCGGCCCGCGACTGTCTGTGGATTTGTGCAAGCGATTTAGATCGCTGTTAGAATGTAGAGTTGGGATACTGTCGATGAAATCGTTTAACTCGAGTATTACTTATAAATGTGATTTTTTTTTATTTTTGTTATTTTTACGTCATAAATATGCGATGTATAAATTAAGAGATTTTTTTTTCTTTTAATTTTAATATTTAAAAAAAAAACAAATGTCAATGGATGCCATGAAACAGTATCTTTATATCTGACTGAAAGTAAAGGCTATTTCTCTTCTTGAAATGGCTGTATATATTTTATAATAATATTAACCACATATATATACATTTACATATTTTTGTAATCAAGTGCTGTTATGTTGGGTTACGACGACGTCCCAGGACGACTGTATGCATGATATTAATTGTTTGTATAGGTGAGTTTTATAATATAGCAGCTTTTACCAGCAGCTTTACTCCGTGGTTAAATAATGATAACAAAATTAGCTAACTAACGTAATTCTGCAAGTACAGTGGTCTATATTGAAGCGATTAACAAGATAGCTGATGGATGTATGTAAAATAAATAAATATATATATATATATATATATATATATATATATATATATATATATATATATATATATATATATATATATATATATATATATATATATATATATATATATATATATATATATATATAAATATATATATATATATATATATATATATATATATATATAATATATATATATATATATATATATATATATATATATATATATATATATATCATCTATCCTAATGTAATTATTTAACACAGCAGGCAGACGAGTGACAATCAACTGTCTATAGTGGAATTAAAAAAAAAACTTGTCATAATAAGCACTCAGTATTCGTAGCGCGTAAGTTAGTTCTAACAACTGGAATTTTGATCTGACGATTTTAATATAAACATTAAACCTTTTTTTCTTATCACTTTATAGTGTTTTCTTTTTATTATTTTATTGTAAGTTGTTTTTTACTGTATAAAAGTTAGGATTGAACTTGTTATTAAGCCAAGCTTATTTTAATATAAACAATTAAAAGTAAGAGCACAGTGAGGGATAAAAAGTCATGTATTGTAAGCATATTTTGTGTAGCACCACCTTAATGTCACCATACAAAGTAATATATTTGAAATAATATACTTAGCTAAGTTTATGTTGACATTTTGAAAGAATACAACCTAAGGACCGAGGTCGTGGGAGAAGAAAATATTTTCAGTTCATACGCTCTAGCAACAAGTTAAAGAGCGGCGTTGAGTTCCGTCACTCAACACGCAATGCCTCGAACGGCGGAAAGTGTGGAACTGAGTGTCTTAACACTAGGTTCCTTCAACCTACGGTTCCCTCTGCCTACCCTGCTATGTGCGGGATACCGCGTGAAGCTAAATAAATAAATAAATTAATACCACCCTAATGTTGCCATACAAAATAATATATCTGGAATAGCTAAGTTCAAGCATTTTGAAAGAATCTAACCTAAATTTAGTTTAATTGAACACAGTGTTTTTTGAAAACAAAAGAAACAGTGAAAATGT
Source organism: Dione juno (assembly GCA_037127375.1). Classification (NCBI taxonomy): domain Eukaryota; kingdom Metazoa; phylum Arthropoda; class Insecta; order Lepidoptera; family Nymphalidae; genus Dione; species Dione juno. The sequence goes on along the minus strand of JAXRJS010000060.1, from coordinate 1,741,520 downwards.
TTCTGCACCAAGGGTTCCGCCTCGATTGATACATATACGCAGTGTTAGAATATAAAAGTTTTAGAGTAGCATTCGTCTAATATTATATATTTCCATTATTTTAATAGGCATAAATTCAATTTGTTCGGCGGAACTCAACGCCGCGTTATTATACTTATAAATAATTACCCACACAATAATTACATACACATCACAAGTAATGTTAAAAGCTATTGCAATCACGTTTACAATCACTTGCAATAAAACCACGAAGGCTTCTTTTATTTTTAAATCTTTTTAATAATTGTTTACGTTCTGTAGGCCTTAGCATCTTATTTTTGTATAATATATAAATGAATATTCTTTATTGTAGACAAATAAAAAAAAATATACAACAGGTGAGCTTAATTCTAAAGAGCGTCTATTCTTGTTAAGCAAAGTGCAGCGTTGTGTCCCGTCCAAAACGTAGTGACACATATCTCCGCCTACCTCACAGCTAGAAATCACTCATCTCTCTCGCCGCAATAAACCATTTCACGCACGTTATCTTCACCATTCCCACATGCATAATGTAACATTGGTATTCCCACGCTACAGTGAGATAAAATGGCACTTAACTTTAAAATCAGATAGCTCACCTTTTCGATTCGGTCACATAAATTCTAAGTCTATATTGTAAAGTTAATAAATATATATGAAATTATGAATAAATAGCTACACCCATATTCCATATATAGCAGGGTCGACAGAGAGAGAGAGCTATTGTTAAAATATTATGTTTTTTACTCAATTTTCCAACCCACTACCGTCGCGTTTACAGTCAGCTGTGCCGCTGCGCCACGACGGCCACTGTAATTATTATATATAAAAAAATATAACTAAATTAAAAAGAAAATTTGGTACTGGGAGAAACTTCTTTAATAAAGCATACGAGGTGACTTGCCACATCTTAAATTAAACCTAATATAAAGACGACTCGATGTTAATAATAATGATATTATATTATAGAATTTGAATATATTTCATTTCCTTCATTTGTCAGTTCCTTCAAGTGTTGAGGCACTCCACCCCCAAGTTCCTTTATGGTATTTTGTTTACAAAACTATTGGACCTTATAAAATGTCTTGAAAGGCTTTTATAAATTATAAAATAAACTTAATAGCACCGTCGTGGCACAGCGTCTATATCCGAATGTGAACGTGACATTTATAGGTTCTATTTCCACTTGAAGAAATAAATTATTTAATTTCCTTGTTCTGGAATAAACACAAAGCCAGATATCAAACTTTTGCCGCTCAACATAAAATATCTTAGAAAGAGGGGAACGGTATGTTTTAATACTAGGTTAACTTTGCCTAGCCAGCTTTGCCTTTACTTCACGCTGTAACTCGCATATAGCGTGTTACAGCGTGAAGAGATGCTTAAAAAAAAGAAAAAAGAGCAACATTATTCTAAATATATAGAGTTGCTCCACTACCATGTTCATTTTAATGTATGGCAGATCGTTTCGATATGTCACAGCTAGGCCATTGTTAATGAGGCCTTTCTCCCAATATGTATCTGTATGTGTTACACTTACATGCATTGTGCATTCAACAGAGAAGAGAAAGGAGCGTTACGGTCATTTAATACGGAAATAAGAATGGAATTAGAGATTTTTTGTTGTAATTTGTTAATTTGTTTAATTTTTACGTCCAGCAGTGGGCTGCTATAGACTAATGTGATGTGATATGATGTGATAGATATATTTAAAAAAAATCAAAATATTCCTTATTCAAATAGGCTATTACAAGCACTTTCAAATCGTCAACTAACATAAGTGTCAGTATGGTCAGTCCTACTAGAAGCTACCACCAGCTCGGAGGGCAGTTCTGCTGAGAAGAGCTGGCGAGAAACTCAACAGTTGCTCTTTTTTAATGTAAATTTACAATATATTTAGCCTCCCGAATGAGCATCAACAGTATTTAACTCCACTCACTAACATCCGTATAATATTCTTGGAGATTTATATATATATATATATTGACATGTCAATAAACTTTCTCATATGAATACCACGAAATAATCGAAAACAATTTTTCTATGTTATTTTCAACATAAAATATAAGGATTGTGTACAGTTAATTCATTGTAAAACAATAATATACTTAACAAGAATATAACTTGAGAAGTTATTAATTAGATATAATTATAAAGCCATGTACATATATATTTCTAATTCCTTCTATACTTTAATCAAACCCCGTCGAAATTCCTATATACTTTTTACAACTTATAGCGTTGTTAGCATCTCTGTAGGGAGATTTTTACAAATTTCCGCTACACAAAGATTATTGCAAGGGAATGCTTTAAATTAAAATTTATTAAAAAAAAATTACATTACATGCCTAACCTTATAAGTTGTAAGTAAATCTTTATATACAAATTTCATTTTTTTTTTTTGGGAAAATATTTTCTAAAACAACCTAAAAGTCTATAAAATTCTTAAATTCATCAATCGACTTCAATAAAGGAAGGAATTTCAATTTATTCAATATCACAGTCGTGTTTTTGTATGCTTCTTCGATTCTCAAGTTCGATGTTCAAGCCACAGATGTTTGGAAAATTTTGGAAAATAAAATCTTCACGCTTTATCCCTAGCGGGGTAGTCAAAGAGAACGGAGCGCCAAACGCTGCGGTCCATACCTCTTTCGCTCTTCGGGGGGTCCTCATGCCATTTTTACGTGACCTTCCTCCAGTATATTCGACAGTATGTTTTGGGAGGTCAACCGACGTGTCTCCTTACCTCTCTTACCACCCACTCTTGCTTCACATATCTTTTTTATCATTCTTCCATCTCCCATTCTCTCGATGTGCCCAAATCACCTGAGCACGTTCTTCTTGTATAAAATCACAATACATATTATATAAACATTTATAAACGGTATGATTTTAAAAATGAAAGTTAAATGTGTAGATAAAATGTATTATTTTAATAATTGCGCAATCTTTATGTATCATATTTGAATATTAATCTAATTTATTCGTATTAAATTATAAAAGTGGAAGCGGTTACATCAGGTTCGTAATATGTATCCTGGGTAACAGAGTAGACCTCTGTCTACCCTGCTACCCAGGATTCAGTATACACCCAGGTAGAACACTCTGTTTTTCGTATTCCGTCCAAATTTGTGAAACTGAGTATTGAGTGGCGTAACAGATCGCCGTACAAGAATGAGAAATTAATCCATTTCCACTGGTACATATCTAAACCACAACCTTCATAGTTTGCAGACAAATGACATGCATTGTCTGCTTCGTGATGGCTCTTTCAATATTTTAATATTATTAGCATTTTTTTTGTAGCTAGTCACATTTATGGGATACTATGAAAAAAAATCCTCCAACGAGAGCTCCATAGCGGGAAGTACAACAGGTTTTGATAACGCGACAAGTTTCATACAAATTCTAGCAAAAACGAAAGATATGAGATCTTTTGCTTACGTTAGAAATTTTATAATGGTCTAAGGGTTTGTGTACCTGTACATTTGATATGAATTGCATACCTCTAAGCTCCTCCTTCTTGATACATACGAGGAATCTTGAGAAAATGGCCTCGATAGACAGACATATAATTATAAAGTAAGCTCTAAAAAGTATGAAATTAAGAAAAAAATTAAAAATAAATTGATCTGTTTCCATATTGAAGTCTAAGCCATTTTCCTTTCTTCAATAATTGTCATAGATGTTACGTCATGTTAACTGCACAATGACGTCATTGACACATATAACCCTTCAGATGTACGCTGTCAAACGTTACTACTGTGAAACTTTAAAATTACTAGCAAAAGAGAGTCATACAAAAACCTTTAGGAGTATTTTGTCATTTAAGCCCGTTTTAAATAAACCTATAGGAAGTTCGGGTTATCTGACGGGTCTATATAATTCATAATATATAGGAAAACCAAAATATATAGTACTATCTATGTCTATGCTAATATTATAAAACTGAAAACTTTATTTCGGAAAAGCACTTTAAGCTTAGAAACTATGTTTTTATATAAAAGTTTTTGAAATATTACTATAGTAGATAGTTTATATATCGAGAAAGTCTGCAATATATCACGTTAATAGGTGTTAACTATTTGAAATAGTGTTGCCACTTGTCATACAACATTTATTTATTTCCTTTGGATCACGCGAGGAGTAATAGTAGATGCAGGTAAATTGTATTGCAATAATATATATCTATATATAATAATATAATACAAACATATTTTCATATTATTTTATTTAAAAAAAAAACGGGTAAAAAAAAGTTATTTACAGTACAAAACTCTACTAACAAGAGAACGCTTGTCGTTGATCTTCACCGCTCAACACGGAGTGTCAAGGAGTGTCTTAACACTCGGTTGCTTCTGCCTTTCCCGCTAAGTGCGGGATACAGCGTGAAGCTAAACAGACAAGAAATAAAACAAGCTACGTGCTAACCAACAATTACAATAAGAATGTTTAACAGTAAGCTCTTCAAAGCGTGAACGGATTACCGTTCATCTTTTGTCTCGTAATGGCTGGAATTAGTTAAAATGACAATGGTTTGCGTAAATTGTAACTGTTCTTTCTGTGTGTGTGACTGTGTCTGTGTCACTAGGCCGTTAAGCATTCGATGCATTTGATTTTAATTGTTTTTGTTTTCCTTCGTTTTTGATTTGGTATAGCAGAGTTAGCAGAGAGAACCTAGTGCTAAGACTCTACACTCTCTGCTTTCTCTCAAATTCAATTCTCAACTCAATAGTATATTTGAGACGTTATTTTATTTAAAATAATTTTCTAAAATAATCTTCTTGAAAATGTAATCCATTTCCCAAGTGGGAATTGAACCCACAACCGTCGCGTTTACAATAATGCACTGTATCTTTACGTTATGACGGAATCAATTTAAGTAATTAAAAAAAATTGATCATCTCATATACAGCCGCCAACCGCTTCGATTATATATATATATATATATATATATATATATATATATATATATATATATATATATATATATATATATATATATATATATATATATATATATATATATATATATATATATATATATATATATATATATATATATATATGTATATATATATATATATATATATATACATATATATATATATATATATATATATATATATATATATATATATATATATATATATATATATATATATATATATATATATATATATATATATATATATATATATATATATATATATATATACATATATATACATATATATATATATATATATATATATATATATATATATATATATATATTATATATATATATATATATATATATATATATATATATATATATATATATATATATATATATATATATATATATATATATTTTTTTTTATTTATTTTTTTTTGATGCCGTCGATACACAGTACAACTGACTGTAAACTAAATTATTGTGAATTTGATATCTATGGGGAGAAATCAGTAAAGTGCCCTTTTTTATTATGTTTTGTTAGAATGTTGTTTTTTGTTTAAAATTTAAATGTATTTTAGGTTTACAGTATTTTCTTTTATATAATTAGTTCAAGCATATTGAATATTTTACTTAGAGATCTCATTTACATGCTAACTTAGCATATAATTGAGACATACTATGTTAAAATGTTTTTTTATAATTTTCCTATACAGTGTACATCAATTATGTTGCAGTATGTAGCGTTGGCTTCATAATAAATAAATCGACCATTCGAGTACAAAAAGTCAAGTTCCACCACCAATACACACTTGATCTTCTATATATTACTTAATAAACAAAGCATAGTTAAATCTGTTATAAGAAAAGTAAAATGATCTTAATGCTTTTCATGCATACATATAGTTTTAGTGCTTAGATAATCCATTTCTTGATCACTGCCTCATTTTAGAAGTTATATAGGTTTTTTTAGATGGTTTTATTTCAGATCGTTAAATGTAAATACTATTTAACCTGAATACAAATCGATCTAGAACTTAAATAATGAAATTTCCGTCTATCCCTATTACATCTATTTAATTGTAAGTATGTATGTATTGTTATATATCTTTATAGTTGTAAATTATTACGTACTAAAATTGTTTGTTCACCAGGGTTGCCTGGAAGATATCTCAGAACATGAGAGCCAATAGATTGTCCACTTGTGATGTTAAAGACCGAGCAAAATGGAGTAAGCTTAGTCTGAAGGCGGACCCTGGCAAACGAAGCCGGGGCTATTGCCAGACAGAAGAAGAAGAAGGTTGCCGGGAAGAGATCACCTGTGGTGATATCGCCTTTACACCACAATTGTTCTATAGTTTCAATTTTTCTTCACTATTTGCATTTTCTATATTATGGTGTAGTCATTAATAATAACTATATTACGTACTATTCAACTTTCATCTGTATATACGTACATACGTTATTATTGTAATCGAAATAAATTGTACGGCTTTTTAACTTTTACTTGCGCTTCTGTAGCGACAGAATTACCATACGGACTTTCAAACGAATACTAATAAGATTTTCGTATCACGTTAAGCTTTCTCGAAGACTGTGTTGTCGTTTTTGTTGATGACAGTACCTACAGCTTATGTATATAATATATGTACTAGTATTATAAAGACTTATATTATTAAGTACAGGTTCGATTAAATATTTTTTTTACTGATTAAATTAGAGATAGAATTTGTATTTTAAATTTAAGCGTACAAAATTTAGGAAAGCGTGTGATCTGGCATTCATTTGAATTATCAAAAAACTTTAAACAAAAACAAGCAACTCTACAGTATGCTTACTAGAATTAATTTTTTTATTTCCATATTTTCTGAATTTTAATTATTATGAAATAGTTAAAAAAAAATTAAAAGTTTCAAGTTCCTTTCACTATCGACTTCGGTACGATTCAAAATTTCAAAGAGTAGTTAATTTAGTTTAGTTAGAGTTCATAACATGATACAAATCTTTATTTTTTTTTATTATACAAAGCTATGGCAGGATAGGCGAAGGGAACTTTTAAAGTGATGAACGGAGTGTCTCAACACTAGGTTAGTGTTAAGACACTCCGTTCATAACTTTAAAAGTTTCTAAAAGTCTTGATTTCTGAAACTAAACGCCACTCTTTGTTTCGTTACCGGAGAGATAGGAAAATGTCAATAATCTCGTTCAATGAGTGGGAATCGAACCCATATCCATCACCCCAAGCTAAGTTAGTTTTAAGTAATGATCTAACGCAAATAACATATACAATTGTCACTTTAAACATATTGTTAGACAACCGTATATTCGTGACCTGAATTTATTACATTGTCGACGATTCACGGATATGTAGCGGGGAAAGTGTTTCATTTTCATACAAATAACATTTTGTATTTCGATACAGGCGCGAGCGAGTACAGTGAGAGTGCTTTCTATAAAAGATAATTGTCATGTTATGTGCACACATTATATATAATTATAGTTTTAATTCTTAGACAGTTAATTTTCTGTTTGCTTTGGTATACTGTTTTTGTTTTTTTAAAATTCTTCACTAAAAAGAAAAATTAAAGCAAAATAGGATATGTATTTTTGGAATAGCTTTTTTAGGTCATTTACAATTTACTACTTAAAATAAAACTATAGACTTGTTAGCCCTAGTCTCTGACTTCTTAGTCATTGAGTTCAGTCACTCAACATGCAATGTTACGAATGTAAAGCGGAAAGTGGTGAGCGGAGGGTTTTGACAGTTGACACTTGGTTCGCTCCGTCTGTCCTGGTATATGCTGGATAGAGATTAAAGCTCAAGAAAAAAAGTACAAACACAGCGTACGTCATCGTGGTAGTGATGTATTTAAAACTTCGACCACCATAGTGTAAATAATTTTATAAAGGTATTTTAAGATTGTCTGTAGAAGTAATAATTCACCTCCGAGTGAAAACTTTTAAAATTAACTTTTTAATCTTGGATTGTCTTTAGCAGGATAGCATGATCGATATCTAATTTAGTCCACAAGGATTTGTACGTTAGTAACACCTAAAACGACGATACGTGGGCTCAATCCAGTTTTATACTTTAATACTGTTAATCATTTAACTGGTCGAAAACAAATTATGAAATTTCTTGAAAATAATATATCAATATAAAACTTAAGTGTATATATGATCGCCGTGGCGCAGAGGAACAGCGTCTGCCTGTGAACGAGATGGTTTGTGGGTTCGATTCCCATTAGGGAAGACTGAATTATTTTCATTTACTTCGCTCTAAGGCAACAAGGTTCCCTCTGTCTACAGTGCTATGTGCGAGATACAGCGCGAAGCTGACAAAAAATATATATCCTGATGATATTTTATAGCAAAGTTCATAAGTATTCTTTTTGCTAATGATTTACCTTCACTAATATTTTATTTTAGGAATAATATTAATGAATGGAACAAATCTAATTTTTAAAAGAAAACGTTACCAAACCAAATATTCTTACCAAAATGTAAAGAAAATATAGCTTTGTATAATTTTAAAATAATATTACAGATGACAGTGTGAGTAAAATCGAAATTTTTCAATTGTAAATCTAAATTATAAACATATTTAATAATTGTATATATAGTTAATTAATATATATAGATCGTATATGCTGTGGGACAGTAAATGGGATGGCCTAATGGCTTATTCTCCATTGTAGCTAGAAATTTCCTTTCGAGCCGAAAATGGAATTCTTCTAGGATAATTTTATTGCGATTTTTTTTATAATAACAGAAAATCTTCTTTTTTTATATTTTCTTTGACACAATTATATTCTCATCATTTTTTTCATATTTTTTTATAATAATAATAATCATAAGAATAATTTAATTCATCTCTTCTTGTAACAATATTTAACAAAAAAATAATTTACTTGTTCGTGTCTTGTTTCAAAATTTTGACTGAGTAATTTTAAACTCAATAAAAGAAAGAAATAAAGAACAAGAAACACTAACTGCTTTCTTGAAATTTGACTTTATTGTCATTTTCCAAGCACGTCTTTAAATATGCGATTTTAGCATATAATACACAATCGATGTGCTTTGGAGATTTAATTTACCTTAATTTATAAAACCATATACCATACGATCGATATCCACCCCATTACGTCATCCTTGAACTTCATAGAAATACTGTCGTGCTACTATAAAGCGCTATCATCCCAGTAAAAATAATAGATTAGTAAAACAAAAAAAAAGTGCTTTTATTGAATAAATTAATTTATTTAGAAGATGATCTTATAAAAAGATTACCGTAGAATAGTTTTAAATATCTCTGAATTAATTAGAGATTACTTAAATTCACATATATATATATATATATATATATATATATATATATATATATATATATTATATATATATATATATATATATATATATATATATATATATATATACATATATATATATATATATATATATATATATATATATATATATATATATATATATATATATATATTAAAATTTCAGACGAATAATAATACCTAGACGAATAAATAATTATATGAGGTGCTTAAAATGAGAAGGCTAGGATAGGAACAGTATGTCTAAATCTAAGTTTATTTACTGACTAGACTTCACTAGTTTTCTTAATGTACATCACAGACGTTTTACTCTTCAGTAAAATCCTTTTACGTTGTTCTGTTATTGAATTCTGGTTTAACACACCATGCTTTGTTTGTTCTGAAACATAAGTTCTGTGATAAAATAAATAAAAAAATATAACATATCATTGAAAAAAAAAAAAACGTAATTCTGGAGGCAGTTAGACTTGAACCCATGTCTAGTAAAGTATAAAAAGAACACTTTAAAAATTATAAAATTTAACGCTTACCTTAAAAACTGCCTCAACGAATACCAACTGCAGGGAGACCAGCTCCTTGGTTGTCTATGCAGGTCATACCTTAAAGCCATTATGTTTTGTTGACTCTTGCATTCATTGTATGGAAGGCCATCGTGTCTCATGCCTAGACTGAATTGATAGGTAAAATACAATAATTATTAATTGAAACCTGTACAATTGGGTATCCATAAAGGTGGTAATGGATTTGATTCTTACTATGGAGACTTAATTACTTTTATTTCTCCGGTTAAAAAGAAATTATGGTCAAAATTCTTCTTCACTTCACAAAATTCAGCTTCACATTCAGTCCAAATTCAAGATATCGTGTGTTAATCGAAATTTCAGCTTTTTGGCAAAACTTTTCTATATAGATAATAATGTATACCTGTGTCCTAATTCATGTGCCAGTAGGAAACCAGCGAGTTTCGAATCCCACTCTATTATAGCGCAACTTTTCTTTATGTTGCAAATTCCCCTCGTGTAGCCGCGGCCTGTAAATATATTGAGTTAAAAAGATAAAAAAAATTAAAAAGATTTATTAATGTTATCTTATATGTTTTTGAGTTTCTGGCATACGGTGACAGTACTTGTTAATATTCTGCTTGAAATTTTACAGCAGGTTTTTTATAACTGGACACGGATATATCTAAATGTATTATGAATGTATATATATATATATATATATATATATATATATATATATATATATATATATATATATATATATATATATATATATCCTAGAGTGATATGTTAAAATCAAAAGAGTATAATGTCTTTTTTGTGAAGTAAAGTAAGTAAGTGTTGTAGTAAACAACTTAAAGCTTAGCTTGTACCAAATTGGGGACTATTGGTACAAGCTAAGCTTTAAGTTCTGCTGCGACTTAAAGCGCAAAATTTCGAAATTAGGCTTAACTGTCTACCTACATGCGTACTGCTACATGTATAGAGTAGATGCAAAATAAATACAAAATAAATAAAAATATATATATATATATATATATATATATATATATATATATATATATATATATATATATATATATATATATATATATATATATATATATATTAATGCACCTGAATTGCTTTTAACTTTCCTTCCATTGTTCACATGAAACAGATCCAAACCAGTCAACAGTACAGAATAGTACCAAGTCTTTTGAGTAATCTTCTTCAGACTTTGCCAGTCACAGTAGCTTTTCAAATATTTAGGAGCATTCTCATCTAACGCCACCACTTTGCTGTTCCTCAAAAATCTTGTATCAATCAAATTAAATTGTAAAGTTTGGTTCAGACTTGGATGGTTGAACAGTTTTCTGACATCCTCTAAGAGTTTGTGGGATATGGTTTTTAATTTCCTCCTGGTGTTGTATTGGTAGATTTTTGCTAATTTTTTTGCTAACGGTTGGTCTATGTGTATCAGGATTTTTATCTCAATATCGTTTTGTTTTGTTATATACTTGGATGTGGGTCGCTTCTGCACCTGAAGGAAATTGTTGAAAAAAATATTAATATATTTGCATTAATTGTCGTTTAGTGAGTAATTAAAATAAAACTTTTTGAAGCACAGCGATGTAAATTTTTTGTATGTTTTGAGCATTTAATATATTATTCAATATAATTTTATTATGACGCTATATCTCACATTATAGGTAGATAAAGGGTCTAATGTCAAGACACTCCGTTTTCCACTTTACATACAATTTACGAGACTATAAGTCTTTTCGTGGCTCTGTATTGTAATTGGAGCGAGGAAATGATTATAATTAATTTCGCCGAGTGGAAATTGAACCCATAACCGTTATTTTTTTTAATCAGACATTGTGCCACGACATCTTCATCATAGCTTGGTCATAATGATTAAAAAAATCGACCACACAGTTTCTATTACATTATAGAGTAAAAGTATACCTATAGGTACCAATACTATACTTGAACAATTACAAGCATGCGGTACTGTTATATAAAAAAAAAGAAACCACCAGCATAGCTTACATCTGGAGCTTAAAAATACATCCATATCTAAAACTGTAGTTATTTATAGCCTTGCGTTGAAATGTTTAGAACATATGCCACGAATGAGCTTGATGCAATAGGAGCTTTGAAGTTCATCTCTTAAAAAGAGCTTTTAAAGTTTATTTCTTATTTATTGCATCATGCTAAGTATATTGAAAATTGTGATGATGAAGAGTCTCTCTACTCTCTATCTATCTTAGGCCTTATTGCTTATAGTTTAGCTAATAGTTTTGGGTATCGTAGCTTCAAAACTGCTAAAATTTGTCCAAAACAAAGTGCATCACAAATAGAACCCACATAAAACCTTTTGTACGACATTCCTATCAAATCAGGCAAGATCGCCACATGTATAAAAGCATAAGTACATATAAGTTAAATCTTTAAGTTCTTATCTTATCAACTACATCAATGCGTAAGTAAGTAATTACCAAAACCATTTGCTCCGGATTTACAAAAATATCCTAGCCTGATTATCGGACATCGATATCGATTTTTTACGAACTGTACTGAAACTATTTTTAACTCAATAAATTTAGTTTTTCGCGTGAAAAGCACTGAACAAGAACTTGAAGTCTAAACAAACACGTCTCTTTATAATGAAGATGTAACACAGAGCTGAATTATATGAAGCTGGTTTTAAATATACGAAAGAAGTTGTTTACGTTAGGTTTTTAAAGAAAAAATAATTTATAATGTTCACTACAACATGTATAACCAAAGTAATATCATCGATATGATCAGCTTAACGTTTTGGGTTCACAGAAGTTTTATCACGCTTCACGCTGAATCCGTATATAGTAGGATAGACAGAGGGAACCCAGTGTTACAGCACTCTTTTCTCCATCCCAGCTCAACTTTAGAAATAATAGCAGAGTGGCAGAACTCTCTTTCTTGTCAAAAGAGGAAAATAAAAAAAATTTAAACAATAATTTCATCTCTGTAATCGAAAATTGTACACATATAGCTATATAGGTTTACATATATGAGTAATTGACCAAATATCCTTCCTTTATAAATGACATAACTTTGTACCATGAATTACCTCACTGTTTGCGTCATTTATGTCAAACGCGTTCATGTTTGATAAATGTTAAATGTAAGAAGGTTACTTTGGAAATATAATATATTACGAGATTATTGTTCTTCATATTATTTTTGTACTGGTGACGACTGTTGTCTGCTTTCCATAGCATGGTGGGTGATAGATCTCAAATCTTTAACGTAAAAAATATATTAAATATAGCCATTTATTTTATTTAAAAATATCTCACAAGTGTTTTTATTGTTATCTATACAATTGTGTATTTATTAATTTCTTGAATATCGAACCTGTTACCACACGAGCAGTGACCATTCCCTTATTATTAGCAACACGTTCATTTTAGTAGATAAAATAAAATATAAGACTAACCTAGTATATACGGGTATGCAAAAGGCACCTAGCTACATTAAAAAAAAGTTAATTAAGTAAATTTAAAGTAAAAATATAAAAAAAATGTTATTATTCAACGCAGAATATATTTAAATTTGTAACTGAATAATAGTATATTGTATATAATTCACAACTTTAAGTTTATTATACAAAAACAAATAGGTAATTTCTCTAAAAAAAAGTGAACAATATCAATATATGTAAATTAACTTTCTCTACATGAAAGAACTAATTTAAATCATACTAATTATAATCCATCGTGACCTATTTAAGCATGATGACCCCCAACTCTAAAATAAAGTATAATTTAAAAATTAAAAACATTTCTTCAGTTTACCTTAAATAAATACAGAGAGTGGAGAATATAGTGATGCGACACCAAAATCACGTTCTATCTGGAAAAAAAAATAGAAAAAAAGATACTAACCTGGCTTCCATGTCCTATATCTACAAAACAGATCCAAAAAACAAATATCCAGCACACTTTCATTGCCGCACTGTATCAAAGCTTGGGGAGTACTAAGCACCGTTTGAACTTCTACGCGACTGGCGAGACGATCCCGTTTACAATATAGCTTAACGTAAAAACCACACGAGGATTTCTAAATTAAAAAAAATAATTTAAACATATTATGGTATATGATGTGGTTATTTGATAGGGAATTATGCTAATATATACTTCTATAGTGATACCATAATAAAATAAATTTATATATTATGTCACATTCATTGTTATGATGTAACTGTGTGTACACGTGTCTTAGTTATTACCATTTAACAACGCGGGTGAAGCCGCAGGCTGCAAATAGTATCCTTATAAGGATAAAATAAAATTATAAATATTATAAATATGATATAATGGAATTATAATTATTAGTTCTATTTATAATGGGTTTATTTGGTATAAATCTAATAATACAATAGCCACAATTACACATTCTTTACATTAAAATATTAAAACTTGCTCAATAATGGTACCCTTTTAGTTGTTAAATTATTTGTTTATATTCTAACAATAACTTTATTGTATGTGGTGTCACTGTTAAATGCATGGATTATTAATTCTAATAACATTCTTCATAATAGCCAAATCGAGCCTAGTGTTAAAACACTCCGTTCTCTCTTTCTAACCAATTTTCGAGACATTCGAATTGAGTGACGGAACTCAACGCCATGAATTGTCTTTTTACCAGGGCAAGGAAATGAACATTAATAAAGTGTGAATTGAACCCATAAGTGACTTTTACTCATAATCATCGTGTTTACAGTTATACGCTGTGCAGCTCATGTCATGATAATATACAGATTATTATTTCGCATAATAACTGAATCTAGCAGAATGTATGCAGAGATAGTGTTTTACTTAACAAAGGTGCTAATAACAAAAAAAATGCAGTTATATAATAATTTTTACAATTTCTGTAACAAAATTAAGTTCTGTGTCCAACTTTTGCAGTGTAATTTAAGTGTTTTTTGTCTAGAGAGATATTCTAATATCGATAAGCCATTTTCGACTTTAAGATTTTAAAAATCTAAAATCTCGTGATATCGAATTCGGGTGGAAAGTGCAGAACAGAGAAATTTAACACTATTCTCTCTCAGCCTAATCTGCAGAAAACATTGTTTATATGAAAAAAAATCCTAAATGCTTTACCCCTTTTTGATTCAATATATTTAATTGCATCATATCAAGAAGACTACAATTTAATTTATATATATTTATTTATTAAAAAAGCAAAGCTAAAATCTGACCGACATAATGTAAACGTAGTTCGCACGATTAATTTATCTTCAACATACATAGACGTATTACTGTAACGGTTGAATACTTTCAATTTCAATTTGACTTAAACGTTTGCTTTGCGGTCAAATTTAAACAGACTGAAATTATATTTTTTTTTATAATAACACTATTTAATTATCTGACTTTCTTCGCATTTATGTATATAATTCTTTATAGAGATTTGGGACTTAAATGAAAGGAGGCAAGTTAAAGAAGATATAATTATCACATGTCATTGGCATCATTGTTTGAAGCTGAGAGGTATGTTTGTCTGTACGCATTTGGGTATATGAGATATTGTTTTTTTTTTATAGATTTTTTCATTTTAGTAACAAAACGATAATGGCTACAGCACTGGATACTTTATATTTATGTTAAAAATATATATATATTTTATGTTTAATATGCATGCATTTTACCAATCGTTAATCTGATCAGAGAAATAAGAGAATTTATTAATGTATTTAATTTAATCTTACATGTACATTAATAAATGCTCAGAGCAGTAAATTATTTTCACCTCATTTTTTCCCATACTGGTCTGACAAAGTGTGGCGTCTTGAACCCAGGCGGAATCTGGATAAGTCTTGACACTATTTTTCCAGTTTTTGCCTATCCTGCTATATGTGGGATAGGCTAAAAAATATAAGCTATCTGTATGCCATATTTCAACAGAATCGAACATTTTGGCCTGCGTTGCTCTTAATTTGTTCTACATAAATCAGGATTGCTTTTTTAATATATGATAATACTTCTTTAATATACAATTGTAGAATTAGTTTATGGTACACTTCTAAACAATCAAACAATAAAACTTAAAACAATGTTAGAAAAAAATTGTGGCGTTGTTTCAAATTTCAGTCATTTTAGATATTACACATACATACTTGGTGTCCTGGTTACCTCACGCAGTCTAATGCAATTTACTTACAATTTACCTTTTCATTTTAAAACTATAAACTTGGGAAGACCCAATGAGAAGTGAAACCACATTCATTGTATTATTAATGATTTTTTATTCATATAAATACCTTAATAATAATTTTAAATAATATTTAAAACAATGCATTGTTTTAAATATTAGTATAACACCAAATATTTTATAAATAAACAAACAGAAAGTATTAACGTCCGAGGACCGACAGGAAATTAATGTCAGTATTTCGATTAGTTTTAATCTTAGTTATTAAGTTTTTTATGTGTAATGATAATCTTCTTGAATAAAACTTTATTTGATGCTTATTACATACATACATCCATACATACATAACTTCACGCTTTATCCCTAGCGGGGTAGCTAGAGAGAACGGAGCGCCAAACGCTGCGGTCCCTGCATACCTCTTTCGCCTCGTCCACTGTCAAGTATCTTCGACACTGTTGACCTCAGTTGACCTCCGACACGTTTTCGGAGGTCAACCGAGGTCTCCCCTACCACTCCTATCATTCCCTTTTGCTTCATATATCTTTTTTACCAGTCTTTCAGTGGAGAAATGGAGTGGAGGTGGAGGACGGAGCTACAAAAAAAAGACATTTATTAAATCTATACAAACAATTCTATAGTATGTATAGGCAATGGTATTATAATGTATAACGTTTTTGGCCATCGTCCGCCATTCATTTGTCATTCTTTACAGTGGACCAATCTAGCTATCTAGTCAATGGTTCGACGAATCCGAATTTTGAGATCGACGAATGTAGATTAACAAATAATTAGTATAAAATTAAAAAAAAAAAACGACTGTAAGATACTTTTTTTATATCTTAGATCTTAGTATAGCAGTCGTTAATATATTTTAGTCGCTTGAACAAACACGCACGACCTCCCACTGTGCGGTCGTTGCACATGTGTTGGTATTATAGACAAAATAAAAAAAAAAAACAAAATAACAAAACTTTTACTCGTCTTGTAAACGATGAAAGTATACCTCGACGAGGCTTTCATGTTGTGAAGAGGAACTTGACTGACTGACTTGAACTGACTGGAAACAGTGTATCAAGTTTTCAGTGTTTCAAGCTAGAGTTCAGCGGAAAACGGAGTGTTATGACACTAGTTTTTTTTATTAAGCAGTATAGCTTAATATTAAATTAGGACGTGATTACGAAAATAATTTATATTTTGACACTACATTTATATGGAATATCGTTATCAACATCCGCAGTACTTCCAAAAACAAGATGTTAGTTAGGTTTACATGAGATAAGTGTGAATCAATTTCTATAGCACAATGTGCATGTAGAGGGTATTTACCGGAATACAATAAAAACATTTATAATCCTAAGCTACTTAAATATCTGATCTATCAAGCTGTCTCTTTGTCTTTGTACAGAGCGAGGAAAAACCAACAAATCTTAGCAAGTGGGAATTGAATCCACAACCAACACGATTACAACCAAACGCTGTCCCACTACTGTAGCCTCGGGTTATATTATACAATTCATAATTTAGAAAAGGTTATCTGAAGGTCGTTTTGCTTGAAATTCATTATAATGTAAGATTTCCCCGTTATTATATTTGTTACGTCGATATTATAGATACTTACTTATTTCCTTGTTCCAATGAGAGTAATAAAATTTATACTTATAAATTAGCTAGCGACCCGCCCTGGAATATTTGCCATTATATATATATATATATATATATATATATATATATATATATATATATATATATATATATATATATATATATATATATATATAATATATATATACATATATATATATATATATATATATATATATATATATATTCCCAGTGAGAATAATCATTCAAGGAGTCCCATTGTCCTAAAGCGTTGCATGCTGTTTTTATATGACAACTACCGCAGTACCCAGTTTTCGCTGTTGAAACGCCATAGAACTTTGTCGTACGTCAGTGATTTCGCGAAAACGTTTCATTAACAACTTCTAATATACTTCCTATATACCCTAAGTCCATATTTTAAGTATCATTATTATTATAGAGAGCTCTGATAAATGCGTGCGATCGTCGCTTATCATAAACAGATTTACCATTGCGGACTTTTTTGTAGACATTTTAAAGGTGTATAATAAATACCGTTACTACGGTTAAATACATTATTAAGATCTATCTCGTAAGCTCAGCCAGCGATTGCAATGCAAGCGCAAAAATATGTTTATTTATCTTATTAGAAATCTTTAAAATGAACAGTACCCCTACTATATTATGCATGTGTTATTTATATATATATATATATATATACATATACATATATATATATATATATATATATATATATATAATATATATATATATATATATATATATATATATATATATATATATATATATATATATATATATATATATATATATATATATATATATATATATAAATCTTCCTCTTAAATTAGTAGTTTTAAAGATATATGTGTACATATTTTGTATAATGCAACAAGCGTGTTACTACTAGTAGTACTAGAGGTGATATAGTATTCACAGTAAAGATTATGTCTAAGGTTTATTTCAATAATTTTTTAATCCTGTTCACGCTTTATCCCTAGAGAAGTGGTCAATGAGAACAGGGTGACAAACTTTACATAGCCCTGCACACCTCTTTCGCCTCGTCTCCTGACATCATCTTCTCGATATAATTGTGTCCACCTCTTCGTCCTGTTCTGTGAGGGTTTTCACGACCTTCACATAACCTTTGTCCAATATCATAGGAATTGAATCACAACCGAAGCCCCACTGCCTCTCTTACCAATAATTCTTGCATTAATTGTCTAAGATACGAAGAGAAAATTCACATTACCTCTTACTTATTCCCAAGGCTTTATACTGAACTAAATTTAATTATTGATTTATAATAATAATAATATATTGATTATTTCCTGCGTTTCTTTTTTTTTCAGGTCTATTTCTCTGATCGTCTGATTCTTATATTATTATTAAGTAGTGAAATTTGACACTTTATCCGCTTGCTACAGAAAAAAAAGTTAATTTGTTATTTTTGTTTGTTTAGTGTGTATGTCCATTTCTTTCTCATGCTTTACAGCTTAAACGACAGGAGCGTATGACGTCATATCATAGCTGCTATACATATATAATGTTATTATATAATGTTATTAGCATATATAATGTTATTATTTAATAAAGTAAAATGGAGATTATTCCTTTTTTTATTTATTTATTACTTTATTGTCTTAGCTTTTTATTTATATCTAGTGTCTGTCGAGTGTCTAGTGTTGAGACACTCCATTGAGTGGTGGAACTCAATAAAAATTAAAATAATTCACTCTCCCACTCGTGGGAATCGAACCCACAACCCGTCACGTTTACAGGCAGACGCTGTGCCTCTGCGCCACGACGGTCCATAGCAATCTTAATTATATAATTTTCTAATATTTCATATACTTCCTAAGCCAGTCGTGGCAGGGGACCAATTGACATTGATGTAAATATCTAATTTAATTTCAAATTTATTGTATAAGTGACTATATAGTCATCCAATATATCACGACGAATCACTAAGTGGTGGTATCAAGATTCGAGACCAAGGACAAGTGTTTATTTGTATTTCATGATCTCATTGTAAGGAATAGTGTATAATTTGTAATTATTACGATATTTTGGTGATTTTTAAAGTGTAAATCCTCACTAAGGATAGATATATTTTTTCTTTATCCAATATTACGATATCTATCAATTATGGGCGTGGGAAGGGGGTGCCCACCCCAGTATGTTTACCCCAACCCCACCACCCCAGTATGTTGCACCCCAAAAAAATTTTTTGAAATCGCTATTAGTATACGGGTACGTATGAAGTTTAAGAATTTCGGGAAATGTGTCGTCACATGATGTCATTCTTTTGTTTTTTTTTGTTTAGAAAACAAATTTTTAATAATACATGTTTAACTCATTTGTAAAATTAGATAAAATGATAATAGAAAGTGTACTTTGGTGTGCAATTTCTCTGAAATGTTTACATTTATTATAAGATTTTATGCTGGTGTTTTTTGCATTTCCGATGATAATTAAGTACAACTTACTTAATTATCTTACTAGAAATGAATTGTTTTGGCACAGTAATGGCTTAAAGCCTAAAGCCACATAATGTCAAGTCTAGCTCAATTGTTATGTAGTTTTACCTAACAAATGCAAGTAAATATTAAACTTGTACAAATAATATATTTTTAAATCAGAATAGTTCATTGTGATATTTTAATAGATGTGACGTAAAAATAAAACTACAATTCTAAAATATATCATATTAATTATATCCGTCTACATTACGTCATAGATGTGCTGTTATTTCCCTCTTACGTAATATTTTCCTTTACATTCGTATTATACGAGGAATTCTAATTATTAATACTCATTCATAAGACACTTAGATATATATATTAATAGTATTTAAAATTTAAATAGACTTAAATGTCTTCATTTATCCTCCTTTACAAAGTTGTAAATTAGTTGTAAATTTAATGTGCGCCTACCATTTTTTAAATGCAACAGTGAAAATTAAATAATTGCTATATTATTTATTTTAGGCGTCTTTGCGTATAACTTTAAAAGTTGTGTGTAATGAGTCTAAAACAAATTAAATTATTCTATTCATTATTTTTAAATATATGAAACTCTTTTCTCTTTAAGGGATTAATAAAAAAAATAGTATGTTACATTTTTTTTATTAAAAAAACATACAATAGGTACTGGCCATTGTCTAATCAAAAATATTCATTAATCTTATGTACAAATGGAAATATAATTAAGTCGATTGATGATTATTTCTGATTAGACATAGAATATTATACTATTCAGTTAAAACTTTTAGTATCCGGCGTCAGCGTCGTAACTGCTTTTCTGTCTGCTGTATTGTCCTTTAACAAATAAAAAAAGGAAACATTAGCTTCACGCTGTATCCCGCATATCGCATTGCGTGTTGAGTGGCGGGACTCAACGCTGAGCGGCGTTTTGCCTTGCTGCCATAGCAAAGAAAAAAATTCATTCTTCCCTCATGGGAATCGAACCCACAAACCGTCGCGTTTACAGGCAGTCTGTTTTCCTCTGCGCCACGACGGTCCTTTACAAAATTATACCAGTTTAGATTTCAGAAACAGTTGTAAATTAGTAAATATATATTTTCTACATATATATGATACATTAATATATTTATATTGAGGCCGTTTTATCGCAGCGATAAAAAGTCTAACTATAAGCACGATGGCAATGGGTACGATTTCCACAATACAGCATTACGTTTTGCAACTCAGCGTTTATTTTCTCTAAAATATACAGAAACAAAAGAAAAGCTAAATCTACGTACCACCACCACCAGCTGTTAATTCCAAACTTTTCAAGATAGCTTCAGGGATAGGGGGTGGAGTAGGCAAGTGATCACCAACAGGATGGTACCCGTTCTCATCAGCAGTGTAACTAATTGAGTAGGTTTGTCCATCATCTCCTATGTACGAGTATGATCCTGATACTTGAAGAGAACCTTCTTCTGGCGCTGATCCTGGGAGGACGCGGCCTGAAATTTTAATAATATTTTGATTAACTAAAATAAAGCTAGCACCATTTTGGAAGGTAGTTCTATGGGGAAAATTTGACAAGAAACTCAACACTTGCTCTTTTGAATGTAATAATTTCAATTTAATTTTTTTTCACAACAATACACCTATGAAGTTAGCTATGCCTGCATGACATCATGACAAATTAAAACAACATAGCATAATTTTATTATAGACTTAGATTAATAGAGTAACTCCCCCGATTGGGCATTGAACCCACAACCAACACATAAACAGTCAAACTCTTACAGAAAATGTTAAATTTATGTATACATAGAAAGGTATGGTATGCATTGAGGACCATATGATTTCATGATTTAGGCATTTTTTTGACACATAAGAGTCGTGGGTTCGATTCCTACTGATTCATTCGATAATTTATTACTACAATGAAAGAAAAAATTGATAAATATGAATTTATTTTTTTAATTTAGTTTTTTTTATGTATATTACAATTCATACTTACATATTATGTTTGATTAAAGTCGAGAATAACATATATTTGTAATGTCATATAGTAAAAAAAACGTATTTTTTGACTTTGGAATGTACGCAGGGAAAGCCGCGAGTGACACTTGTATTTTTTTTAAAATTAGAATTTCAATTTACGACACTGACATTTTGCATTACATTTCTTTCTTTTTTTTTTAACACAAATTCCTCTGTCTACCCTGCTATAATCAGGAATGGTTTTTTTATAGTATACATATATTAATAAATACTATTTTCCAGAACGGATGTAAAATAAAATAAATTTAAAAAAAAAACATTCCGACGACTTTGACAGCTGACGTGTAAACATAGCGTGTTTTAAATTACCTTAATGCAATTTTAAAAAGGTCACTCAAAAAGTTCAAGATTCCTCTTAATTGCCCTAACTATTTCTTATGCGTGATTGATAAATTAGACTGTAGTTTTAACGTGATCTTTTTATGTAATACTAAACAAGGGCCGTCGCAGGTTCGATTTCTACTTGGAGAAAAAAAAAGATTTTAATTTTCATCGCTCTGGCAACAAGTTAAGCTGAGTTCCGCCACTCGATACGCAATGCCTCGAAAGTTGGAAAGCGGGGAACGGACTGTCTTAACACTATGTCCCTTCTACCTACGGTTCCCTCTACCTACTCTAACCTACGGATATTCGTATCTGAATTGTGAACCAAATCACGCTACCACTGAACTATCGTATTCAGTTTGTTTGGTTTCACGCTGTATCCTGCATATGGCAGGGTACTTGTGACTAGTGGTGACTTAGTGGTAGAGTCCCGCTGTTTTCACATCTATCTCTTCTCAAACAACATCATTATTTACTTTCTTAATTATAGTATTATTGTTATGCCTCCTTATATAGTACTCGAGGCACTTGAACCTGTGACCTTCAAGTGACACTTACTGAACTTTTAGTTGAAATTATAAATGTTAAGAGACTTACACAGTTAAGCTAGACAAGTGTTATGGACATGACATGTAGAGTCCAAAGACAATATTGCTTAATGATAATAAATCGGTTTTGAAATATTATTCGATAGATTTTAATTATAACTAACAATATTTGTAGCTTACGTCTGTAAACGCGACAGTTGTGAGTTCGATTCCCACTTGGTTCACGTAATTAAATATTATCATTTCTTTGCTCTGTTTTACAAAGCGTGTAAAAAGTGTCATAAGACTAGTCTCTCTGTCTACCCTGCTATATGCGGGAGACAGCGTGAAGGCTTTTATGAGATATATATACCATACGCATTGAAAATATTAAGTTTTGTAAAATTTTATTATATTTGAGTATATAAGCTACAGTGGCACAGTTAGGATGTATCCGTGGGAATATGACGAGCGTGGGTTCGAGCATTCAAAGTCTCTAAAGCATAAATGTAGATAGGTGTATTTTATTTCTAGACATTTCCCGCTCATTTTATGTAAAAGCTACAGATGCAGCAAAAAGGAAATATATATTTGTAATTTAAAGGACACGTTTCAGATATTTCACTAGTTGTTTTGACATTTTCAAACGATTTCTAACAGAATTCGTACGTATGTACGTATATAAGCATTTAGAATAATAATTTATATATTTTTATAAGGATATATTAAAAATATTACTTATAAATGGAAATTAGCGAGTTAAATAAGTAGTTAAAAATACTCTATACAAAAAAAAAAATCTTACCATTCTGTTCAGCTTTAGATCCGTCGCTAGTTTCATAAGCATAATGCCACCCGTCACTATCTATTTCGTTCTCGTATCTTAAGATTTCAGCTTGGTTCCTAGCTGATGCTGCAGAGACCTCGAATGGAGTGTTAAGACCTGCATCAGCTCCACTTGATTCAGAATTCGGTGGTAAATATATATTTTCCAGACGAGCTCCTGCAGCTATGGCCGCTAGCGCTAGGATGATTAACTGGAAATAAAAGGAATAAAAAATTGTTAGCTTAGGTTAGAAATGTTCAGATAACAGTTGTTGATAATAATAGTTTCATCTTTAGGCTTATTATTTCAGAATCAAAATCAAAATATTCAATAAAATAAAAAAGAAAAAATATCAATCGTCAAGTAACATTAATATTTCAGTAATGTCAGTCTAACAGGAAAGAGTTACGACAGTTACCACTGGTTCGAAAGGCATTTCAGCTGGGAAGAGCCCAAGAGACACTAAACAGTTGCATTTTTTATATATAAACGAAAAAAATAGAGGACTCTACGTTCTCCATTTTTTAAATTCTTGAGTTAATATGTATATATAAAGAAGTAAATTATTTTTACTTTAGTAAATATATAAAGAACAAACTCGACACAGCAATCTCTATATGGCTTCAAAATGTCACAGTACCTGACTAATTAACATTGATTTGATTTAAATACCAAAACAAAAAGACACTACTATTTTTACTATGAAAAGTAAACGGAGAAACCACTTAGTTTATTTAAAACAAAAAAAAATACGAAATGTCTAATATAAATAAATTTAAAAACATTGGATTTGAAGTCGCTTCTTCTAAAAGGATTTTAAGCTACTAAAATTCACTTATCACTGCACCTACTGATAACAATTTTGATTAAAAAAAAACACTTTAAGTACTAACGTATTTCATTTTTTTCGCCTTTTGATGCGTCTAGTGATGGAGATGATAACTGAATGTGAAGATGTGTACCACAGCTTCCGTTATATAGTATTCGAGCTTTCCATCCCTTCACGTTAGAACTTTGGTTCTAACAACTTTTTTATTTGAAACTTTTAATTGCAATGAGTTTTGGCATTGACTGTGATATACGTATGCTATTTATAAATGTAGAGCAGAGCTTAAGTAGCGATTGATAGTACTTTTGTATTTATTTTATTATTGTTAATATCAAAATGGGGTCAACGTTTGGTTCTGATATAGGTTGTATATTTGTAATTATATGTATGTCTGTCTCTAAAAATCTATCTCTTAAAATATATAACCAAATCTATATGATGTGCATATAGAAAAAAATTATAATCACACAATTCTTAAATTTTAATCACTTTTACATACCTTTACTATTGAATGCCATACTATGTACTTTTTTTTAGCTTCACGCTGTATCCCGCACATAGCAGGGTAGGCGAGGGAACCGTAGGTTGAAGGAACCTAGTGTTAAGACACTTCGTTCTCCGCTTTCGCCCTTTGGAGGCATTGCATGTTGAGTGGCGGAACTCAATGTTGTTCAATGTCTTGATACCAGAGAGAAGAAAATTAAATATTTCATTATTTCCTAATGAGAATCGAATCTATAAACCTTCGCGTTTACAGGCAGACGCTGTGCCTCTGCGCCACGACGGTCCTCAACATATTTTTATATACGTTAAAAACTTTTAGAATATATACACAAACGCAATACATACTCTGTCGAATCAAAACGGAAATAATTTTATTGCAATTTATGATAATTTAATAATAATTTACATATAAACACAGAGCCAATGTGTTTCATAATACTTTTACCAGGGTAATTTTGATGCTGATGTAGGACAGTGGAGCGGCATCTGAACGTTAATAAGATATCATAGGTTCGATACCTAATGGAGTGAAATAATTTATTTTAATTTCTTCTCTTTGGTAGGACAAAGTGCGACGTTTATTTGCGGCCGTTTGCACTCATTTTGTATGAAATGAACTATAGTATAAGTTTGTAATGGAGTTTTTCTGGGATATATTTATATATTTCCAATTTTCGGATTTTTATCATTGTTTGTACTATAAGTTCTAACTTATTGCCAAATATCGTAACTCTAGTTCAACGGAAAGTATCCTGTAGGTTTTGTATGACGATTTTCATACAAAATGTAAAAAAAAGTTAAGCAAAAGCGCTAATTCTTTTATCTTTTGCTTGCGTTGACTTAGAAGTTTTTTTTTTCTATGCTTCAAGAAGATATCGATTTAGATTAAATTATTTAAAACTAATTTCAGCTTGTTTCTTCCACGCGATTTGGAGAAAATGGTCTCGACAGACAGACTTACATGACTGACGGATAACAAAGTGATCCTAGAAGGGTTTTCATTTTTCATTTTGAGGTACTGAACCCTAAAAATAGTACATAAATAGAAATAAGTGTGAGCACATTTAGACAAGTAACATTCTATTTTGAGGCTTCCGCAACTCAAACAAAAGAAACGGTACGGTATTGGCTTTTTGTTGGCCATTTTATATGTCAGTCCGTTTGTCAAAAAAAAAATCTAAAAAACAATCGTGGAGGTATCAAGCTGAAAAGCTAAATTAACAGTCCCTTGGAATACAGAAAAAAATAAACTTAAGTGAATGTAACCAAAAAATATATGTTCTTAATCGAAAGTCCACCCAAAATTCATGAATTTGGGAAAAATATATAGGTATATAAGAGAAAACAAAACACACTTGTATGTATGTATGTAATGCGTGTGTCATATATTATATAATTTTTTCATACAAAATGAAAGCGTAAGTACGCCAGCAATATTAAGCTTATCAAGTTTTGTAAGTACTTTTCGATGACCTTCAAACATGAAATTTTCAGCAATTTATTATAAAAGTTTTTATAAATATATACACTTGAAGTAAATAAATCATATTACATTATGACAGTTCATTTTTCAATCTTTACTAACAGAAAAAATGTTTTGAAATAAACTTTTTATGTTTTGTTTGTTTGTGTTTCATACGATCATTGACCAAGCAGGCCTGATATAATTAATTATGCTGTGTCCTACACATGACAGGGTAGGCAGAGGGAACCGTAGGAACCGTAGGAACCTAGTGTTAAGACACTTCGTTCCCCGCTTTCTGCCTTTCGAGGCATTGCGTGTTGAGTGGCGGAACTCAACGCCGCGCTTTTTGCCTTGTTACCAGAGCGAAGAAAATGAACATTATTCATTCACCCCAAGTGGGAATCGAACCCACAAACCGTGATGCTTATAGGCAGAGGCGATGCCTCGGCACCTCGATGGTCCTCAAATATAATATGTAATTAATGATTTTTGTTATTCATCTCTATCTCTTGCACTTTCTAGTATCAGTCGCCTATATCTGATAAGATATATATTTCATGCGGTAAATGTTATTCCTTTAGTGGTATATATATCTATATATATATATTATATATATATTATATATATATATATATATATATATATATATATATATATATATATATATATATATATATATATATATATATATATATATATATATATATATATATATATATATATATATATATGACTGGCGACCCGCTCGCGACTTCGCCGCTTAAGTGAACTTTACGTTACGTTACGTTCGTTTCGATATGTTATACGAAATCACATTGTACATGTTCTGTATACTTTTCTAAATATAAGCAGCTTGAGTTACTTCTTATATCAGCTACCTGTCAAATCAGCTGCCGGTGAAAGTCCTGTCAAAATCGGTCTGGCCGTTTCAGAGATTAGCCAGAATAAACACTTAGACAGACAAAAATTGTAAAAATATTATATATATATATATATATATATATATATATATATATATATATATATATATATATATATATATATATATATATATATATATATATATGTATATATATATGTATATATATATACATATATATATATATATATATATATATATACTATATATATATATATATATATATATATATATATATATATATATATATATATATATATATATATATATATATATAAATATATATATATATATATATATATATATATATATATATATATATATATATATATATATATATATATATATATATATATATATAAAATTGGAGTGTGTGGGTGAGTGGAATATTACAAACAGTAATATTAAAATAACCGCTTGTTACTCCATGACAATGAATATACATATATACGGTATATATATACTAAAATAATATTTTTACAATTTTTGTCTGTCTAAGTGCTTATTCTGGCTAATCTCTGAAACGGCTAGACCGATTTTGACAGGACTTTCACCGGCAGCTGAAATCCTATATCCTTTTTTTCGACATAAAATTACAAAACAAGATCTCAAAACTTTGGCAGAAAATGGAGGACATCTTAACACTAAGTTTCCTCTGCGTTCTTTGCTAGATGCGGGCCTAGCCTACCTAGCCTACCTAGCCCTATCGTGAAAAAATCAAACTAAGTTATACTCATTAAATATTCAATTTAAATGTATTTCTTATTGATTACAGTGCAAGGTAAAATGAAAATTTGGTTAGGTTTGAAGAGAATGAAAATTTATTATACTAAAAAGCCAATCTGTATCTAGAATAGCTTAATCTGTTAATATTTTTAATGTATCGAGTCGTGTATTTTGTAATTGCTCTAACGGGGAACAGAGTCCCTTAACACCATGTTCCCTCTGCCTACTTTGCGATATGCGGGATACGGCGTGAAGCTATTTATCTTAGTTATTGAAGTGTTATATACGATGGATGAGTTGATTTAGCGCGTATAAATAGTATTGCTTTCATATTATTCATATTCAGCAGGTAAAGAGAATAAATTAAAAGAATCAGTCACTACGTTCTCTTTTTTGTACTGTACAAGTATAAGCCAAGCCCACGATTAATTTATGTAGAGCGGCGAAAAAATATGTTATTTTTTTTATTTCTGTTACACGCTGTATCCTGCATATAACCCCCAACCCCACTTTATCAGGCATTGCGTGTTCAATACTTAAATCTGACAGTACTTCACCAGAGCAGGAATTGAAAATAATTTACTTTCCTAAGTTGCTTTACAGCTTTTTTCATACTTTATCAATTTAAACATATCCTGAAGTGAGAACCGAACCCACTACCGTCGTATATACAACCAGAGACGTCCCAATTACGTAGACAATGTTAGTCATAATTAATCTCTAGTAATGAATAATTCGCAAATTATAATCTATAGGTCATATCCGTGCGATGAAAATTTATCGGAAGAACTTGTGGTGTAATTAAAAGCATTATTTGTATGGGCCGGTGATCTTATGCTTCAATATATATGTGATATTACTTGTTTAACAACATTGATCCTCGACTTCACTTGTGTGTTCCTTATTATACAATTGTTTTAGGATGAATTTAGAACAATTTACTGGAGAACTTAAAAGTTAAAGTAAAAAGAATCCTTTAACTGTGTAAAATTATGATAAATTTAGTTGGGGAGGAATAGACAAACGTACAGACAGTCGTTTTCATTTTTTTATATTTAAAATTGATTTAAATGAAATTATAATTTTGTTTTATTTTGTATTTATATTTATGTAGGAGCAGCCCCCTCCATGTAGGAGTACATATATATACACTTCTTGTATATATATGTAGTGTAGAGTTGTATATATATATCTTGTATATATATATATATATGCTGATTTTTTTAACAAATTATTTATTCTCGTACAAACAACCTGTACTTATATGTATACATATAAATATTTTAAACAAATTTGAATATTAGAAAATAAATAAATATATATGTAAAGTATATAATAATTAAAAATATTAATATATATATATATATATATATATATATATATATATATATATATATATATATATATATATATATATATATATATATATATATATATATATATATATATATATATATATATATATATATATATATATATATATATATATATATATATATGTGTGTGTGTGTGTGTGTGTGTAGAAAACCTTCAGCTATTTTAGTTTGACCCCGCAGGCAAAGCCGTATGTTAAATCTTGTTAAATATTTATAATAAACGAAGTTAATTGTACGTATATTCTTACTCATTAATCTATTAACGCGTAACGCAATTCAAAGGATATTCCGTTAAAGTCGTGATTTGTTGGTGGTATCTATAGCAAATGTGTAACGAGGTCGTATTTTGACATTAATGACTGACTCAATATGACTGACTCATAATAAAATGACTAAATTTTGTTTTTTTTTTACTCGTATCCGTCTATATAGCATAGCATAAAGCAGGATAGGCATAGCGACACTAACCTACCACTTTCGAGTCTGCAATTTTCAATTTTAAGTTAATTTTGAACAAAAAAACGTGGTCTTGGGTTCGATTTCCACTACGATTAAATTATTATTTTCATTTTTAAACAAGACAAAACGCGGCGTTGAGCTCCGCCACTCATCACACGAAATCTTTAAAATTGAAATTTCACGGACAGTGAGTAACGGAGTGTCTTAACACCAAGTTCCCTCCACCTACAATATTTATATTTTTTTTAAATTATCTTTTATAGCAAATATTCGTGACTCAAAAAGGCGAGCAATCGATTCACAAAATTCTTATCAATTACACGCCTATAACTCTGCCAGGGTTAAATAACTTTGTTATTATATAAACTTTTTATAGTCATATTGGTTATATAGTCATATTTATATATTTATATTGGTTTTTTTTTATTAAGATTCTAATTTATTATCAAATTTAGGAATGATAAATGTCTATAATAGGTAACTTTTGCACGTGACTTTGTTCGAGTTGTTTTTATTAATTGAGTAATATCAAGATATCTTCTATCACTATGGTTAAAAAAAACAAATAAGTACACATAAAAATTAATAGTTTAAGCGATTTTCAACAGTCAAAAGAACAGCATATGATTGATAAAGCAACGTATATGGGTTCGATTCCCACTCGGTGAGTATGATTTTTTTTCTCCTCGCTCTGGTGACAAGACAAAGACTCAACACGTAACGTCGCGAAAATTGGGTGAAAAGCGGCCAACTTATAGCCCAGTGTCAGTACATACTACCTTATGTCAGTCTAAATCAGTCAGTCAGTCAGTATATTCCTTATAAATTAAAAATAAAAAAAAATACTCGTTACGTTACATACAGACAAATTATTTTCTATATGTACATATCAATAGTTCATGATTATTACGTTATTTATAATTGTTACGATTATATTATATAAGAAGACATTAATTTTAATGCGTCTTTTGTATTACATATTTGTTCATGAATTTTATGTGTGATGAAGTATATATATATATATATATATATATATATATATATATATATATATATATATATATATATATATATATATATATATATATATATATATATATATATATATATATATATATATATATATATATATGATGTTTTTGTTTGTCTGATGTTATTGTTTTATATGTTACTTACATTTTGATGTGATTTTGATATATAAAGGATCTACTATATAAATATTTTTTTACTTTGATCCTGTAGATCCACACTCTTCAGCATTACATTCAAAATAAAATATTCTTTATTCAAATAGGCTATTACAAGCACTTTCGAATCGTCAATTAACATAAGTGTTGGTATTGTCAATCCTACTAGAAGCTACCACCAGCTCGGAGGGTTCGTAGTTTTGCTGAAAAGAGCTTTTTGAATGTAAATTTACAATATATATACAACTGTGGTTGGCCTTCCGAACGAGCCCCAACAATACTTAACTCCACAATAACATAAGTAGGTATTAATTATTGACCGAACTTTTCTAACAGATAAATAAACAAAAAATAAATTAATCGCTTATATAATTTGATAGGCATAATATAGAGAAAAAATTGTGCGTTTTTCGGTCAAACAAGGAGATGACTAGTTAAGTGCATGATATATACCTATATACATTTATGATATATATATATATATATATATATATATATATATATATATATATATATATATATATATATATATATATATATATATATATATATATATATATATATATATATATATATATATATATATATATATATATATAAATATAAATATATATATATATATATATATATATATATATATATATATATATATATATATATAGATATATATATATATATATATATATATATATATATATATATATATATATATATATATATATATATTTGGTCTAGCAATAAAAAGTAGTTTGTACTAAGTATATAATAATTTTGACATTTATAAAGGAAAGCTTTATTGGGTAGAACGAACGACTTAGTTAGCTACAGCGCTTAGACGCGACTTGAACTTTCACACAAGCGCGGGCTTATTTTCCACTACACTAAAACTTCTATACATTTCCAAATAAATTTATTATAATAAGTACATGATAATGGAGACAGAAACAGTGAAAGTCCACATTGCTTGCGAACTTTTTATCAAAGTATGTGTGCCAACTGTCCTACGATGACCTAGAATTATTTTGACATTTAAAAAAAATGGCCAAGACTAATATGAAATATAAATACTAATATTAGGCTAACTTTATACTTATATATAATGATATATTACAATCAAAACGTACAGCTATAAACGTTTACAATCACAGAAGTGCATGCTTCTCTATAATTATTTTATATAAAATAAAATAATTGAAATACAACTCTATTTGCTTAAAATTATAGTTTAAGTTTCAATGTAACAATAAACGGAATATTTAGTTAGATGGAAAATAGACTCTATGTTAGTCGATTATGGCTAATTTTTATTTAACAACTAGTATATTAGAATCGTTTGGTGTAGTTTAAAATTGAACCTTAAGCCTAAGTCTTAAAGTGCATTTTTATTCTAATTTCAATATGAACTTAAAACGCATACCACAGGTAGGTTACTCCGGAACCTTCAGATGATCTGGATGAATATCACTTGTCGTCACGATTTGTTAGTAAAGTGGAATCTGTCTAGATTTAAAATATATCATTATTTTTTGCTATTAATTTCAAGTCTGGAATGTAGAATTTCTTAGTAATGAGTCTATACTGATAATATGGAACTGAAGAGCTTGTGAGCTAAGAAGTAACAGGTTCGATTTGAAAAATCATTTTATATTGGATAGTCCATTCATATAGGAAAGCTATAATAGGCTGTATTAGGTCATATCTATTCAAGCTAAAGCTATGATCCATATACAACTCTTAGTGACTTCCATTAGAATTTATAAAATGCAAGAATAAAAAATAACACTCTACTTCTATGGGAGAAGAGTGAGAGAGAGAGAGTGACTTAAGTTATCACTTAACCTTCCATAATATAGGAAATAGATCTACAAAATTCAAAAGATAAATGAAGGAAGATGCCATCATGGCGCAGTGGAAAGGTTTCCAACTGTCAACTGTCAACATGACTGGTTGAAACACATAGTGCAGTGCTTAGTATCGCGTAGTGTCAGAGACACAGAGGGTATTATCACTAAGCTCTATCCGTATATCTTGGCACAAGTGGGATAAAACGTGAAGCTTAAAAAGTGGTCATAATATTACATACGAGATATGAAAACGTTTACTTTTCATATATAATTATATAATTATTTCTATTAACCTGCTTGTAGCATTGAACTCATTTTAACCCAGATCTGATTTGCAGCATCTTCACCGAGATGTCATGGAGTGGTTTATGAAATGACTTACGAGTTACATGTATGTACCTAATGTAATTACAACATGTTTAAACATATGCCTTTCAAATTTTATATAGACGCGTGTAGAATATGCCGAAGATACAACAAATATTTTGGTCTAAGGTTCCGTAGTTCAAATGGGAATATGGAACCCTAAAAGGATCGCTTTGTTATCTGTGTGTCAAGATAATTGAAGATTGAATCTTAAATTTATACTAAATATCCAGGTCTTCGGTCAGTCCTTTGGAGTACAGAAAATATCTGAATGTTGTACTGTTTGTATACTATTTGTTGAAAGTCGCCGCGTAATCAAACTTATTAGTGAATTATGAAATTTGGCAAGGAGGAAGAACTTAGAATAATTTCGATAATTATTAATTTATTTTATATCATAAGAAAAAACCATATAAACAAAATGAGTACATGTGCTGCAAAGTATTTTTCGTCATTTATGACCTCCCGTTGACCTACAATAGTGAAATTTGGACGGAACCTTCGTTGCACGTCTTCAACTCGCACTTAACTGATTTTTGTTTGAACCGTCCATTTTGAGCTTACTCTGGTATATATTATTGTTAAGATTTTTTCATTATGAGTTTGTAAATTCAAACAAATCTTGTATTTTAACTTAGTGAAAACCAAACTAGACTTTATTACTGTTCAATTGTTATTTCATACTAAGGAACTAAAATTTTTTTAGCGGAATTAGAACCTCGCTTTACCCTTTATTTAGAAGGATAGAAAATTTAGTGTCAAGACACTCTGTTCACCGTTCAATACTATTTTCTGTCCGAATTCGGTACATTACATATTGATTGAAGGAACACAAAGCACTAGTAATAAAAAAAGTCACCCAAAATCAAATTTGAACTTCAAGTTCACTTAATCCAGCGTGCATATCCTATTGGTTCCCGTAACACGCAATATCACATAAATGGAAACGAGAGAGCAGAGTGTTTGCAAGTGCGTGAACCCTAAGAGCCAGAGAGACACGTCACTATATCAAATCAAACATACTTGTATAACCTCAAAACACGCACATGCATATTAGATATATACTTGCATAATATTAAAAAATACTTCACGTGAACTAGGTATGATTACTCTCTTAATAAAAAATAGCTAACAAATTAAAGATTTTAATAAAAACGTTTGATATAATTTGAACCTTGTGCAAAACTGTTGTTGGCATGATCGTTAAGAACGGTACGTAACGAGCGTGGAAGTAGATTTATTACAAAATATTTAAGTAGCGCTTTATTAGTAAATCGAGGGTACTCAGAAATTAACTTCAGCCTTGGCTTAGCGTGTGGTACAAGTTGGAAGATGAATGAGATTGTGCTTTAACAGAGTATTAGTTGGGACTTGTTATTGTATTTTTTGAATGAAAATGTTTATAATATAGGTTTAGATTAATGTTCACACATTCGTTAAAATTATTTAAAAATCTCTAATACTGGTTTCATATAAACTAAATTCAACTTGCACAAGAAGAATTTAAATTTATGTTGGTAATAAAAGTATTTAAATGTATTAACAATTAATAAGTAACAATTAAAAAAGTATTTAAATGTTGTTTTTTTTTTTTTAGATTCTATGAAGGACAATCATGTATTATTTTAAAGCAATATTAAAACTACTTTCTCATACACAATATATATAATTTTTCGCTCTCGTATAAATAAAAATAACACAAAACTTTATTAGATTACATTGTTTGTAGAATAACGTTTTCCAATCTGTTCTTCATCTTTCTTCCCCCGTCATTTGTCATCTGTCATCGTCATTTGTCATCTGTCATCGTCATTTGTCATTTGTCATCGTCATTTGTCATCGTCATTTGTCATCTGTCATCGTCATTTGTCATCTGTCATCGTCATTTGTCATCTGTCATCGTCATTTGTCATCTGTCATCGTCATTTGTCATCACTTCAAGGCGGACTTTGCTAGCGTTTGTTTTGGTTGACACACGTGTTAGTGAGAATTTCTGTTGTAATTGTGAATTCTGTTAAGCTTTTAAGTGGAAACAATATATAATTCTGTGAAAAGATTCATACTAACAAGTTATTTAGTTATAGTAAGTGTTTGTGCTGTTCTTTGTAGTATAGTAGTTGTATTAGTATAAGTTTAGTTTTATAGGTTATAATCAAGTAGGATGGAACCTGATCCTCCCGGCCCTGGGGGTCATCCAATTTCTAGAAAAAGGCAAGGTGAGGAAACATTTTCTAGTCAAAAAATGTTAAAAAAGTTATGATAAATCCTTCCACAGCTACTCCGTCCATCCAAAATGTCTGGATTCATCCATCTATGACTGAAGCCCCAAAGTCTTACATTAGTTCAGACAAAGGACCGTTTATAGTATATGTGTCTAGGGAAACTCCTGATCCCTCTGCAGGCACCTCCATAAGGGCCATCAAGTTTGGTCAATTTTTGCATACACACAAAATTACTGATATTGTCAATGATGGAGTAAAAAATGTAGGTCGCAATAAAATCAGCGTCCAGTTTACATCTGCTGAAGCAGCTAATAAATTTTTAATTAACCCTGTCCTTAGTCTTTGTAAATATGTTTGTGGTATCCCAACATTTAATATTACAAGGATGGGTATTGTAAAAGGAGTTCCCGTTGAATGGTCGCTGGAAGAGTTTGTTGGCTCATTGGAATTTCCCTCTGCTTGTGGTGAAGTGATAAAAGTAAGAAGAATGAATAGGAAGAATATAAGTGTGTGTGTAGAGTTACATGGATTCCGACTCAGTCAGTAGTAATTACATTTCGTGGTCAACAATTGCCTAAAAGAGTGTTTTCATATCAATCTGTCCTTCAAGTAGAACTATATAAGTATCCAACAATCCAATGCCTTAATTGCTGTCGTTTCGGCCATGTTAAAGCACAGTGTCGATCAATGCCAAGGTGTTACAAGTGTTCCCAGTCCCATTCTGGTGATACATGTGACACCCCAAAGGAAATTTCAACTTGCATCCATTGCACTTCCAAACATTAAAGCCATTATGTCGCAAGAGTGTATCTCTTACATGGAAGCTTCCACCCGTTTCCCAGCAGTCCAACGTTCCTATGCGGAAATCGCTAAGGAAATGTTTACTCCTCCTGTATTCACAAACACCCAGATCTCACAGAGTAAAGTCCCTGCTAGTCCTACCAAGTCTTATCGTAAGACAGTTTTCCAAGTTCCTCGTCCCCGAGCTCCTTTGGCGAAGGGATATGATAGACAAGCTCACCAATCTATTATTAATAATTGTTCCTCTTCCCTTTCCAATGGTTGTGCCCTTAATCAGGGCTCAGACGGTCCAACAGAATCATGCAAAGATTTGTTAGTTGCTCTGACTGAGACCTTGGTGAGCATAATCTCAACCGCTGATGAACTTCCTATACCGTCCAACGTTGCCCAAAACTTACTCAAAATATTCCAAATCCTAAACAATGGCGCCACTAAGCTTCCTGCAGTGGAATAGTTGTAGTGTTCGTGCTAAAAAGCATGAACTACTGCGTATTGTTTCTCTGTATGATCCTGTCATTATTGCCCTCTCGGAAACATGGCTGGTGCCAGACTACCCGTTCAGGGTCTCAGGTTTCGCCTGTTTTAGGGAGGACAGAAGTGACGGGTATGGAGGTAGTGCTATCCTCATCCAGCACTCCTCTCCTTATTCCCATATCCCTCTTCCGCCTCATAGTCAACAGATTCACGCTGTCGCTGTGAGGGCCTTTGGTATTTCTTTCCTTTCTGTGTATATCTCTCATCCTTCCTCTTCCCTCTTCCTTGAACTTAAGTCTATTATCTCTTCGCTTCCTATCCCTATACTAGTCCTGGGGGACTTTAACACTCATTACACTCTGTGGGGGTGTTATTACTGTGATGGATTTTCTCCTTCGTTGGTGGACTTAATTGACGATGTTAATCTCTGCATTCTCAATGATGGTTCACCGACTCGTAGGGTTAATCCTAATCAGAATCCTAGGACTGCAGTTGACCTTTCCTTATCTTCTCCGTGTATTGCTTCCCAATTATCATGGTCTGCCCTTCCTTCTACCCATGGTAGTGATCATTTCCCTATCCTCCTTTCTATGTATAATAGAAATCCTTCTTCAGCTCTTCCTTTTTCATCTTCTAAATATAATTTAAAGAA
Source organism: Dione juno (assembly GCA_037127375.1). Classification (NCBI taxonomy): domain Eukaryota; kingdom Metazoa; phylum Arthropoda; class Insecta; order Lepidoptera; family Nymphalidae; genus Dione; species Dione juno. Next base: position 1,703,896 of record JAXRJS010000060.1, on the reverse strand, counting down.
AGCCAACTGGAATGAGTACGCAGACTCTATGGATTGCATGTTGGCCAACCTTTCTGAGTCTGGTAATTATGAGAATATCTCTATCTGCTATGATCAGTTTGTCACTGTCGTTTAACTGCAGCTGATTTGCATATTCCAAAAACACACTCAATCCAGAGTCGGATGCATTTCAATCCATGGTGGGATAAGGAATGCTCTGATTTTGTCAATCGGCGAACATCTGCTGAGTAGTCATACACGGCCTGTATGACGATGGTGAATTATGTTGAGTACAAACGAAGTGATGCGAAGTTCAGAAAATGTATTTGGAAAAAGAAAAATCTTGGTTGGGTTCATTTTTGTTAATCCCTTAATCCTCGCTCCCCTTCTTCCCTCGTGTGGACAAATTTTAAGAGGTTTCGCAGATCTCTTAACAATGTCAGTAGTCCTAACTCCCATAATCCTTCTCTTTGGCTTAAAGATTTCGCAAACAAATTGGTTCCTCCCTCTGCACCGTCCCGTAACCTGTTTATATCCACACCTGTTGAATCATTAGAGGAAATGGATCTTCCATTTTCCTTTGATGAACTTAAAAATGTATTGGTGGATTTAAAGGACACCAGTCCAGGTGAAGACGGTGTTCCCTATTCTTTTATTGTTAAATTAAACGAAAAATGTAAGCTCGTCTTTCTAAATTTAGTAAATAATATATTTCAATCAGGCAATATACCCAATACCTGGAAATATCAGATTATTATACCTATCCTCAAACCTGGCAAAAGTCCCTCTGACCCTAATTCCTATAGACCCATTGCTTTAGCATCTACATTGTCAAAGATTGTTGAACGACTTTTGAAAAATCGTTTGGAGTGGATAGTGGAAAGTAGAAGCATATTAGCGTCCTCTCAGTTTGGATTTAGAAAGGGCTTAGGTACTATTGATAGTCTCAGCGTTTTTACCACAGCCATTCGACGAGCTTTTGCCAAAGGTGAGTATTTAGTTGGTATTTTTCTGGATGTTGCATCTGCATATGACAATGTTCTTCTTCCGGTACTCAGGCAGAAACTGCATCAGCTGAGTATTCCACCGAGGATGATTCATTACATTTGCAATTTGCTGACCGGTAGAACGGTATCTGTGAAACATCCGCTTCTTACTATACCTCCCAGACTTGTCTGAAAAGGTCTGCCTCAAGGATCAGCTCTTAGTCCTCTGTTGTATAATATATACACACATGACCTGGAATTGTCTGTTAATAATTTTTGCAACATTCTACAGTACGCTGATGACATCGTCCTCTATTATAGTTCAAATTCAGTAGAGGACATTACTTATCGTCTGAACACTGCTTTGCACTATCTTAACCAGTGGCTCTCTGAACATGGCCTGGCATTATCTCTGGATAAATGTCAAGTGGTAGTGTTTACTAAAAAGAGAGTAGTTCCAAATCTCCAAATTGTAAGTGAGAATATTCCCATACGGATAACACAAAATGTGAAAAAGGCTTTAATGCTCTAAGAGCTCTAATGTCTGGTGTGTGGTGGGGTGCACATCTTTACTCTCAAAAACTGTTGTACAATGCTATAATCCGTAGCCATATTGACTACGGGTTATTTGTTTTGGACCCCTTTAATAAAGTCGTTAGAGAAAAAATTAATCGTATACAACATAAATGTCTACGGATTATTATAGGTGCAATGAGGTCTACTCCTACTAATGCACTAAAAGTGGAGTGTGTGGACCCGCCTTTCCCTATCCGTCGACAATTTCTTGCCGATAGATTATGATAGATTTGTATGTAAAATGTTACAGCTGTCTTCCCATCCATTGAGGTCTAAGTTATATAAATTAGCCGATCTTATTCCACGTGCCAAGCCTTTACCCTACTTGCTAGATAGCTTCCTTAGTAGTACTAACATCCCTCCCCCACCCCTTGTCCTCATTCCCATCAAACCCATTATTCCATACACCTTACAATGCTTTTGTCCATTGCCCTCGTGTCATTACAAATCTTGGCCTAACTAAGGGAGATCCTAGCATCAAGACAAAATTTCAAGAGCGGGTTAGTGAAAAATGGTTAAATTATGTCCTCATCTTCACAGATGCTTCAAAGCTTTCGAAGGAAAGCTGTGTTGGTGCAGCTTGCTGGATCCCAATATTAAAAATTATTTTAAAATTAAAATGCCCTCCCGAATCGTCAGTGTTTACAGGTGAGGCTGTTGCTTTGCTACAAGCAATCCTGTTTACAATGGCGTTAAAGGTAAACCCGTTCCATAGTAGGTTGAGATCTTCAATTGTTTTAAGGATTCGTGAAGAATTATACTCATGTCACCTAAGGGGCTTGGATGTTACTTTGGTATGGATTCCAGGTCACTCTGGAATTAGTGGGAATGAATCTGCACACTCTTGCGCCAAATTAGCCATCCAGTGTGGTACTTCTGATCACTTTTTCAATTCGGCCCAGGATCTGCTGACCCTGGCAGATATTCATCTATATAAGACCTGGAGTAATTTCTGGGATAAGTCAAAATCAACCAAAGGTAAGTACTATGCCTTAATTCAACCTAATATCCCAAAGCGACCGCGGTTTTTTTCTCAAAAACATATTGAACGGAGGATTATATTAACAATCTGCCGCTTACGCCTTGGACATGCATGCACGCCTGTGCATTTGGCTTAGATCAGGGTCAGGGACCATTCATTGTGTGAATGTGGCCTGGACGATGGTTCCCCTTCTCACATCCTTTTCTCTTGTTCTAAATTAACTCGTTCCTTGTATCATGTTCTTCCCAATAAAGTTCCTCGTCCTCTTAATGTTCAGTGTTGGTTAATGTTTGTGTTTAGTCCCTTATGTAAATTTCTATGTAAATACATTAAGTATAATAATATTCGATTATAAACTAACACCCGTGTAAAATACTATGTAGTACTAACCTACTTTATTGTGTGTATATATTGTAATTAGAATGTGTTTAATTTGTTGTAGGTGAAGGAAGAATTATTATTGGATCTCTTTTTTTACATGCATTGTATTATTATGTAAAGTTAGTTATCTTTTCACCGTACATTCTCCTTCGTGTATTCTCCATACAACGTGACATTGGCGAAGTGAATTGTGCTCAACTGGCACGCTCGAAACGCTCGAAATTACCGTAGAACAGAACACTCCAAGGCTTGTAACCAATACTAAAGCGGCACTAGAAGATATTTTACAGGTATTTTGTATATTGGTAGCGTGAGCTGACACATATAAAGGTAACTCGATACAAGTATCTATAGTGGATACCGGTATTGGCAGTAAAAACATAGGTATAAAATAAATTTATGTGAATATAGTCTAGTAGTAGATGTTTATATTAGTATTTTTATTTCGTATATTAGTTTAGTTTGCTTTAGTAAATGTAGTAATAAAATAAAAAATGGTAATATATAATAATTATCTAAAAATAAAAAAAATACAACTACATAAATATATATTTATGTAATATATATTTACATATAAATATTTATTTTAACTGTCACATTTATCATTACCGGTATCATAGCGGTACCGAAATTGTACATATTGAGGCTGTATTCAAAAATCTTACAAGATATGTTCTCTACAGTTATTTAGCATATGTTTTTAGCATGCGAGAAAAGTCAAAAATAAGTAAATGTTATATAGCTAAATTATCACTATGTTCATCCTGACTATTGAAAATTTTCAATAACTATTTTTATATAAATATTATTATTAATATATATATACTTATTACTCGTGTAATAAGTACATATATATAATATATATACTTATTACTTATTTATATCTTATTACTTGTGCCACACACACACAACAGTTAGATGTATACTTTAATTGGATATGATTGCTTTCGTATGCACTTCACCGTTGGAGCTTCATTAAATTGATCCGCTGTCATTGGGATCTCGTTAATTTTCGTGACCTTTATGTCTTTTCATTAGATCAATTAAACGATGGCAGTCCAAATTATTCTGATAGGTTTACAGGTTTTTAGATATATGCACTAAAAAGCAATACGCTTTTACCCGCGTAGCAAGGTCCAATGCCAAATCTGACCGAATTTCAAACATTGTGTGTGGTATGGCGGAAGACGCCTCTGTGTACTGTGCGTGGAAAAATAAGAAGGAGAAATGAACATAAGCTATACCAATATTATAAAACAAAAGATTTTTTTAGGTTGAATGCGCTAATCTCAAGCATTGGCTCGATTGAAAAAAAAACATATTAAGTTAGATAAGTCATTTACGAGAACGGCATACGAGTATTACGTCACGTCAACTGATGTAATCCTCAGTAACAGCGGTCAAAGTTACCTTAGGCACGTACGTGTCATTTGTTCGTACAAAAAACTTAGTTAACTTAAAACTTAGTTTATATATAACCTTTTTCATTACTGTGGGGATGACGTCACTACACTTCCTGCTGCTGTATCTTGCCTGTATAAGTTATTTTTGTAGTCGGTACCAATTTCGGTGATTTTAGAATTCCGTATCGCAAAACAAAATCGAAACTCTAAAGCTCCGTTTCAAAAGCGTGCTGAAATGAACTTCCTGTTAAGTAAAAAGTACAGTGAATATAAAATCTATTACAACAAATCATTATATATATATATATATATATATATATATATATTATATATATATATATATATATATATATATATATATATATATATATATATATTATATATATATATATATATATATATATATATATATATATATATATATATATATATATATATATATATATATATATATATATATATATATATATATATATATATATATATATATATATATATAGAAGTTTAGTGTAGTGGAAAAAAAGCCCGCGCTTGTGTGAAAGTTCAAGTCCCGTCTAAGCGCTGTAGCTAACTAAGTCGTTCGTTCTACCCAATACAGCCCAATAAAGCTTTCCTTTATAAATGTCAAAATTATTATATACTTAGTACAAACTACTTTATATTGCTAGACCAAATATATATATATATATATACCACCACGAAAGTACGCTCTTTCATCAATAAACGGTACACAAAAAATAACTATATAAACTCCACTGTGACACAGTAAAGGAATGCATGTTAGAGCATTCCTCACTCACTCACTCAACTCACGATGGTTGCGACTTCGATTTCCACTCAATACAATTATTACATTTTAATAATTGTCATTTTTGCCAACACCTTGCTCTATAATCCTTTGCCAAGTCCTATCAACCTTTTAAATATTAATTAAGCTTATTCTTCCATCTAGAGTAGCGTTGAAAGCATTGGATGTGCCATACATTAACATTGTGATTGCAAAACATCTCTAAGCATGTTTCTACATTTCAATTTGTGTTTTTTAAGACACTTAGGATCATCTCAAAGGTTGTGAACGTGAGGAGCTTGAACTACATCATTACGGATTGCTAAAGCTTTTTGTATATATTAATGAAATATGTAGGTCTGTTCAATTAAGTTTTTTGTACAATTTTTGTCAGCGAGGGAATGGGCAGAGAGAATTTTGTATAACAAACAAGACATTTCGTTCTCTTCCTTCTGAGTGTTAGAATTTAACGTCCAGAGAAGGAAAACCAAAATAATTCATTGAGCGGGGATCGAACCTATATACTTAAGCACAGTCCCATTGCGCCATGAAGGCTTGTATTATAATTAATTTATATATACAGCTCTCGTATACAGGTGGAATGTATTTAGTACATCAATCTTATTTATAATGATTTGACTTAATGTTCTATGGCCCCTAGAGGTCCTTACTTTTCTGCCAATGAAGGGATGACAATAATTAATTCTATACAGTATAGAAAATATATGAAAATTAAAACAAGTTCTGTTTTGTAAATTTTTTGTTAAACTAGGCGAGCTACTAGCACTTTGGTCTAATAACATAAAAAGGTCTACCACCAGTGAGGAAGGCAGTTCTGCAGTGGAGAATATTCTAAGTACTATACGCAAAACCCATAAACAAGACATTAACTAATTTTATTTAATTTTAACGGGAAACAGAGTGTCGTAACACTAGTTTCCTTTTGCCTATTCTGCTTTATGCGGGATATAGCATGAAAATAACTTTATACAATGATTTTTATTTATTTATTGAATAAATTGAAACATTTATTCAAATAATTTCGATTGAGTTAGATTTCAACTCGATACTTTCAATATTTAAATTTTTCCGCTATAGAAGATTTTTGTCTTGAAACTTAGCGTTGGGTTCCAACTATCTATCCCTCATCAGGTCAACTTATACGGGATAAAACGTGAAGCTGCATCTTTTTTAAACTACCAGATTAATTAACTAGTTTTCTAAAGTAAAATATAAAAATCAACGTGCAAATCTAAATAGTTTCATTAAATTGGAGCAGTAGTAAATAAATTAAAAAAAGGTTAAGTATTTATAATATTTCATGCTTTTGAAGCTTCTTAATGTTTTTTACGCATTGAACTCTGTTAAATTATCCGTCTCTTTCTAAGAAACATGAAAGGGAAAGGACCGTTTATAGCTACAGATTCAATTTGTAATAATCAATTTTGTGCATAATATATTTAAAAAAGGCAAATTATTTTATACAAGCTATTATGTAATAATTTTAATTTACTTTTGTAATTTTTCGATTTGCATATAAAAAAACACTTTAAATTTAAATTGCGAGAAATTAGAAAAAAAAATTACCACCGCAATAAGATATGTAAACTTTGTAAATGTACATTTTTTAAATTCTTTTGCAACTAAAGTGTAAAATGTTTTTATATTTTTTTTAGAAGAATTTTTAATGAACTTGTAAAATAAATAAATACGAGTCAAGTGCAAGTCTTACTCACTGAACGAGAATTCCGTGATATATTTTCAATTTCATGATATACTCATATTTTGAAACAAAGTACAAAAGTTTGTCATGGTTTTTTTTCTTGTGACATGCTTAAACTACTACTTTTCAGTTGTAATGCTAGTTTTCAACATCGAATAAAAAATATGAATAGTTATTGTTACTGCGTTTTTCTAAATTTCAATTTTTTTCTACACCAAGGAATTGTATATTTGCGTATTTGATACTACTTTTACGCTTAATAACTTGTTCCTAAGAAAAAAGGTCTTGACAATCAGATAGATAGGGTATATTTAAGAATAGAGTATATTTCATATGTGTTTTTAGGCTACTAAATAAGTAATATATTTTATAAATAAGTTATATATATTTATATTTATAAATAATACACTTCTATTTTAAATTCAGTACAATGTTTTCTAATTATATAAAAAAAATGTCTTAAATCTTAAAGTATAAGAGGTCTTTTAGAGAGAGACAACAACAGTTTCAGCTTTCGCTTTCATTGAAGTTGAAGTTTGTAGGCCGAGTGATGTAATTCACTACAATTGTATTACATAGTGATGGGATGATGAATTTTACTTTCGTACATTCTTTCAAATTCAGGTCAATTGATGTATACGAGTATTGCGAGAACAGCTTTAAAATATAGACAAATATTTTTAATGTTTTTTTTTTATATTGTTAATATATTTATTAATTAGTAATGTACAATAAAGTGTAATAAAAAGAATATATTAGAGAATATTATAAAAAATTTTTAATTAATTTAAAATAGACAATAAAGAGCAATGATATGTATATTCAAAATGTAATTTAATTTTTTTTTTAATTTTATATCATACATAAATTTAAGTGAGAAATTAAAAATATTTTAATAACTTAAGTGTCTTGTCTTGCAATGTGTCGAAAGGCGGAATGCGGAGAAGGCACTCCCTCTTAACTCTAGGTTCCCTCTGTCTACTTATAAAAAAAAAACTAAATTGCAATGAAAATTGATTTAATTTATACTTTTTAAGTTTACTAAATGCCTCATTCATAAATCACAGAACGTGTCATGTCACATACAGCTATTCGTTATAACATTTTGAGGAATTCAACTATAAATAATATGTGAAAAGCCATTGAGCCATTTAAAAGTAACCTTCCTTACGACGCTGTCTGGTAGCAATGGAATGGAATAATGGAATATTATATATAGTAAATTTAATTATTATTACAAGCCAGTTTGAACCCGCTACCATCGTCTATATGACGATACACAACAGCTTAATTGTAATTTTCTTACAATTTAAAAGAAAATTTTCAAATTTATTTTTTTTTAAATTTTTTTTTCATGTGTTATATTCAATTCATATTATATATATAATTATATATATAATTCATATTATATTCAATGTGAAATAAGAGAAAAAAATGTAATTTCGAATCTCGCCATCAAACATAAAAGTGTTTAGTTAGTTAGTTTAGTTTAGTTAGTTAGTTAGTTTAGTTAGGTAACATGGTGAACTAAAAACTATTCTATTAGCTCATTTTTATATAAACAAAATTAAAACAAATATATGCAATTTTTAAATTATTTTATTTTCACAATATGCGAACCGAGGCGAAGTTATATAAAAATATATTATTTGTGAAATTTGTAGCCACAACTTAAAACGGACTTTCAATTTAATATGCTGTAAACATAAAAAAAAAAAAAAACATAAAAATGTCGACAATTGATATGATAAATCTGTGATGAATAGTGATGTCAGAATAAATCATTTGTAAACTATATTTCCAAGGAGCAACTGCTAAGTTTCTCGCCGGCTCCTCTCAGCAGAACCGGACTTCCGAGCTGGTGGTGACTTCCTGAAAGACTGACACTACTGACATTCCAATGTGAATTGACGATTCAAAAGTGCCTGTAATGGCCTAATTGAATAAACATTTTCATTTTGATTATATATATATATATATATATATATATATATATATATATACATATATATATTGCCACCACTCAATCGGCCAATAACTACTCAATAACAACTTGTATAATATAAGGATCATAGAGAATTAAAACGTTTATTATTAAATATTTTTTCAACATAAACATATCTTATGAAAGCGTCTATTGATATTTACAATAATAATAATAGCTTCACGCTGTATCCCGCACATGGCAGGGTAGGCAGAGAAAACCGTAGGAACCTAGTGTTAAGACACTCCGTTTCCCGCTTTCCGGCTTTTGAGGCACTTTTGCCTTGTGACCAGAGCAATCGTTACCAGAGCAACTGATATTTAGTTATATTAAAAAAAATCAAAATGTATCAATATCGAGAGATAAGCTTAAATTCCAAGCCTAGTTATAGTCGTGGGCGCACCTCACGCACCCGAGACGCCTTTCACACTCGCCGCGTAATTTTGTAACATAACATTTGTATACAAAGAATACAATAGAATAAAGTAAATGTAGCGATGGTTTATCTAACTTCGGGGAATGGTTGTTTCAAAAGTATTTCACTTATAAGAGAAAACGCGGCGTTGAGTTCCGCCAATGAACATGCGTGGTTTAAATATGTCTTTAATTAACGAGGAAGCTATTCTGATACTTCTGATGGTTCGGATGGTTATAGTGTATGTATGTATTTGTATAAGTATATATTTACTTGTATGTATGTATGTATATCTTCTATGCTTTATTTATTGCAATTCTTATTTAACTTATATTACTATATGTTTGTACCTTAACATATGTACCTAATATTGTAATATTGTGATTTTATTTCCCAATTTTCAATAACATATTTCCAATCAATTAATTACATCTTAATGGAATTTATAATGTTGGTAGCCGAAATACCATAATTTGCTCTAATAAATTGTATTAATGAATAACATGTTTAGAGGCCCTTGTAGCGCAATGATAGAGTGTCTGGCTGTAAATAAAAAAAAGACCTGTGGAATCGTGGGCTCTGGTACTTAAAATCCGTTTCTAGTTTTAAACAAAAAGAAGCGAACGGAGTGTCTTTACTCGCTTTATGCTTACACTGCTACATGCAGATGAGATATTTTTATTTAGGTCATGAAGGCTATCATAACCTAAATTACTTATGTAAATGTATGTTGTGTAAAAATGTATGTACTTAGGTTATTATAATAATAACCTCACAGCATTGTCAAAGATATTAGCGTTTATTCTACGTTGTTGCCGTATTTTGTATTAAATTCATGTTGCATTATCAAAACCTATACAGTACTACTGTTGACTTTGAGTTTTGGAATTACAACACATATAAAGGAAAAAATTGGATATTATAGAAAAACATATTGACTTATTAAAGTTTTTTAACTTTTATAAAGTAGTACTCCTCACTAAGGAAAAAATAAGCCTTTTTTAGAAAACATATATAAATAAATTTTGAACATATTGGGATTTGAACCCACGCCTCTTTGAAATCGTCCAATCGCTCTGACCGTTATAAAAAAAAGACCTGTACCCCACAGCTTCCCTTGCATAGGCTTCATGTCCCCAATACGTAAAATCTATTTCTTTTTCGTTTCCGTAGTAATTTTTAGGAATTTCTCTTTAAGCTTTCAACGCTCAATAGTTGCGGTTGTGCGTGGTAACCCAATTTGCAAAGAGTTCGTCCGGATTAAAAATAAAAACCTATTTTTATTTTAATATTTCTATACGTAATATTGATGTAAGTTTATATGTAATTTATAGGAAATAATTAACTTGTCACGATATTTCATTTGTATTGGATATTAAAATAATAAATTAGCTCTTGAGTGCTAATCATGGCGTTGTAAGATCGCGTCTGACTGTAAAAGATTCTGAATTCGAATAAAAAGTAGAGAACGGAGAACTTTGTTAAGGTTCTCTCTGTCTGTCTGTATGTCTGTCTACTATACGGCTTAAAGCGTAAAGCTGTAAAAGAGCCTTGAATTTAACTTTATTAATAGCATTCTTTTTGTTTCAAATAGGACCGTCGTGGTGCAGAGGCGACAGCAACTGCTTGTAAATGTGACGGTTTCTGGTTTCGATTCCCACTGGGAGAGAATTATTTTTTTTCATTTTCCACGCTCTGGTAACAAGGCAAAGTACAGCGTTGATTTCCGCCATTCCGTTTACAGAATGTTTTAACACTAGGTTCCTTCAGCCGAAGGTTCCAGGTACTGCGTGAAACTAAAAAAAAAAAAAAATTCTTATTATAATATATACATACATATAAATTAAATATTTAATTTGCAATTTTTATTAGTCTGTAACAAAAGCAGCCTTCTATACAAATCTATCAAAAGTCAAATAATATAAAAAAAACCTGTTGATTTGCAAATTGCATACCATTCTTTATCATTCCTCTCGTAATAGTTATGCATAATTATAATAATAATATATATCTTATTTATAATCTCAATTAGAGACAAGGCGAAATATTATAATTAACCTATCGCTGTTGCTGTACTTACACTGAATGGATATATTTTAATGTTTTTTAGTATGCTAAGCTTGTTGCCTGTATGCGAAAGTTGCGGGTTCTAATCCAAGATAGGTAATAATAGGTAATATTTTACGCTAAAAAAAAACAATAGCTATACAATGGAGTACAGCTATTTCTAACAAACTACTACAAAAATATAAAAAAATTTACTTTTTATTCATTTGATAAGATCCCTATTATAAAAATATACCTAATTTTTCATTTAGAATTTTCTCGTATACACGATCAACGGACGGATCAACAGAGAAAAAAAATCTTATTTTATAAATTTTTGGCTTGACGCTGTATCCCATATATAGCAGGATAGGCAAAGAGAACTTAGTGTTAAGACACTCCGTTCCTTACTCTCCGCCCAAATTTCGAGACATTGTTCGAGTGGCGGAACTGAACGCCGCATTTTGTCTCATATTAGTATGAAGACAAGTTTTATATAGCTATGTTATGTAAGTGGAGAATAACTTAAGCTATTGATTCCGCATTCTGTACGATCGCAGTATCCATCGTTTTGAATGCAGTCGACCTTTTTATTTGAGCCGCTACAGATGAGATGGTAATTGTAAAATAATTACTGTCTATCATAAATTTGTATCGTAAATGTGTTCACAGATTGTTACTGCTTTGGAAATGTCATCAAGAGTCACTTATATTTGTATATTTATTTTGCACTTTCCATATATGGTGAGAACTAGCTTTGTTTGTTAATGATATATTATATATATATATATATATATATATATATATATATATATATATATATATATATATATATATATATATATATATATATATATATATATATATATATATATATATATATATATATATATATATATATATATATATATATATATATATATATATATATATATATATATATATATATATAGTACTAGTACTTACGTCAGGAGGCCCCGCTCTTCCATAAAATTTCATACATTTGTGGAAATAAATATCTATACAATACATATCTTATATCTAACCTAACTTAATTTAATATAATTATGAAAGATATGGGCAAAAAGAGTATATTTGTGTGTGTGTGTGTGTGTGTGTGATTGTGGTGTGTGGGTATATTAGTGTACCATTAAGGCTTCTATGTCATCCTAGTTTAATGTCAGTAGCCAGGTAGTTAATATTTTTTTGGACTGATAAGAGCTCGTAGGATTAATGTTTAAGATTTTATTTATTTTATTATATAGAAATCTCGACTGATTTGAAAGCTGGTTATTGCCAAATTTAGTTCTCATAGGAGGAATATATACTGTTACATTTCTTCTTTTATTCTGTTGCACTTTTAAGATACTCTGCAATATATATAGCTTTCGAACGGTTAACAATTGGCAATAATTATAAATTCTCTCTGTGGGGAATCTAAAAGGTCTAACAAACATAACCTTTAACAAGGATCTCTGTGCTGTTCCTAATTGGAAGAATTTGAATTTAGATGCACCACCCCATATAGGGATACAATATCCTAGTATTGATTGCGCTAGGGTGATATAAATTTGAGTTAACAGTTTTTTATTTGTCACGTGTCTTAGAATTTTAAATATCCAGATAAGCTTGCGAATTCTAGAATTGGTAAAATCAATATGTGGGTGCCAAGATAATCGTTGATCCAGCATAATACCAAGATATTTGGTAGTAGATACTCTACTCAGAATCGATGGAGCACAATCACAAATATTAGAACTATCATACAGACAGTTATGCAGCTCGATATTAAAATTATTTTCAGGCTGAGTTCCTACGAGTAGACAAGGAACCCATAACCATAGTGTATAGAGTCAGACAATATCCACGATGATCCTTCAAAACCTATACATCTATATAAATATGATAAACGTGAAACGCGTAATAATATAATAAATAGAAAAAATATTTTTGTGTTAATAATTCATTACTAAGGTATTATCATGTTAATTTTCCAATGTAACTGTGGTCAGAGTAAACTCGCCTTACAAAATGCTTGGTGAAAACACACAATTTTTACTTATTTTCTATTGGATTTACATATTTAATTATAAAAAAAATTCAACTTACAATACAAACGCTATCACTTCTGAATTTTCACAATCTGTGTCTTGAACAAAGTACAAACATCACCGGCCGCCTCGTAATGGTCAATTATCGAACCTCAATACAACGTCAGAGTATTATATTTTCGCATAATTTAATAAAATAATATTTTAATAAAGCTTTTATGTCAGCGAGTTCATATTACTTAAAAATATTTTTTTTTTCTTATGTACTTTAATTTATAATAATTCGTTTTTTATTGCTACCTGTTGTGAATACTATTAAAGATATTCTCAGATCATCTTACAAAATATTTGCATAATAAAAATATTTTGAAAGCTCTTAAATATTGTTATTTTAATATAGATAATTTTTTTTTAGCTTTTAGTAGTACATACATACCTATATAACTTTTTTTTTCTTTCTACCTCTTAAGACTTAGAGCTAGAAACATTGTCTCAATTCAGATTTTATACCGCCGTAGGGTAAACATAAATAGATATATCTTATTTTCACCATGATGATGTCATTATATACTTATATTTTAAAACTTGATAGCGGGACTCGAACCCGCACCAAGCTCTCTAGCCAATTGAGCCATTACTTTTTATCTAGTTAAACGGAAATTCTTATACACTTGTTAAAACTTACTTTGGAGAGATGTTAACAACAAAAAGACGGAGTCCGAATCCTGTTACGTTTTCTTCCTTAGTGTGAAATAAAATTTAAAAAAAAAAACATCCTCGTCTACTGTATTTTTTCGTATTTGAGCTGGAAACTAGCGTTATAAATTTACAAATAGTTTTATTAAATACTTACGTAAAGTTTTTCATTACATTAATAATAACTAGATCACACAGACGTCCCATCTGCGTTTAAATGTCACAGCCTTGTGTACGTTTACCTTTTCAGATTGTATTTAACATACGATTGCGTCAATTCTTTAGTTCCAAAGAATAAAATAAATCGATTTTGATGAACAAGAACCTTTTTGCTATTTTCGTTGACTTTTTATTTTTTTTCTGTCTGTACTATGCCATATATAGCAAAATGTAAAAATATGCCGGTAACCATTTTCAGCCCAATTTTTGACATATTGTATGTTGAGAGACGACAGCAAAAAAAAAATAATCCTACTATAGTAGTAGGATTCTTGTTTTGTTTGACTTTTACGTACAAACTGCTAAACAGATTGAAATGAAACTTTGCAGTAATATAGCTTATACATCAAATTAACACATGGGCTCCAATTTATGACAAACAAATGCAATTCACTTTACTAATAAATAAACAATATCGTAGCTCAATCGGGCGAATTATTGATTTACATATTACGTTACGAACATAGGTTTAATTTTTCATGCTTCTTTTCTTTTTGTTTATCAAATAGAATACTTTCTCGAATGAGAGCTTTTCTGTATCGAAGCCACACTGAAGAAGTTCTGTAGAACTTGAGCCGACAGCTGTCGTGTTTAGTGATTAGCCTTATCTTGCACATACAAGGGTATTTAGAGAGAGAAGTTTCACTCGAATTTGACACATTGAGTATTGAGTTGCGAAATTAAACGCCGCATTGTGTCTCAGATATGACAATAAATCGCTCGAGTGGAGATAAACTATTATTGATAGATAAAAAAAATTACTTGAGTTAAAACTGCAAACCGACACTTTGCAGTAGTCCTTGGTCACGGGTAATCTACCCATCAAAAAAAAAATTAAAAAGTAAAAAATAACATGATAATATATGCGATTATACCCGGTTAAACTGTTTTATTTTATATGTATAAATATCGCGAAAACCAAAGAACTTATTATTATAAAACTATTACGAAAGTATTTCACTAAGGCGCGTATTGGTATACGTATCTCTAACACATTACCCAATAACCTAATATTATCACTAAGCTAATGCTGTTATTAATTCCCAGAGCGAGACTCCTTAGTCACGATTTAATAAATTTCACTCATAATCGTCTTACGTATTAGATTTGGACTCGTTTGGTACAGATATATGCAACTTTAGTTAAGAAATGCTATTTTTCCATAATAAAAAAGCATGGGAATAACGTGATATTATATAGCCATAGCCATAGCCAGTACGTCCTATGAAATAACACAATATAATATATTATACAATATTCTATAATTTCTTTGATAAATGGACTTGTTTAATGGACTTGTTTAAGTCCGTAATTCTTATAATTATTACTCAACTATAAAACCTCTTGTTCTCCCCTTTGCACAGATCAGATATGACCTGCCGGCTGACTGCCATTCAAGCCCCATTATGTTTAAATTTTCATACAAATTTATATATATTTTTAATACGTATATCTATATATGTCATTGGTAAATGCTCTTTATATACAAGTTATTGTTGAGGCGCAGTTGTAACGGAAGTTGCCAGCTTAATTTCTGAGTTCTATACATAATATTTATTTGAAAAAAATTTTTTTTTGTACCTTACTTAAATGGATTTTTACTAAAAGATGTCATGGATAGATGTCATAGTAAACACATTCTATACATAATAATTCTATACATAATATTTATTTGAAAATATTTTTTTTTTGTACCTTACTTAAATGGATTTTTACTAAAAGATGTCATGGATAGATGTCATAGTAATTAAAATATGAACGCGATAAATGTAAGCTAGTTAAAATTGAGGCCGCCGTAGCGCAGCGGCACATCCTTTGACTTTAAACATTACGGTTGTGGGTTCAATCCCTACTGGGGGGAATGAATTATTTAATTTTCTCGCTTTGGTAACAAGACAAAGCACAGCGTCGAGTTCCACCACCGAACACGCAATAACTCAAAATTGAGTTATAAGAGGGAAATGGAGTGTCCTAACACTACCCTCCCTCTATTCCCTCTGTCTATGGGAATAGCGTGAAACAATTTATTCATTTATTAGCCATTGATCGCACTGAAAGTACCTACTTCAGTTGATTCAAACTACATTATATTAATATGTAATTACATGTACCATGTTCGCGGAACTTGTATAACATTTTGCAACATCACTTCATGGGTATTCAAGTACGGAGTATACAAGAACTATAAAGGAAGTAATTTAATAGTCAATTAATTTGGTATAGAATTTGTATAAAATGTAAAATGTAAATTTTTCAGCTAGGAGGGTAGGCAGAGAGAACCAAATGTGGAGACACTCTGTACGTAAGTGGCGTAACTCAACGCCGCATTTTGTCTACCAGAGCGAATAATTGAAAATAATTTATTCCGTCTGAACGACGGGAGTTCAAAGTGAGACTTTAAAAGCATTTTTTTTTTTTTTTTATTATTATGTGATAAAATGTTCAAATTATTATTTGATAAAAAGTTAATATTTTACAGATTTAAATTAATCAATGTGCGGTGTTAAGTTCCACCACTCAAAATTGAGAATTTTGGCGAAAAGTGGAGCCCATAATGTTTTAACATTAATTTCTCTACAATGCAGTATAAAGCATGAATTAAAAAAAAAAAAACCAAATATATATATATATATATATATATATATATATATATATATATATATATATATATATATATATATATATATATATATATATATATATATATATATATATATATATATATAGAGAGAGAGAGAGAGAGAGAGAGAGAATTAGAGCATGAAACGTTCAATTCAATTTTAACAGACACATTTTGAACTCTATTTATTATTTAATAATAATTATCTACAGAAAAACGGGAGAAGACTTACAGTCGAGAAGATAGACAAACAAAATTGTAGTACCATTGGACGTCACCTTCGGTATTGACATTAATACAATAAAAACGAGTGGTCGAAATTAATATCACTCGACTATATATATTAATTTGACAACATAATTTTTAGTACTGTCTCATAAAAATATATCTAATACCAAAAGTACCGAAAATTTGTTGGAAGCATTATTGAAAGAGCATTTAATTTTGATTTGGACCTGGTATTTAAAGTATTTCGCCACTGTTTGCTTTACTATAAATATTAAACATAAAAAAATTTACATTGACTAATCTTTTAGCATTTTAGCAGTAAAATCCCTAGTGGCATCGTGGCACAGCGTCAGAGACTATCGTTGTGGGCTTAACCCAAAAGTACTTCCACTCGAAACGCAATATTTTGAAAATTAAGTTGATTATAGAGAATGGAGAGTCTTAACACTCGGATCTCTATACCTACCCTGCAATATACGGGATAAAACAAGCGGGAAGTGGAAAAAAAAATACAAAAGAAAAATAAAAAGCTTGGATCATTCAGTGGTACGCCAACACACTAGCACAATAACCTAAAGTGTTATACAGCTAATCAACAGAGCGTGAATTCAAAACGTGCAAGACACGTTTGCATTCTGTTTATGTCTACCATAACAATTGTAATTAAAATTGTTATATCCAATGGAATTTTTAATAATATTCATTATTATTATTGAATATATTATTATATTATTCAATAGTATTAATAGACAAAAGCGCAGCGTTGAGTTCCGCCGTTAAACACGCAATGTCTCCACTGTTCATATAACGTTCCCCCTGCCTACCCTGCTATATGCGGGATACAGCGTGAAGTATACAAATGCTGTTGATAAAATTTATAAAAAGACCCCAATTTTCAAGATATTTTTTTTTGGTTTAATTTTATTTCTATATTTTTCACAAAAACAATAAATATATTTGAAGATATATGTAGCTAATGTACTGGAAGTGTTTAAATATGTCATCCTTATCCATCCAACAATCTATAATTCTTTTACCTTAGAGATTCTGATACGATATTAAAATATGCGTATAACAGTCAAATCTACTTTAAAATTCTTTTAAAAAAAATCATATAATACAAAAAAATTACAATAGAGACCTATTCAAAGATTTTGGACAATATAAGCTTACTAGACAACGTTATGTAAGCTATTCTAAAATCCCAGCATCCATATCTGGGTCGCGAGAGCAATCCTCTTAACACCGAAGCCGTCTTCGTACATAATCATAAACCGTTTTTCCTGTCAAACTTAATACTACAAAACTGCTTTGAAATTACTGTTTTGTCTTTCTAAATTGTAAATATTATGCTATTTGTAACTAATGATTTGGTCGTAAGAAGTATAGCTTATTGATTGTTATTTAATAATTCCCCCTGCTTAGACCGAAGATCTGGTCATGGTCCTGACCCTTGGGGGAGATCCTTGGGGTAATAAGTACTGATATGATGGTGAGTGGATTTCTGGAGCCATCGTGTTCGATACGTCAGACACGAAGGTTGTAGATTCGATCCTCAGTCCAGGTAATGTACAATTGTCATTTCCCGGCTCTGACAACACAGATGGCGGCGTTGAGTTCCGCCACTCAACACTCAGTGTCTCGAATTCAGACATGTATCGAAAAACGGAAGTGTCTTAAAAAGCGATAAATACAAATATAAATCAGCAAAAAAATACACTGGAAAATACAAAAATATTATACTTATAGCTATTTTCATATAGATATGTGCTTTCTAGTTTCTTTTTTTGGCTCTCCCGTTTCCCGCATATAGCGCGGTAGGAACATAGACAACGCTAAAACAACTAATGTTATATGAGTGGATTCTATTGGTACAGGTTCAAATTCTATTCAAAATAACAAATAAAAAAGAATGGAAAATGGCTGAAAGTGGAAGAGTGACACGAACAAATTTTTTTTATTATTTCTTACTTATTCCTTACTAACTTTTATGGCTAAGAACAAAAAATAGAGCCACCTAAAGCTCTTTATAGTGAGCTTTGTAATTTATATTACTATTATATCTATTAAGACCGACGATGACAGGTATGCTATGTTATAGTTGAACAAGTAACCTTTGAAAAAGCTCAAATCACCCTTTAACATATACTAAATTCTGACAGATTTTGTTTTGATATTACGAAATAGTTTTTATAGCGAAACAAAGGATGTTACGAATTCTTTTACCTAGCAATAATGTTGTTCACCAAACGCAATTTAAGTCAACTATATGTTTTATTTTTTTAAAGAGCTTTTAAAAAAAATTACAGCTTTCAAGCCTAACTGCACTGGCTTAAGCTAAAGTTTCAAATTAATCATTTAAAATTGTTAAAATTCATATTACAAGACATTAAAATTAAATTCTATAATACAATTGCATCATAGCCTACCTTATACTCTATAGTACTAACTTAAGCAACATAGATACGCTAGTGTAAACATAATAGGACCGCTCCAAGATGATTGACATGCCATAATTTACTTCGAACAAAATCCGTCTTTGCATATAATGAAGTATTCTTATTTGATTACGTACTATTTAGGAATCGAGCCAGTAATTACCAGGATCATAGGGTAATAGAAATATAGGTAGTAGCTCTAGGTATACCACGATCTTGTTTTCTTTATATTTTTTAACATTTGTACAGTTTATGATTAACAGCATTGTATATGTTAATGATATGTATGCAATTTTTCTGGTGGGTATTTGGTGACACCATTGTGGTATTTGGTATCTGATGATTATTGGGCTGTATATTATTTAACATTTGTGCACTTTGCACGTTGCAGTGATATAAAAAACTTAACTTTTAAAGAGATAGTGTTACAAAATCTGTTAATTCTGAGCTTGCTTGATGGCCTTATAGTGAGGTTCGAGTCCCGAGGACGACACTTTTGCTGCCGCCGAGAGGGTTCTCACTCAAGCAGCCATGTTGCTTGCAAATTCTTCAGGATAGAGCACACTCTACCTCCCCACCCGATAGCAGTAAAGGCTGGTACGGCTAATAACATTAACTTCATGTCCGGAAAAAAACCTGTTGGTGTTGCACTTTACGTCGACATTGATGATACAATAGAACGTCAGCGTAACTACATATAACTAGTGACGTTAATAGTCGATAGAAGAATCGATATTTTGATAAGATTAATCGTTATTAACTTTTATATCGATAATATTTTATAAAGGGATCCACGGAATAAATTTTTTAAAGTAAAATATCAAATATTTCACTAGCCTCATTGAAAATAGTATACGTATAGAATAAGAATTCAAAGATTCAGAACATATAGTAATAAAAACAAAAGTCACTGTTGACTTTAGAGAAGGCAACGTTTGAAAACAGGTTAATTAGTCAAATTAAAAGCATAATACACATTACTATATCATTTTAATGAAGATGTTGATGTCATGGAAATTTTAAACGGATTGTAAAAAAAAGAAACGGCTGTCGAAATTCCGATTTAACATGGAATTGTCAAAAATTTCGGAAATCTATAATATATCTAATAATTATTAAAATATTAATTACAAAGGTATTTCCGTATATAAAATACTCATCAATATTATTGTTATGAATAATTTATGAGCATTAAACGCGATGTCAATTCGACGTGTCTGTCTGTGTATTGGGGATTCGCGTACCAAGTAATGCTTCTCGCCCACGTATACAATAATTAAATTATTATAAGTCATATATCATATTAATATTGTGTATGTTATTGAAAAATATTATATGTTTATTTTATACAATTTTGCTATACATATATATTTATATATAATCGAAACTTAGTCGGCTTCTATGAGTTTCCATTCTTTAAGTATTTTTTTATCTTCATGGTGGATTAATACTATAAAAATTATAAACATATTTCCTGTATTCATACAAAAGAGAGGCAGAGAGAACTTAGTGTTAAAACACTCCGTTCTTTTTCTAATTTTAGCTAAAACTAAAACAATGGTATTATTTACAGGAATATTATTCTATTAATATTATATTATATAGATTATAAAAATCACTTATGTATAAGACTGAATTTTTCACAAAATTTTACTTTTTAATCTTGTGTCTTTTGTGTTTGTGTTTTTTTTTAAATTTTTGTCAGGTCTAATATTAATAACGAATTTGGTATATTAGTAACGAATTTATATGGCTTCACAATTTCTTTCTCGCTACCAAATACTTAGCGTTACGCACGAGAGATAATGTATTAAAAAAATAAACCCAAACCGCATTTGGTCTAACTTAAAAATTGAGTAATTAAAATATTTTATACAAAAATATTTCTCTATATAAGAGATTTCCAACCTATGCCCAAAATATGGCTAATGGTACGAAGATTCCCGATGGAGGTACGTTAAAGTTAATTAACTTAAGGAGGTGTTGGAGTGGGAGGTAACTTAAGGAGGAGGAGGAATTTTGCTATGAATTTGATTAAATTGATCTCATTATTGATAAATGATGTCTAAAATACAATTGAATTTAGGATTGATGGTTTTTTTTTCTCTCTCTCTCTCATTTTCCACTCCATCATACACAAAAACATTCCTTCTTTTATGTCTCTTACCTGTTGACATCTGCCGTGTCCATTCTTCGTTTTTATGTAACAATAAAATCTCAGATTGTTGATGACTTGCAATAGACACTTATAAAAGAAAAGGGTAAAGATTAAAATAAAGATTGGGAAGCACTGCCCCAAGTGAAATTTGTGTATGAACAATTGCTTCAAAATTCTACTTTATAAAAATAATTATTATGTAAAAATATAATTACTTATAATTTATATAACTGTACAAGTATACAGTTTAATAGTTTAGCTAGTGGCTAATTTTACTTAATCTCCGTATGTGAGTATCAATGATGCGGCCTCCCGCCATAACTCCTGAATTATGTCATAAGTGATCAGAATATACTTAATCGGTGTGTAATATTTAAGTAGCTTATATTTTTAGTTATTTTTCTTTATCTTATTTTATGTAATTTATAGTGTTTTAAGGGGAGGAAACTTGTAGGCATAGTTTGGGGGAAGTATTTAATGTTTTTTGTAAAATTATATGTATTAATATGTGAATAATATATACTATATATATACATACTTGGTGTAATCTCCAAGTCGAATAAAAAAGTCATTTGATTCAAATGATTCTGAAATCTGATCTGAAATCTGAAAATGATCTGAAATCTATACGATTTTAATTCATTTCTGTTGATAAGCTAATTTTAACTTTTGTCTTATTTAAAAAAAATGTTATAATTATATTATAAAATAAAACATATCACACAAAAATACATATTAACATTTAAAAAGGTAATTCAAAATATTTAAAAAAAACATCAAATCGTGACTAGTCATGTAATATTTGAATAGGATTTCGCCTGACCTAACAATGTGAGATGTCAAATACATATAATTTATAGGTCAAAAGTATCTCATAGTACTAAATATTATTAAAGTCTTCCTGGCACAGTAGAATTGTGTATAAATGGGCCGTTTTAATGATATTCACAGGTTCGTACAAACAATTAAAAAAAAATCTATATAGATTTGTCTCTTCGCGATCACTGAAAAAGTTCGAAACGGTAGGTTTCTATAATATTATTATTACAAGACCCGTTGACGCGTGACATACGCGTTGCCATAGCAACGTGTATGTCACTTTATACAAAAGTTATATGTGTTGTTAAACCTATGGTAGTGTGGGTAATGTTTTATTTATTGAATTAATGTACTTTATAAGCATTATTATTGAAAAATATTAGCATTCTGCACTTTTCCTGCACATAAACTATAAGTGTGCCAAATTTTATGCTCCTGCGTCCGCCCAATTTTCATAAAAAAGGGTCCGAAGTTTTGGCATTACGTATTAATATATAGATTATTATTTCTGGAATAGTTGGGGTTTTGGATTAACTGTATATTTGGCCTGATACTGAAATATCGCATTTACAAGCAGACGCTGTGCCTCTTCGCCACAACGCATATAAGAATATTGAAAAAAAAAACATGATTGATAAAAGTAGACAACAAAATAAACAAACCATGTTATAAATCAATTTATATATAATAAGAGCCTAGAGAAAAATCTATTAGTTACATCGTAGCTAGAGACAAAAATAACTTATTATTTCAAACTACTATATACTTAAGTATATAGTAACTATACTTAAGTCAAATATTTACATATAATTTTAAAACTGTACATTAATAATATACTACTTCACTAGATTATAAATGAGCTATTGTTTAAATATATGTCACATTTTAAATCGTAAATGTGTGGTATCTTGTTACGAAATAGAATTCATTACAAAGACTTGTTCGTTCGAGATTATGAATTAAATTAATTTCTATATTAATAAAAGAAAAAAAATGTTATTTTTATTTTTAGCTTCACGTTGTATCCTGCATTTAGCATGGCAGGTAGGGCCTTCCCCGATTGGGAATCGAACTTACAACTGCAGTTCCAGGCCGCATTACTTCAACGAAACGTCTATGAAGAAAAATAAATGTTTTTTTTTTAATTCCACATAGCAGAGTAAGCGGAGAGTCTAGTTATATTATCAAAGAAGAAATATTCGAGGTATTGTACATTGCTGTTTTTAAGCTCAGCACACCGCGCCACGACTACTTTAGAATAACCTCCTAATTTTAAAAATAAAGCTGTCCATATTAAAAAAATCGAGAACACAATTTTGTAGTTTCACCTGAACTCGAAAATTACCATAAATTTCCATAGATATTGTTACTTTTGTTTAGAATTGCATTTTGATTTTTGTTTTTAATAGTTAGTGTTGGTACAGCCAAATAGTAATATCTTCATAATAAACCTAGGTCACCTAAAATACTCACACATACTATGTTTGTATGTATGTATGTATGTATGTATGTATGTATGTATGTATGTATGTATGTATGTATGTATGTATGTATGTATGTATGTATGTATGTATGTATGTATGTATGTATGTATGTATGTATGTATGTATGTATGTATGTATGTATGTATGTATGTATGTATGTATGTATGTATGTATGTATGTATGTATGTATGTATGTATGTATGTATGATAGCCAAACTTCCTAAATGATTCACCATCCTTGACATACGCGTGGGAGACACAATGCTTTAGGAATACTATGCTACCGACTACTGACACATGATTGAGTTATTTACTATGCAAGGTAACTGTGGATTATACGATAAAATATTTTCATAAGCTAAACATTTCATTTTTATTTAATATTATTAGCATATTAAATAAAAAATATATTAAAATTTTCATATGTCTACAAAATTCGTCAGATGCTGACTGACTGACAGGTAATAGACAGTGCTGAAATTACTCTGCGTCCTCGGGTCATCGTCACTAAGAGAATATTTCCTTTTATAGTCAAATTAATCTATACAAACATATATTAATTCCATAATAAATAAATAAAGTGATTCTGAAATCGAATTCCACTTTAATGTTCTTCAATTTTACGCTCTATCCTACACATACTAAGGTATACGGAGAGAAGTATATTACAATTAGTGTTAAATTTCTCCGTCTTCCGCTCAAATTAAAGATACTTCGGATTTGTCTTGCAAGAATGGGGATGGTAAAAACCTACAATACATTCCTAGAGTTTGACCTCAAAATCACCTTGTAAGTAAGACGATGTCCCCAAAGGCTCAAACTCATTTTAGTATTGAGACTCAAATGGCAAAATTAAATTAAATTTGTAATGACCTAATTTTTTGTTGTTTAAGTTGGGAAACAGAGTGAGATGTGTAAGTAAAGGGAATATATATATATATATATATATATATATATATATATATATATATATATATATATATATATATATATATATATATATATATATATATATATATATATATATATATATATATATATATATATATATATATAATCGAATTATTTTCAATGTTATACTCTTAGCATAATCGGAAAAATAATAATTTGTACCAATAATTTACTTTACGACCTATAATTGATGTATTTAGAGCAGAATCTTACAAAAAAATGCTATAAGGATAATATTTTGACGTTATTATGCAAAAGAAACAATTTATAAATATATGAACTTTTTAATAAATTATATTGCCTTCGTGCTATATTTCATTGGGTTGAATCTCGTATATGTGTTATTAAAGTAAAAGTTATTTGTAGTTTTATATTAATTATCTCTTACAAATCGAAAATCTTTACGAGCTGATAATCGAACCTACTATCAAAACAGTTTAGAAATGAAGGCCTTTACAAGTAAACTGAGCTGGTGGAAGGTCATGTAAAAAGAAGAAAAAAGAGAACTCCTCATCCGATAAAGAATAAAGCGACAAAAGGGATTTGAACTCACGTCCCTTGGGTACCTTCTAAGCGCTCTAGCCAATTAAGCCTTAAGTTTTAATACGGCTACGTCAGAATTCTTATACGTTAATTTTAGCTTATTATTGTTAATAGCATTTCTGCAGAAATATTATATCTAAGACTGAATGTTTGACAGAAGTTAAGTTTAATTGATTTTTTTTTAATTTAAAAGTAACTCAACAAGCTATGCCTCGAAAAGTGAAAAGCGGGAAACGGAGTGACTTAGCACTAGATTCCTTCTACCTACGACTCCCTTTGCCTATCCTGCTATGTGCGGGATACAGCGTGAAGCTATAAAATAAATTTAAAACAAATGTTGTATAATAACATCCAAGTACACTTCCGTGTCTTCTCTATATTTAGTTTATTATTTGCGAGTAACATAATATACATTGTGTAAGCAGATCCTCATACATTTAAATTGTTGTAAGAAATATTTTTAACGTCACAGATCTTTATTTACGGTCTACTAAAGAAATATTTTTAGTACGTGTCTTTTTTGAAATTAAACACGTAAAAATATGTACATTTATATTTAAAATGGCTTCACGCTTTTTCTTGTATATAACAGGATATACGGAACCTAGTGACACTTTGTTTCCCATTTACGCCCAATTTTCGAGATATTCCGTGTTAGGGGGCGGAACCCAACGCCCCGTTTTGTCTTCTTGCCGGAACCTACTGTGCTTTGTCTGTATTACATTTTTTTTTAATTTATAGAGTAAATTTTAATCTATTAGAAACACGTTCATTCAATATCGAAACTTTACAGGTCTGAATTTACATATTCTATTCTAAATTTGCCATTTAGCATAGCTCGTGAGTAAATTATAAAAATGTATGGCGTCGATGTCATACGAATTTCATGCAGTATAGCTACCACTGTATTTAGTAATAAAATTATAACATTGGCATTCAAAACCGCAACTGTTGCCAGCTCTTCTCATTAGACCTACCTTCTGAACTGGTATACGATGGTAGCGACATGTTTAAAAGTGCTTGTAAAAGTCTATTTAAATAAAAAAACATTATAAATTTGAAATATATATATATATATATATATATATATATATATATATATATATATATATATATATATATATATATATATATATATATATATATATATATATATATATATATATATATATAACAAGCTCTACCTTAATTTGTGAAGAGTATGAAAACAAGGAAAAGTGAAGAAAAACATACTAAATGGAAGCCTTATTAAATTAATACATAAAAAGCTATCTAGCTAAATTAATACATAAATAGACTTTGAATGCGACGGTTGCGAGTTCGCTTCCTTCTAGAGGAGATAGTTTTTAATTTAATCTTCCTTTTAAATAGAGAGATCTGCCACTCACCCTTACTAAGAGAAATATATATATATATATATATATATATATATATATATATATATATATATATATATATATATATATATATATATATATATATATATATATATATATATATATATATATATATATATATATATATATATATATATAGGCTTTCGTTTACCTTAAGCCTGATCAATATACTTATATATGTATTACATTTTTATTTTTCCATCTAAACTTTAAATACACAGGCCTACAATAGTGCTATCTCCATTGTTACAACAACTTAGACCGAATTACCTCCAAATATTAAACGACCCGTAATTAATTGTTTCCATTTCACTTTTTGTTGTGTAAAATATTCAGTACACGTATACGTGTGTTTTGTAATTAGTACAGCTTCTTGTATTTTATTTAGATCATGAATGGTGGGTAATAGTCTTCAAATTTACTAAAAACAAACAAATCAAAAAAATCTATAAATTATATTCATCTGAAATTAATCCTGTAATAATATGCATATTAAAGAAGTAAAAAAGCTATACTTTTTACTTTAAACTTTATAATAATATCAATGTAAAATAATATTATTTCTAATAGACCAAATCTAAACATTTGCATTCTTATTTGTTACTCAATTATGCTAAAAAGGGCTGAAATTTAGTCTTAATTTGTCACAAAACCAATTTATAGCTAGAATTATCATATATAATACTATAAATGTATGTTAAATACATATATATTACCATAGCTTACTCAACTGATCCAAATTTTATAAACAAGTAAAGTTAGTGTCGCTAGAAAAGAATTTTCAATGAATTTCGTCATTCAACGCTATATAAAAAATTGGCAAATATGGAGAACGGAATGACTAAACACTATATCTACTTTTTGTTTTATTTTTTTAACTATTAAATATAAATAGAAGCTTGTAGGCACAAATAATAATAGTAAACTTTATATACTTTATATATTATAAGAAAGCTTAAAGCTTCTTTAATATTGGCGTTTAAATATTTTCGTTTTCGTGGTCTGATCAATCAATACTTTTTTATTTATTTTTTAATTTTACCCTGTATTCCGCATATAGCAGACTAGGCAGAGGAAACTTAGTGTTAAGATACTCCGTTTCCACACTTTTTTAAACATTTCGTGTAAAGTAGCAGAGATCAATGCCACGAAGAAATGAAAATAATTATTGTCACCGAGTGGGAATCGAACCAGTTATCATCGCGTTCACATTGACACTATGCCACGATGGTAAAATATTTAACTAGTTGTTATAAAACAGGAAACTGAATGAAAATCACACACTCAAAGCTACTTTCGTTTTACATCCGTTTTTGTATTTTCATACACAATTATAGTACAAAGCTATTTATACTTTCATAGCTTTCTTGTTTCTTTTTTCCCATATGCTAATGAAATTTGAAATTTCTATATATATTGATCCTGAAAATATTTATCCATAGTATAATTTGAACCCCCACTCACAGTAGGCAGTATTACTCATAACAATTAATCTATAGTCACATCTTAGCACTGCTAGCTACAAAATTTGCATATAAATGAAACTTATACACTATATTATACGCCTTACTTGAGATCCTCTAAAACAACCTTGACTTTGGTGATATAGAAGCTTGTATATAAGCCACATCGGGAAGATCATACAGCATTCGTACATCGGTAGTTCAACCAGCAACATGCAATTGGTACGTCTAGGTTTTGAATATTTTAGACATTTTATCATAATTGATATAGAAATCGCTTTTTAACCTTAAACTGAGAAAATTTTGTTTTAAAATCTATTAAAATTATCATTAAAATGTGCTTAACTAACACTTTAAATGAAGTACATATAACATGTCTTCAAGATTAAGATTTTTTCACAAAAAGTCAGTCAAAAATTATTTCAATTGTCAGACAAAATATCAATTGTCAGTCAAATAAAAGCTTAACTATACGTTACAATTATTTTCATACTATATAAATAAATGTGATACTAATATTTTTCTTTTCAAATACTTATATCTTGATATAATATTAAATTACTTCATTTATATACAACTATATCGAAGCCTGTTGATTTTGAACCCACAGCCACCCACGACGTGAGGGCATCACATTACTAATTATTCTTACATCCTCACACGTTCAATGTTATTTTTAATACAAATTTTGCATGTTATTTATTTATTAATACGTACCCAAAACAAAGCTTTTATGGTATAGTTAGCTGATGTTATATATTTATAATATTATGCAAGCTTTTTCTCATATATAGCAGGGTAAATAACGAGAACCTAAGACATTTCCAAAAAATGTCCTCAAGTTAGAACATAAGCTTATTTTAAAGTAACTTAACCACTTTTTCTATAGCTTTTAAGCTTGCATTGGTTAACGTTTCAACCAGAGAGCTTAATTATATAACAAAAATTAATATCGACATAATTTCAAGCATAATTATATAATTATAAGGTCCATTGTGTTTCTTCTCTCATATAACTTCAATTTAATAACCAATTAAAAAATAAAATACTATAGAACAAAAAGTAGGTTTCGCTGGTAATTTATTTCACATATTAATTAATTATTTCCTTTATTTAGTCTATATGTATATTAAAAATATAAAATCTTTGCTTTTGTTACTTTAGCGTGCTTGCTTGGAATATGGAAAGTGAAGAACGGAATGTCTTAATACTAGATACTTTCTACCTACCCTGCTCTAAGAGATACATAGAGATAATTAAATCGTTTTCTTCTCTCTTTCTAATCTCATCCTCTTTTCCAGTTCATCCTTACTGCTCTCATCGGCGCGTGCGCAGCGGCTGCTATACCAGCGTTTGTACCTCCGCAGTACCGCACCTACTATGGAGACAGACCGCGTGCTGCTTTAGAAAGAAACGCAGCGATTCTACGATCCGTATCTGATGTTAATGAACAGGGATATCATTTTGCTTATGACACTGAGAACGGTAAGTTCAGGTTTGATTCTCGATCGAGGTAAATATTTGTATAGACGTTTTTAAGTGAAATTGTTGTGGTTTTGGCAAGTAAAGTAATGTTGCCAAACTATTTTTTTTATAAAGTTCAATAAGCTAGTAATAATATTTTAATGTATGTGAAAGGAATATCAAAAATATAATATAAATATTAAAAAAAATAACATATAATTTATGGTGAAATTCTATGTAAATATAATATTAGGAAAGCAGTACATTGAAGGCCGATAATATTAGTACAGGCAAAGTTAAAACGGCTACGAATCAAATCGATTGTAAGTAATGGTTAATTATATATATATATATATATATATATATATATATATATATATATATATATATATATATATATATATATATATATATATATATATATATATATATATATATATATATATATATATATATATATATATATATATATATATATATATATGTATGTATGTGATTCTAATAATTTATTGCTTTTAATACGTTACTTTTAAATTGGTTTAGACATAAAAACGAGGTTAAATTTTGAAATCGTTTAAAGAGCATATATACTTTATTCTACAAGAATGATGAAGAAATGTTACTTGTACAACTAGCTTGCTACTTTTTTGTATATTTTATTGTTTTCTATAAAATCTAGTGTATTCTATTAATATTTCTACTTTTTAGTATATAGTAAATAAAAAAAAATAAGTTAATGACTTACAGTTTCTTTCTTTTTTGGGATCTGTACTTGAAATCTAAATGAAATCTAATCAAATCTAAATGAAATCACATTTCAATGATTTTCATCTTCTAGGAATAGCATAAACACTATTTTTGAGTAATAAGTTCAACTAACAAAAGTCGATAATAAAGTGTTTTAACACTAAACTCTCTTCAAATTCCACTAATTATTAATACGATCTAGAATCAATTTCTAAGCTTTCCAAATTTCATTCCAGGTATCCAAGCCGAAGAAACTGGCCGTGAAGCAAACGGCATCCAGGCAGCAGGTGGCTACGCGTACACCGGTGACGATGGCCAGGTTTACAGCGTGAGGTACACTGCTGATGTCAACGGCTTCCAGGCTCAAGGAGCTCATCTCCCAACTTCTCCCCCAATTCCTGCAGCTATTGCTAAGGCATTGCAGGAAAATGCGAGAGATGAAGCAGCTGGAATTTTTGATGATGGTAAAATATACTCATTTGTTGAAGATATATATATATATATATATATATATATGTATGTATACGTTATATGCGCTATATAAGTTCTGCCACATAAAACATATCGTATTGAATTCCAGTGGAATGCAGAGACCGGAGTGTCTCAAGACTCAAGACTAAGCTCTCTCTACCTATAATTCTATATAAAAAAAGCTTAAAAAGCTTTGCACAAGCAAAAGTATGAAATAAATATTCCCAATACTGAAATAAATAGTCCACGTAATTTCTGAAAAACAAAACACAATTAATGTGACGTTACTTCCAATAGCATCCTTTGTTATTTTAACCTCAACTGAGTCACGAATCTGTTACCGTCGTGACATGTTAGATGTCCAATTTTATTTATTTGCCTATTAAAGAGAAAAAAAATATCTTTTATCTTTCTCTGATTATCTTTATTGACAGTTTAAACTAGATGTATATATGCGTAAGTTCAATTTAAATTTACTTTGTAGCATGTTTATTAGGAGCCATTGCTTTTGATTTGTCACTTTAAAGTATGTAACTGTACATATTATATAATATTTTTTTATAGTAAAATTATTGCTAAGTATACTTTGAATTTCGCTCCAGGCACTCAGAACAATTTCTTGAAGGCAGCGGAATTCATCTAACTTACCTCGGACAGTTCTCACACGGCAGACACGGCTTCAAATCCCACTGCGTTCAAATTTTATACTATTTCTTTAAAAAAAATGAATTAATACTTTAAAAAATAAGTAACATTTAAGTGTCCATTATATGTCATAGATATGATTTTCTATCAACAGGTAGCTACCACGCCGGCAAATATGACCCCGGAGTATTCGCCGCGCGCGCCTACACTACCCCGAGCTACATCGCCCCGTTCAGACAGCCGTACAGATTTTAAACGACCGCTATATTCATACAATATGTAATATATTATATTTAATAAGTGTACAGAGCAATGTTTAATCAATAAAGCGTTTATCATTTTGTATAATATTTTTGTTTTTTTTTTAACTTATACTCATATTATATATAATTTTTTTTGAGCTTATGTTATCAGATATTGGGTTATATGTGCATGAATATTTGTAAGTCGATAAATAATGATTTATTATGAATTTATAACAGTCTTCTATGCAATACGACAGAGATAAATAATCATTTAAATAATTGTTTTCATTTTCTATCTGTTATTTATTTAGGTTTATCGTAATAATCGTAGAGTAAGAGTGAAGCAAATTACGTTTGTATTAATTGTTTAAAACTTCTCTGGCAAAACGCAGCGGGGTTGTGTTCCGCCATTCAATGTGCAATGTTTCAAATACAATCAGAAGTAACTATTTCTTGTAATGTTTTTTTTATAATTATATTGCACTGCACTTTATGTTTGTAAAGTGGATGAGAAAAATCGGTCTAGTGCGAGTAGTACTCGCACACTGAGGATTCCGTACCTTTTTCATGATTGTAGGTTTTCCACTATCGTATAAATATATTCATTTTGTTATTTGAGTGTTTGTTGTTATAGCGGCAATGGAAATACATAATTTGTGAAAATATCAGCTTTCTAGCTATCAGGGTCTATGCTATACAGCCTGGTAGACAGACGCACAGAGGGACAGACAAACGGGGACGTTGTAATCTCGTCCCGTTTTAATTTTTAGACACGGTACCCTAAAAATAGCACAACATCGTACAAAAGCTAACTTTGGATTGCTTATATTTAATTTAATTATAAATAATTAATTGAACTGAGAAAAGCTGCCATTAATCGCAAGTACCAAAAATTTTTATGATATTATTTATTATCCCTTTTGGATAATAAATAATATCATAATTTTTTTTTTATTTAGGTACTATTTGAATTGAGTACCGCATACAGCGAGACGACCACCGCTGTATCCAAACTTACAATACGTAAACTATATTGCTGTATAGTACTGAGACTACTTAAGCTTAGTTGAAAGGAGATATAAGTTACTTAGTTAGTTAGTTAGTTAGTTAGCTTATGATGCTCACTATACTACCTTATTCATTCTACTTTATTTATTTTTAAAATAGAGAAGACTACATGAATATGACGATGTGAACAATTCCGTTAAGATAGTACATTGGTTCATTGCTAATAACTTAATATTGAATAGTAAAAAAAAACTAAATGGGTAATTTTTAAAACGCCTAACACGAACATTGTTAAAGCTAATGCACTCTTAAATGGTGATGAAAAATAAATTCCGTGATGCACATAATATAAATACTAGAAATGGGCCTGACCCAGTGCCACGTACACCTGAAGCTGTGTCATGTACACCTAAAGCTGGTCCCGTACTATGATACGGGAACAGCTTTATGTGTTAAGTGTACACACTGTCCCATGCTCCATGGAGCATGGAGCATGGGACAGTGTGTACGCTTTACAATAGGATCCCAGAAGACGTCTGAGATTGTTCTATATCACAATTTAAAAGAATTGTGAAAAGATGTTTGTGTGTTAAAAGCTTTTACCTAATTATTCAATCATAAATAATTTAAAATAGCTAATAACCAATCGGTCTGAGGCATTAACTTTAGTGAAGTGGTGATGTTTTTGACGTTCAAAAAATGGGGCTTGTAACTTCTTATTTTAAATAAAATTATTCGATTTTGACATTACTAAATTAAAATTTCAATATGGCAGTAACCTATGCCTGTTTAAAATTAGCTAACGAACATGATACGAGACGAGATACAAGAGGCCTAGTTTCAAATCTATCTATCTATAAATATCTATCTATATATTATTATAATTAAATTCTTAATTATAACTAAAACTAATCAATCAAAAGGTTAATTTAGTTATGGTTTTTTAATTAATTCAAGTAAGCCGTTAATATTTCTGTATTTAATTTAGTACATGTTAAAAAGGTTTATAAAAACTATAATAAAAAAATCGATCAAATACGCGTCAAATTTGCACACAGAGGGTTCCGTACCAATATCATAATTAAAGTCAATGGAAAGTACAATTTGTAAGAATTGATAAACTTTAATTTACGGGCGTATATACTCATTTTGTATGTAAGGCTTGTATTTTATATTTTTTCATCAATATATACACATATGTTTAAATATATTATGTCCCTAGCTATACTATATATATATATATATATATATATATATATATATATATATATATATATATATATATATATATATATATATATATATATATATATATATATATATATATATATTATTATTATAATTTAATAATGAATAGTTAAAAAAGTTGTCACAAACAAACAAACTTACTCTCTCACTTCTTATAAGCATAAAGATCTCATCATAATGTTTTGCACTTAATACAAATTTGTTATATCTTGTATCAAGAGGAAGTGAGGCGTTGAGTTCCACCACTCAAAAATTTGTTCCGAAAATTGGGCAGGAAACCTGGAACAGAGTGTTTTATCACTTTCTTCTTCTTTTTTCTTCTGTCTAGTGTTTAAATAGGTGAAATAAAAAAAAAAAACACTTAAAGAAGAAAATGTAGAGTAAAATAAATACACATTTTTATAAGACAAGAGCGCTAAGTGTATGAAAATTAATTTATTCAAAAATAAAATTGGATATTTCCGACATGTAGTTAAAGATATCATCGTCCTCTTGTATACTGATATTGTAACAAAATTGCAGCACTGTGTACCTCATTGTTTAAAAATGTACACCTAATTTCATTTCGAGATTCGCTAAATTATTATGTCCTTCACACACTTGTTCACACACTTTAGATTTGGCGGAGAACCTAGTGTCAAGACTCCGAACTCCGTTTTCCGTTCTTCTGTCTCTTTGACATTGCGTGTTAAGTGGCAGATGCCAGAGCAGGGAAATGGGAATAATTAATTATCTCGAGTAGGAATTGTAGCCCCAACACCGCGTTTACCATTAAACACTGTTCCACTATGTCACAATGGGTTATTTTTGGCTTTTTGGTTCTTGCAGTTTCTGAACAGCCATTAGATGGAAGAAACATAATTAATATCGGTTTGTTTTATATTTTCAATCAATACCAATATTGAACTAAATGTCGCTTTTTATCTAACAATGTACATATTGGTATTCTAAATATTTTTGAGGTTATTTGCACGTGATCTTATACGGCACATCAAAGTCTAAAGCCAGGTTTCATTTTTATTCATAATAATGATTATTTACTTGTCTCTAAAAATTTTATCCATACAACATAATGTATTATTTAAGCAAATATTAACTACTCGTACTATAAACTTTATTCTATTAATGAGTGACTGACCCACAACGCACAATAGAATATGCTGGACGAAACAAGTTGAAATTCGACATGTAGCTTCCTACGGGAGTTTAAGTGAGAAATAAGATATTTCAGGATTTTTTGAAATTTATTTGGGAACGAGATGATTACATTTCACCGTTTTCTTAAAGAAGTGCTACATTTTGTCAAAAATGCCACTATATAAAATCTTAAGGCTTGTAGCCTACTCTGAGGTCTTCTCCCTACAACGCGATAGGTACTCGTACTGAGAATACGCGGAACGCTAAGTAGTTTCTTCTTTATTACATTTGATTAATAAAATAAAATGCATTTAGTAAAACTTTTCACAAAAGCTTTGCTTAAAAAGCTATCGTGAACTTTGCCAAGAATGTTTTTATAGGCGTTTCTATAATATTAATTCATTTTGGACCATAATTTATGTTCTTCACAAAAAAAGCACAATTTACTCACTGTAGTGAATACATAAAAAGGTATAGATTCAAATCTGGTAATAGAGATCTTTAATTTTTTAATTACACTGGATTATTACAAATATTTTACTGTAAACATCACATATGTTGTCGCTATAAAATGATAAAAAAAATATTGTGATAAGTTCATATTACTTGAGTCGCTTCTCGATTGACAACGTCTCCAATTAGACTGGAAAGAGGAGAACAGAGTGTCTTGACAATGGAGTCTGATATAGAGAGATATATTGAGAAATTTAAAAAAAAACATATTTGATCTATTCTAAGCACAAGTTTTACTTTGATATGGGTCAAAGTAAAATAATTGAACCCGCTACCACTACGACTACCACTGAATAAAACTTATTACTAGCATTTTTACATTGTAAAGGCATACTATGCCCACAGCCTGGTCAGTGTTAAATAGGTGTAGCCTATCCTATTGTTTTATGAGATTAGGGTATTGTCTGTACTTTTGAGAACAATAGGTACTATTAAAATAATCGAACAAAATTCTATTGTAATATAGATGTAGTTTGAACGTCTTTTGTATGTGTGGCCAAAGTTAGTAGTTAGTCGTGGGTTCGAATCTAATCTAGGACATATATTTGTGTAGTTTAGTTTTTTAATTATGGTATTTCGAGAGTACAAGATATATATGTAGTCAAATTTACTATCAGATTTTCATTTTAAATAAGATTTTAAAAAAGTAATGCTTTCTGTACAGGTTACAATAAGTGTTATTTAAATATAGATTTTAACATGTAAACACGACGGTTTGTGGGTTCGATTCCCACTTGGGGAGAATGAATTCTTTCCAATTTCTTCGCTCTGGTAATAAGGCAAAGCGCGGCGTTGAGTTCCGCTAATCAATTCCAATGCCTCGAATGGCGGAAAGTGGGAAACGGAGTGTCTCAACACTAGCTCCTTCAACCTACGGTTCCCTATACCTATTCCGCTATGTGCAGGATATAGCGTGAAACTAAATAAATAAATACTTACATATGTATATACAGGCATACATACATACACACATATACACATATACAAATTCTAATTATTTTAAAATATCAAATTATTTGTTTCAAAATAAGAATAAATGATCGTCATGACGATGACGTCAAAAACAGCTCACCTATAGTCATTTACAATTTTACATGAATTAATTGTGGAGCATTCTTCTGGAGCGAGCATTTCATCCCAAGGCTTGTTATCATTTATAAAATCATTAATAAGATCACCTTGTGATGCACATTTATCTATTTTCTGGTTCTGGGATCCTACGACATATATATATATATATATATATATATATATATATATAAATATATATATATATATATATATATATATATATATATATATATATATATATATATATATATATATATATATATATATATATATATATACATATATATATATATATATATATATATATATATATATATATATATATATATATATATATATATATATATATATATATATATATATATATATATATATATATATATATATATATATATATATATATATATATATATATATATATATATAAATCAACAACGCACATCCGAAACTACTGAGCGCAAATGGCATTCCTTTGCAAGGAATTGCAATGATTTGTCGAAATTCCAATGGAACCGTGAAACATAGACCACGCGGACGGAGTCGCGGGCGACAACATGTTATAGTTAGTAAAAATATATATTAATTTAATTATTTTCGTGAAAGTCTAAACAGCTACGTTTTAACAATTTACTTTATATAATAATGACTTGTTACATACTAACATAAATAGATATATGTGCACTTTCTTTTAGTGTTATAATTCATTATATGCATATTGTGTTATGAAATAAAATTAAAAATCTTTTTTCGCTATTCTTAATTTTTTTACTTTCATGTATATGAATTCCGTTGTAAATAATATTTGAATGTGATCCAAATGAAAATAATTCTCTCTTTGGTAATTCAAAGCATGGCGTTGAGTTCCACCACTGAACACTCTATGTCTCGGAATTTGTACGGAGAGCGGAGACCGGGGCGTTTTGACACTAACCTATCTACCTCCACTTTCCACTTATCCAGCAATACGGAAACTAAAACACACAAAATAAAACTTAAAGACATGTTCATCGAAAGAACTCATAAGATTAGCATTAATTAATTTTTATATAGTTTTCTTGCGATAGATGTGACAGGTTCACCGATAAATTTTTTTTAACAGACACTACTTTGCGATCCTCATTATACTTTAAATATGGAAGATATGATATCAATATTGAACTTCCACTTAAAAAATTCATTGACATTTAGAAAAAAAACGCTTAATATACATACTTTATACATCAAATCGTATACTAAATTAAAAAAAAAATAGAGTGATAAACGTACATAACTTAATTATGTCACTGGTTATACCACATAGTAGGAATGATTAAAAAAAAAATTATTACGATATCACTAGCAACATAAACAAGTATTAATTTTGTTCTCATTAACGACACTTGATCTCGTTCTTACAGTTAATATTGGCCGCATTATGAAAGTAAATAGAGCTATATAAATATTAGACAGAAGATTTAAGGCATTTTATGGCAATTTAAATATTAAATTAAATTTCAATTTTGCTTGCTCATTACGATTGCAGTGTAACGAAAAGATTAGAAAGGATGATCTGTTTTTGTATGTTACATTATTTCTTCACACTGTATACCAAATTTGGCAGGGTAGACAGAGGAAACCGTTTGTCACTTTCAGGTTAATTCGAGATATTAAGTGCCTATTGCAACTGGCGGAACTCAACGCCGCGTTCCCTCTTCATACCAGAGCGAGGAGCTTAAAAAGAACCGTCAAATTTAAAGTCGCTATGAAACTAAATTTATAGATATCATATATGTTCATGTTTTTTTCTTTATATGTCCTATATGTATACATATCTCATTTGTATTTTATACTTTTTAAATATGATATTACTTAAGAAACAGCGCTTGTGAAGCGGGCGTTCATAACTGCGACACAGTTTTAAACTACTGTAGTTATTATCGTTATAAATTGTTTTATGTTGCTTATTAATATTTGAAAATAAATTATTTTATTATTATATTATATTATTATATTTCAAGCAATTTAATATCTATAGCATAATACATAATCTTTTTAATTTTTTAATGATATTTTTTATTTGTCATATATTTTTTGTAACAAATATTAATTGACATTATATATTATCTTTTTTATTACATGCGTGGAATATATTTTCAATTTTACTATGTTATTTTAATAATTCCGCCGTCCTATCTATACATTTTTAGCTCTACATCTTACGCGTTCCACTTGCTCAGTGATCGGGTGCATCTCGTTACTTGTTACCTCACTCGCATTTACCAGCATCTCATGGTGACTGTGTACACTATGAAGTTAGGTAAATATCTTCACACAATCATTATCTATGAATGCAATTAATGATATACAATGAATTATTACAGATGGTTATTGTCTTACGGTTCCGCTCTATACATATGTATTTCTGACTGTGTTTTCACCTGACTATACAATTTTTCTTTAAGTCAGGTATTAGACCTGAGGTACTTCTAATGCAAAAAAAGGTAAAATTTCGTACAAATATTATTTAAATTGTATTAGTTTCTGACACTTATATTTTACTTAATAGCAATGCTTATTTTTCAATTGTCCCAAGTCTTTTAGAAAATCCAATACAGAAATAGTGAAATTGGATACTTATTTTGGGGAAAAATAAAAATTCTATTTACCACATTTTAATAGATTTAAGAAAATTTTGTTTGCATTTATATATAAAGTATATTGTGGCTAATTTTATTAAGTACTTTAAATTTCTGATAGGATATAATATTTCATTTAAAACAATTTTATTCATAAAGATTTTCCCCGCTCCGCTCTTTTTAGACAAATAAAGTTAATTTATATTACTTTAACAGCGCAAAAATATACCCAACTCCATACTATACACAGTCAGTCAGCTAATAACAAAACAAGTGTGACTTAATATGACTGTGCGTATATAGAAACTTTTTTGTATAAAAACGGGCGGGTGAAATTTTTTTTATTCATTCGTGACTCGAGCATTTTGCGAATTACATTCAAAATGAAACTGGTACGTTATATGTTGTATATAATTTTAAAAAGCTCTAATTAATCTAGTAGTTCGCTTTCTATTAATGTTATGGTGTCTAGAGATTTAATTATTAAGAATTTATTATAATTGTATTTAATTTTAATAAATGAAGTAATTTTAATTATTTTATTTTATATAATTTAATCTTTTAATTTTAAAAGTTTAATATGTTATAACTATAGTTTACTTCAATTGACATAATATATTCATTGGTTTAATTTGATTAATATTTTTTTGATATGGTCACTCCAGGATTTTATGTTGCCAAAATAAAAAATAAAATCACCTTTTTGAAATTTTACATACATTTAACAAAACAAATATTATTATAAGATCTGTGTTATTTACATTCTATTTTAAATTCCAGTTCACATCATTCACTGCCATCATCGCAGCAGCATCAGCTGGCCAGATCTTCAGCCAGCCACAAGCAGATCATTATGCTAACGCTGCTGACGTATACCAGTCTGCTGTGGAACACCAAGGAGCATACGCTGGCCAACCCCATTCTTTCCCTGGACATGCTTATTCTGGCCAATTAGTCCAGCAAAAACCATCTGGGGAGAAATCGGCTAAAATTTTGGCTTATCATTCCGAGAACAATGATCATGGCTACAACTATGCTTATGAAACTGAAAATGGTAAGTAAATGTGTAATGCAATTGAAACGTATCTCTGATGTTGTTACTAGAGTATCTATTTATCAATTTATGCAAATAAAAAAATCCTCAAGTCATATATAATTTTACAAATACAAATATTGTAAGCTAAAACGAAAACATATATTTCAGGTATCAAGGCACAGGAAATAGGCCAATTTAGCAAAGGTTCTCAAGCTGAAGGTGCTTTCTCATACAAGGGTGATGATGGGCAAATATACACTGTGACTTACATTGCTGATGAGCACGGCTTCAGACCCCAAGGTGCTCATCTCCCAACTCCACCTCCAATTCCTGAAGCCATCCTGAAGTCTCTGGAGGAGAACGCGAAGGCTGAAGCTAGTGGGGTCTATGATGATGGTATGTATAGATAAAATTTATCTATTGTAATAAAAAATATTTAATTTCCTTCGCTCTAATAATAAGATAAAACGCGACGTTGAGTTCCGCCACCTAACACACATTATCTCGAAAACTACGCGAAAAATGGGAAACGGCGTATTTAAGCACTAGGTTCTCTCTACTTACTCTGCTGTATGCGGAATACAGCGTGAAGCTAATATAGCGTATTTTTTTACATGTATAACCAATTTAATTTTTTTTTCTTGTCTTATTAGGTCACTATCACAGTGAACAACAATCGCCTCAAGGCTATAACGCTGAGCAACAATCAGCTCAGGTCTATCACAGCGAACAACAATCGTCTCAAAGCTATAATGCTGAGCAACGACCAGCTCAGATCTATCATTACGAAGGCTATAAGCAACAATATGCTCCAGCTCCAGCATCCAACGCTGGATACCAACATTAAGTTTATCTTAAATTCTATTTACTTTGTTATGATTTGTTAAATGATTTGTTCCTCTAAACACATTATTAATAGTGTGTGTGTACCTGTTATTAATTTTTAAGATGCTTTATGTTTTGAAGCCTAGTCCAAGTGTTAGTTGTTACTAAAATTGTGTTTGTTATTGTTGCTATGGATAATAAAGAAATGAAATAAAATAAATAACCTACTTTTCTTTTTACCGTTCCTCAGTGACATTTAAAAAAGCTAATTGAGTAATTCAGTCTGTCAAAAGTTGCTTCCTTCACTCATCAGGTAAACGCATAAATTATAATTATAGATATTTTCAGATGTAGATCTCTGCCAGCCCTACTTAGGGCTGCAACATTTCATCCAACATGAGCACCATACGAGTGCACTATGCTAGGGCGTCCCCTCTAATGCGGTTTTGGGGGCCGTTTCATGGTGGGACTTTGTAAGGAAAGAACTTTGCTTGTGGCTAGCACGGTATTTGACCATAAATAAATTCACATGTTTATGTGAGAGCGAATGGAAGAGAAAAGTATGATTGAGCTATTCTTAGTAGATCAGCGGATGCGAAATCAAGTTATGAACATACTTGTGTTTAGGGGCTTACGAAAACGGGGGAACGCATCACCATCTAGTAGATGCTAGAATAAGAGGTTTGTTCGTAGGTTGGCGCAACCGCATGGGGTATGCATGTTTGGAATCAAATTATTGCATCAGATGCTGTATGCTTCAAGATCCACTGATCAGAGAGGAATATAAAGAAAGTTTTTCCAAGAAGGTAGGCAATTGTGAAATAGGAAACTAAATTGTTGAAGTATGTTTGCAGAACAGTAGGAATGGTATGGTTGTAACTGCAACAGAATTATGTGGTTTGGGGAAAAGAAGTTTTAGCAAAAAGCGTAATGAATGATGGGATTATGGAGTGAAAGATGCTGTAGAAGGAAAGAAGAAAGTATGGCAGGATTATAAGAACTCGGATAAGGATGAGAGAGATTAAAAAGAAAAAGTATAAGCTGCAAAAGCACCAAACGATAGTACTGATAGTTGAAGCGTGAAAAGTCTGAGAGAGAAAGAGACGAAAGATTAACGAATAACTTCCAGGAACCTGTAGAATGAAAGGGATGCTTTTGTAATGGTAAGGCGACGGGAGAAGACGGAGTTACTACCGAGGTGATCAAATATAGCAGGCATTGGTCATTATTCTGACAGACGATCATATGCTGTGGAGATGAGATCTCTTTGATAAAAAACCTATATGTATAAAATATGAGTGGTAAGAGAGGTAAGGGGAGATCTCAGTTGACCTTCGGAAATACAGTGTCGAAGATACTGGAGGAAGGTCACGTAAAAAGCACGAGGACTCTTCAGAGTGCATGTATGAAGAGGTTTATGATAGTGGACAAAGCGAAAGAGGTATGTAGGGACCGCTCTTTGGCTCTCCGTTCTCTCTGATTATTCCGCTAGGAATAAAGCGTGAAGCTGTCTATGTATGTATGAATAAAAAGATATTTACTTCATATTTATATACTGTTTTTACTTCATATTTATTGTATTATGACAAACCAATAAATGAATTGACCTAAAACGTCTCCCACAAAACATAACATAGTCATCAATGTCACATTTTACTCATATATTAATCAATTAAGTCTTAAATGAATGAGGCACTACCACCAACTGCCTACATATCAAATGTTTCTATCCATACAGTATTGTTGTTTAATAAGCGACGGTTTATTATGTCTAAAATATTTTATTGCACTTAAACTTTGGATATTTTTCTCTTATTTTTTTTTTATTTTTTTAGTTTCACGTTGTATCCCGCACAAAGTAGGGTAGGCGGAGGGAACCGTAGGTTGAAAGAACCTAGTGTTAAGACACTCCGTTCCCCATTTATCGCCATTCAAGGCGTTGCGTGTTAAGTTGCGGAACGCATATGAATATATCGTACATGTCAAACCTATATAACATAAATGAAGATGCCGAGTGTTATATAAGTAGACAGATTTAACGTAATGTTAAGACACTCTATTCTTTATTTACCATTAGAATTGAAGATATTGCGTAGCTCTTCGCCGCAACTTACCTTGCCACAGCGAGAACAATAATACAATTTATTCCACCGAGGCGGGATAAAATTTTTTATTGTAAAATTAAGTGTAAAATTTTGTTAATGTCTTAAAACATAGAACAGGTTTGAGTTTTTATTGATTAGTTTTATTTCAAAAAAAAATATTTTTTCTATGGATACATTGAGTAGAACTAGCAGTACTACTAATTCGTATCGCAAAATAAGTAGTACAAACGTAAGTACAAACATAAATATAAATTTATTTTATAAACCGTTTAAATGTAATAGATAATAAATAGCTTAAGTAATTATATTAATAATTATAATACACTCTTTATTCCACATGTATATAAATAAAAAGAAAACATAACATAAATAAATAAAAAGTAAGTGAAAGAAGATAAAATATTGTTATTTGAAATGGTATAACATTTTACGCTTTAAATTTCATATAATAACATAATAACATATTAGTATGTATGTTTGTATTCCAATGAGTCTGGTTTATTAGATTTTTCCTATATATTATTAATTTTTATTTTTTAATAGTCATTTATTATATTGTTAAGTAATTAAGAAACATCACTTTATCATTAATTAATTTATATTTACTAAAGGTAACCCCTATATGGACACTTCGCCACTGGTATACACTAAAGTTAAGTAGGGGAAGACATTATATGGCTTATATTGAGTATCATCAGAATTATTCAATATAAAATTATATAACTATATAAAATAATAGATCTGATATCTTCTTTTATCTATCTATTATTAGGAAATGTTACTTAAAATCACCATATTGTATTGTATAAGTACAATAAAATAAAAACAAACACTAAATATATATATATATATATATATATATATATATATATATATATATATATATATATATATATATATATATATATATATATATATATATATATATATATATATATATATATATATTTTTTTTTTTTTTTTTTAATATATTACAATAATATTTTATCACGGGACCGTCGCCTTTAAAACGCGATGCTTTGTGGGTTCGATTTCCACTCGGGGAGAATGAAATATTTTCATTTTCGTCGCTCTGGCAACAAGGCGAAAGCGGGGAACGGAGTGTGTTAACACTAGGTCTCTACAGACTTCGGTTCCCTTCGCCTTCCCAGCTATGTGCGGGATACAGCGAGAAGTTAATTAAAAAGTATACGTTTTATCACCAAGTCACAAGCGAAACATTGCATCGATTGTTTCGTACAGCGTGCAGCGTGCTCTTCAAGGACTTTTATTATTCTACGAAGATTCCAGCCCACATTACCATGAGAAACATCCGATTGCTCATTGTATAGCTATTTGAACTTCACTCACCTTTACTTTTGT
The DNA here is from genome assembly GCA_037127375.1 of Dione juno. NCBI lineage: Eukaryota > Metazoa > Arthropoda > Insecta > Lepidoptera > Nymphalidae > Dione > Dione juno. Next base: position 1,659,075 of record JAXRJS010000060.1, on the reverse strand, counting down.
CTGTTTCAACATTTTGTTATATTAAGATCTTACTCCAAAGTCGCCTAAGTCTAAGTCTGGCTGTAAATGAGATGGTTGCGGGTTTGATTCCCGTTCGAGTGAATAAAATATTTTCACTTCCTCGCTCTGGTGATAAGACAAAGCTAGGTGTTGAGTTTCATCACTAAACATGCACTGTCTGAAAATTGGGAACGAAGTGTCTCAACACTAGGTTCGATTAGGCTACCCTGCTATATACGGAATATAGGGTGGAGAATTACAAAACACAATGGCTCAAAAATTTGTTGTAAAGTGGGAAACGGAGTGTTTTATCTCTCTGGCTTACCTACTCTGCCATAGTGAGACACAAGTTGAGGCAAAAAAAAATTACAATATTGTAAGCTAAAGTTGCATCGTGTAGATCCTTATCATCTCTGCCTTTTTACGCCCACTGCTGGACATGGGACTATGTAGAATATATATTTATAATTAAATATATAGCTTATTTGTTCCAATTTTTGCTATAAATTACAAAATTATTACAATCTCTTATAGATCTTAGTGCGAAGAATGTAAAAAAAGTATTGTGTCTAGTCAAGTGTGACATGTAGGTTGAACATTCACATGTTGGCGCCGTATCTTGTGTGAAGGTCACATGTTCAATTCTCACGTTGATCGAATGTTTATGCATTTACTTTCAGTTTTGTTTTTTTCTGCCATTAAGTATTGAAACGAGCACAGAATTCCTCATAAGTCTTTAAGGTCAACTTTCTTGTCCGTATGTTCTGTCTGTTCGTCCGTCATCGCGTTTGCCGAAATGAATTTGTGCTTGAAGCTTGTCCTAACATATAAGTTGTAATTTACCTTGAAGTACTATTATGTAATCGGTAAAGAACCCTCAGTGAACGAGTACGACTTGCGCTGGCTGATATTTTAGTTATTTAACTTTCTTCAAATGCAATTAAGCTTTACAGAAGTTTCAGTTTTTATAAGAGTTCCACATCAAGTGTCCCATATTTTGATATTTTTAAGGCACCATATAATACACTATATCCTTTGGAGTGCTGTGTCATGGTTGTAATTAAGCTATTTATTCTTTAAAATTAATTAAGTACAGATATCATACATGTTCTCATTCCTCTATTTGCTATGCAATATGAAAAGTCGTTTAAATTCGTCTATTAGTTCCGAAGATGTGGGTGTGCTACGTTCCCAGACTACTCTGCCAACGTATTTGATTCGTGTACAAGCATTAAGTGTTTATATATACTTAGTCTTGCCATAAATATTGTTTCCGGAAAAATAACTCTATTTATATTGTATGTAACATTTATTACTAGGTAGTACTTGGTATATATATATATATATATATATATATATATATATATATATATATATATATATATATATATATATATATATATATATATATATATATATATATATATATATATATATATATATATATATATATGTATATATGTATATAATTATGAAATTTAAAGTCATTATATTCTGGAGGAGCAATAAATCTAACTATAAACTATCGAACTTTTGACTTTGACCCAAATAATAGTTTAGGAATGTCATTCATCACAATTGATTTTGAACTTTCACGATTTCAACGCAAATACTATAAGTATGATACGTTATCGCTTACGGCTGTATCTGCGCATAATGGCAAAATATCCCATTATTTTCAACCATCCCAATCCCAATATCCCACTGTTCTGACAACACAAAACGCGGCGTTGAGATCTGTCACTCACTTTTTTTGATTTAGACTAAAGTGGTGAATGTAGAGTGTAGACACTAAGCTTTCTCTTCTATAAGGGGAAAACGGTGAACACAAAAAAAAACATATAGGTTGCAACTCACAATATGCGGTTCTTAAACTAACTAATATACTTCTTAAAGATCACGAATCAATGACAAAAATACTGTGGTTTTTTTTTTAATTTAATTATAGTATGTAGATACGACATTGCTTTTTTACTAACAATAGCAGGGCAGACATTGTGTGATGGGTGGCGTAACTTAACGCCGCATTTTGTCTCTTTACCAGAGCGAGGATATGAGAAAAATTCAATCCCCTAAGTGAGAATCAAACTCACAGCTGTCGTGTTTATAGTCGGACGCTATACCGCTGCGCCACCACGCCACTGAAAAGGAAGGAATTTTTAATCACAATAAAATATAATTAAGTTACAAAAACATCTTTTTATGATTTTTAAAGTGTTATTCCACACTAAGTATAGAAAAACTATTTAAAAAAAGCATATAAATTTTTTAAAAATTAAATCCTGCTGCGTTAAAATTTTGTAGGTTTTCTTTAAATATGTTTTTTACAACAACATCTTAAAGTAAAAGTATATAATAATAAATTAAAAATCACTTAAAGTAAAATATAGATTCATATTTTAGATGGAAGCTTTCAACATATACTTGCCCTATAGTACCGTATTATAAGCATTACATAAAACACTATACCGTTCAAATGGACTTCTTGAATGCCATCATTAATTGAATTGCTATATTTAGTACTGGTTGGTACCAAAAGCTTTGTTCGCCTGGATTTTATAACTTTTGTACATAGTAACTTATGTTTTAGAATTATATATTTTAGATTTTTATATGTTATCGATTAATTCTTGTGATGATCTGAACGTGTACTACATAGTGTTAAGACACTCCGTTCTCCATGTTGGCGGAAGTCAACACCGCGCTTTGTCTTGTTACCAGACCGAGGAAATGACTGTTATTTATTTTTTAATCAAACCCAGAACCTTCATTTTGACAATTAGACGCTGAGTCGTTGCGCCACGCTGAATTTTTTGATTGACATTCAATATTATGAAATTACCTTCGAAAACATAGTATATGATTCCTATATTTTTATTATTTTTTAAGTGTTAATTCACACATTCATAGAAAAATATTTAAAGAAAAACATATAAAAATTTTAACGCAGCGGGATTTGAACCCGCGCTTTATGTAAATCATCCAATCGCTCATATTTTATAAAAATGTTTCTCTTTAAATATATATGATTCTTCTTTTTCAGCTGTTCTATTTCAATATAGGTATACCACATTAAGTTGCATAACCCACCACGCTCGAACTAGACTCGAAATCGATTTTAACCCACTATCATTGCCTCTATCAATACATCATTCACACCGCTATGGCGTCAATATTTAATATTAACCTTTATAAATATGTAAATAACTTTATAAAATGACAAAATATCATCTGAACCGAGCCTAATACGTTGATTAATGATGATTATATGTATGTATGTATGTACGAGTATTTATTTATTTATTTATTTTTGTTTTATTTTTAGTTCGTTCTTCGTTTCGCAAGTATAAAGTAATTTGCAACATATTAAAGTATAGAATTAGTATGGCATAATATGAAGGCTTTCTGATATGAGGCTCTATAAATTAGAAAATTTACATAAATTACATTTTATTTAATATGTGTACTTAGTTTAAAGAAAAGCAGTGACTACTAAAGCCATCGTGGCGGAGTTGATCAGCGTATGGAGAGAGAAGTTAGTGTCAAAACACTTCCTTCTTCGATATTTGACGGAATTCAAGATATGGCTTATGAGTGACTGAACTCTATGTTTAAAATCAGAAATCTATTTTGCTTTAGAAATGTGGGAGTTTACAGTCCAGCTACAATTACCTCCAGTTTTATTAAAATATAGATACTATAAGGTTTCTTCCATCAATCGAAAGAAATGAATTATTTTCTCAATAATCCTATACAAATTTAAATGAAAATGCCGTCTTGGCGCAGTGGCACACTATCTGACTGTAAACGCGACGGTTGTGGGCTATTTTTTTTAATATCACTCTCCTCTACTCCTCCCATATACAATGATGCAATTGCCACATGACCTCTTATACCTGGCACTACGCGCTGTATACTAATAAACTATTAAATTATCTTTAACATTTAACTATCATTATATTAAATCATATTAGAAGACTATTATTGGTACCTGCAACTCTTAGATATATTAGGGCCATTTGGAAATGATCATCTGGCTGATAGAATTTAAGAGTATATATATATATATATATATATATATATATATATATATATATATATATATATATATATATATATATATATATATATATATATATATATATATATATATGTATATATATATATATATATATATATATATATATATATATATATATATATATATATATATATATATATATACATATATATATATATATATATATATATATATATATATATATATATATATATATATATATATATATATATATATATAAGGGAAAATAATAAATTACTCCAAATGGAAATCGAACCCGCAACCGTCGCGCTTACAGTCAAAAGCAGTCCCGCTGTGCCACGATAGAAATCTAAATGATTGTGTAATAGTTACTTTAATTTATTTCAATTAACATGAATGCTATGGGGGAATTATTTCGAAAATTAATTAATTTTTGAAATAACTCCCCTTAATATAAACATGTCAAGAAAGAGTTACGGTCGAATTGCCTGAAGTGATAACACGTTACCGCCCTACTCAGATCTGATTATGGTTGAACACGTTAACTACGAGTTCGATTTCCATTTGAAGTAATTTTATACAAATTCTAATTTTTTAAATAATTTTTAGTACATTTTCATTTTGCCAATTTGTTTGTAACAAAGCGCGGCGTTAAGTTCCGCCATTCAACTCGATATTATATATAGAGAAGTGAGTAAAATATGGAGAAAGTACTAAATTCTCTCCGTTTACCTTCAGTACATACAGCAATTTCGCTACCTATCATACAGAATCTATAAAAAAAATCTCCATTATTCTTTTGAATCTATTTATAAAAATGATCTCGTTACATACCAAAATTTGAATCCATGACCTCTATCCTAATAGCCTAAACAACTTTGCTAAGCCATAATTATCGTTTACTAAGGGGCCACTCTACATATAATCACATATAGTGATGTGTTGCGTTAAGACACGCCTATTGATCTTATTAGCGAATATAAAATTACATCACTAATTGTGCAACGCTAGCATTATCTAGTTTTGGATGGGTGTTCGATTTTTCATAATACATTAATTATATGCCATAAGTAGAGCGATTGGTTTTTGATTTAGACCTGCCAAAAAATAAACTATATTTTTTTTAAATATACAACTGGATAAATATATATATATATATATATATATATATATATATATATATATATATATATATATATATATATATATATATATATATATATATATAATATATATATATATATATATATATATATATATATATATATATATATATATATATATATATATATATATATATATATATATATATAATATATATATATATATATAATATATATATATATATATATATATATATATATATATATATATATATAATGGACAAAATCTTGAGTGGCGGAACTGAACACCGCGCTTTTAAAATAGTCAATAATTAAAAAACATCTTCGATTTATGATTATTTTCTGAAGCCATGTTTTTTTTAAATCAACATTTAGCATATATTCATATTAATATATGAAAATATATTTTTATATGCAATATTTATGATTATAAATCGTTTTGAAAGCTTTAACAGTTTTGTATTGTTTATAGAGCTATTAGTAGAATAAATTTATATCTTGTTTATTACTATATATAAAATAATTTATTTGTACGCAACTTGTATGCACTGGCATAAAAAGTAAAACTTGTTATTTTCCTAGAAATTTGACGAAATATTGATTAAGTGCTCCCCTACATTTTACAAGGTACATACATGTCTACTACATACTAGCGACCCGCCCACGGCTATATACAAGGTATGCTACTGCTAATATTTATTGTATTGTATATATATAGAGGCAGTAATGAGAGTTTTATATGTATTAATATGATGGACACATTCTATCTATAAAAAAAATTGTTATCATAGGTTTGAAAAATACGTAGTTATAATCAAAAAGTATTTGCTGTCGTTCAATTAAAATAAACTAATATAATGAAAGTTCCACATATGATAAGTAGGCATAGAAAGAGACTTCGAGAGAGATATTAAGAAGCTGTGATATAATTTAATACCTCATTTCGTCTAAACAGATCTTCGATACTTTTTTTTTCAGCCTCACGCTGTATCCCGCACATAGCAGAGTAGGCAGAGGGAACCGTAGGCTCAAAGAATCTAGTTAAGACACTCCGCTCCGCCTTTCGAAGCATTGCCGGCAAGCCTTTTGCCTTGTTACCAGACAGAGCGAAGAAAATGAAAGTATTCCGTTTATTCATTTATATTTACATTATATTTATAGAACCTGCTACCATCGCGTTTAATCGTAAGGAATCTACCAAACATAAGCTATATACAAAAATAACGATCATTATTAAAGTATTAAGTCAGAGGTCAACATTACTCAACGTGCTCAAACAAATGTTTTATTTAAAACAAACGAGTATTCGAAATCAATTAAAGTATCATCTAAATTGGTTATGGAACTATTATACTGATACTTACAGCAACCTTCAATTTTATTTATTTTGCACGTAGAAGAAGTATGCTTTCATAACTTTATCCTGTATAATATGGTAAGATAGAACTTAGTGTCAAAACACTATTAAAACACTCTACTTTCCTCTATCAAAATATACTTCGAGACATTGTGAAGGGACTTAACGCCGCGTTTGAACTTGCCAAATTGAATTTATTATGGCGTATAATTATTATATTACCATACAATATATATATATATATATATATATATATATATATATATATATATATATATATATATATATATATATATATATATATATATATATATATATATATATATACATATATTGGTTTCCATCCGGTATGGTCAATATGGGCGAAGCTGCAGGTAAAAGCTAGCTTGTAGATCCATACAAACGTATTATCAATACAGTATGCGGATTACCCACTCCTTTATTAATCACGCACTAAGTTAAATGTTAGTCGCCTATTAGTTCTGATTTATACACGTAAAGGGCTCTTGTCAAGGCCAAGATGTCCAGCAGTAATGTGGAACATCTGACATCCTGTAGAAATAAATTAATTCAAGGTAATGAATGCTATGTATTTCCTAGAAGTGTTGTTTAAACATGTTGATGTTACCTAAGTATCGTTACCTAAGTAAGGGTAAAACTATGTCAAAGGTGTACCAAAATTGTAAGTTCAAATAATTTTACCTTGGCTGCGAAGTTATGGTAGTGCAGGTTGTGGTGTGCGTTCTATTCATTCAGTCCATTTTGAAAGAATTAAATATTTTAATTCTCCGCTATGGCAAAACAAAGTTGAGTTCCGACAATAGAAATAAAGAACTTCAAATCCTCGTGGAATATAGAGAAGGGAGTGTCTTAGCATTGCTTCTACTTACAATGATTTTTGTATGAATGTTTTATATACGGTTAAGATATTTCGTTGAACTATATAATAAAATATTATTAATAAAGAAAGTATTTAAATTTTATTAATATAACAACTTTTTGTCTCTGGAATGATTTACTTCTGAATATCAGACGGGCAAAATCATTTTTTTATGAGTGAATTTCAAAATATTTTCATGTCCTCTAAATTTTTCTTAGTTTTTAGGTTTTACATTACTGACTGCATTTGTATAATTTGTATGAATAATGAATGTATGTATGTGTGTAATATGTAAATATGTATGTATGAATATACTAAAATATGTACATATATATATATATATATATATATATATATATATATATATATATATATATATATATATATATTAGCATAAATAAAAAAATACTTTAAACTTCATTTATTGATTAATTATTTCACTTACTCACTTTGCTTGCCAACTTCCGCTCGCTTCATTCGTTTTGTAAAGAGTGAAAACTTATAAAACTGTTAGTAACTCTAGTAAAACAAAAAATATAACTTATGTATAAAAGTTGACAAACCTATAATAGTGGTCATATGCACTCGTTTTGTATGAAATGAACTACACATATAAGTTTGTAATTTTCTTTCTGCTATCATGTCTTTGGAATATGTTGACTTAGAAGTTTTTTTATTTTCTATGCTTAAAGGGAAGAGGACTATATTTCATATGAATTTAAGTTCGATGCCTTCACCTGATGTTGTAAATAATGGCAGACAAATCTTGACTGACAGACATACAGTTTGTCAACAAATTCAATCTTTAAGGTTTCCGTAGTTTCCTATTAAGGTACGGGACCCTATAAACGTAAACGCTTTAATTTATTAAAAGATAAAAAGATATCACTTTAATTAACTTAAACGATAAATTTCGACTACTTAGTAAAATGTATGAATTAGTTAACAGAATTAACCTTCAATTGCTCAAGCGGAAATGTTATGTAAGATACATTAGGACGGTTGGACTGGACAGAACGGGAAAGTAAATATGTTGTATCGATTCATTGAACTTGTACAAGTAGTTAAAAAAAGCTTAATTCAACCTAAAAACTTCCCACCAAAAGCTTCAAGCACCCAGCGCTGTATTTTTTTCATACCAGTGCGAAGCGAATTTTATTCCAATCGAATGGGAATCGAACCCATAACCTTATTATAATAAAATAAAAAAAATATATAACTTTTTTATTTTATTAATAATATTCATATACAAGTGCCCTTTAATCAGTTATATCTGTTTTTACCAAGTTTCAGACCAATAGACACCTAGTGAAAGTCTAAAGATTATCCGACCTCAAACTACGTGCAGGACCTGTATTATGTTAATTTGTATACGAATGTATAGAAACAACATAGAAGTGCATATAGTTCGACGAGTATGTACTAAGGCTCACTTCAAACGTCTAAGGGAAGGATTTTCAATTTACTTAGACTATTTCGATTTTTGTTATTAATAATAGAAATTATTTTATCAGATAAGCTTTTTTTCATACCTAGTTACTTTTGTAAACTAAAAAAATGGATTGTGGTTCACTCGTTTGTGGTTCGTCTCCACTCGTGAGAATGATGTTCTTCATTGCTCTGCTCTGGTAACATCTAGTAACGTGAAGAATTAATTTTTTTTAATTAAAACTACGCTAATATTTATATTTTATATAATAGCTTTACGCTGTATGAATTTGAATATATATATATATACATATATATATATATATATATATATATATATATATATATATATATATATATATATATATATATATATATATATATATATATATATAAATATATATATATATATATATATATATATATATATATATATATATATATATATATATATCTAAAATTAATACTTTAATTTAGTAACTTATATATTAGAATACATTATAACGGCAAAGTAATTGAAGTATACGATAATGATGATCGTCATTATATATAACGAATTGTAAGGAGTCAAGGAATTTTATAATTATATATAATGTAGTTTAATGATGTGTGTTTTTATATTTTTCGCTTATTAGATGTGAAATAAGATTATGATTTGCTTAATGTGTCTATCATATATATATATATATATATATATATATATATATATATATATATATATATATATATATATATATATATATATATATATATATATATATATATATATATATATATATATATATATATATATATATATATATATATATATATATATATATATATATATATATATATATATATATATATATATATATATATATATATATATATTAATGTGGATATATGACCATGGGTCTTAAACTATATGTAGGCAGAATGTTGAAGCCTTGGAAACATACGTACAAGCGAAAACGAAAATTGGGAATTGGAATTTGGGTTCATACAGTACTAGAGGAATTGCTTGTTAAAAAAAACCGAACTCACACTTGAAGTGAGTATATGTAAGACGAAAAACCTTAGACAACCTTAGCTACTACTTAGAGACTTCTTCTTCTTCCTGGCATTAGTCCCGGCTTTTGCCAGGGTCTGCCTTCCGACTAAGCCTACTCCACTTTGCACGGTCTTTAACATCCTCAGTGGACAATCTATTGGCTCTTATGTCTTGTGTCACGACATCCAGCCATCGCTTCCTTGGGCGTCCGGGTGGTCTAACTCCAGGGACAGACATGTCAAGGCACTTCCTTCCGACATAGTTCTCAGATCGGCGCATAACATGGCCATACCAACTCAGGCGACGCTCTTGGAGCATATCCGCTACGTCACGGACCCCAAGACTACCTCGAATGAATGTGTTGCGTATGCGGTCGGACCGCGTAACGCCACACATCCATCTCAGCATCTTCATCTCCGTGACGTGAAGCTCCTGAGTGTGCCGAGATAATGTTGGCCAACATTCGCTGCCGTATAAAAGAACCGGTCGGATAATGCTCTTGTATATCAGTCCCTTGAGCTTGGGCGGTATTCTGCTATCACAGACTACACCAGTGACCTCCCGCCATTTGGCCCAGGCAGCGTTTATACGGGCATGGATGTCGTGGTCGATGCCTCCAGACTCATGCATAACGGCTCCAAGGTACCTGAACTTCTCCGACTTAACGGCTTGCTCAGGCCCGATATGGATGGTGCTCGAGTCCGGGTTCCCGCAAGCCATGTACTCGGTCTTCGACACATTAAGTTTGAGACCACCGTTCTCAAACGCACCCTTCCAGGCGTTCACTTTACGCTCCAGCATCAGTCGGTTCTCGTCGATGAGTACTATATCATCGGCATACATCATCAGCCACGGGGGCTGGCATTGGATGTGAGCCGAGACAGTATCCAGCACTACATTGAATAAGAACGGACTAAGAGCTGAGCCCTGGTGAACCCCTACAGTAATCGGGAAGGGCTTGGTGTCGCCAACAGCGGTCCTAACCACTGAAGCGGAGTCGTTGTACATATCTCTGATAACCTCAATATAGGCTTCAGGGATCCCCTTGGATCGCAATGCCCACCAGATACACTGACGTGGCACACAGTCAAAGGCCTTCTGCAAGTCCAAAAAGGCCACATGCAGAGCTCTCCTTTTTTCCCTGTAAGCCTCCATCAAAATTCTGAGGGCAAAAATGGCGTCCATAGTGCCTGATCCTGGTTGAAATCCATACTGAGACTCAGAGACAGTACATTCTTGGCGGAGCCTGAGGCCGATCATGCGCTCGAAGAGCTTCATGGTGTGGCTCATAATCTTAATGCCCCTATAACTACCGCAATCTTAAACACTGCCCCTTCCTTTGTAAATAGGGATAATAAAGCTCTGCCGCCACTGATGTGGCATCTTTCCAGTATTCAAGATACGGTTAAACAGGTCAGTAAGTATAAGCACACCAAGAGAGCCCAACGATTTCCACGCCTCGATTGGAATGTCGTCAGGTCCTACCGCTTTTCCGTTCTTCATGCGTCGAAGACAATTACGAGTTTCGTCACGGGTTATTGGAGCAACAAGTCCGAGGTTAGGAGATAATTCAGGAGGAAGACTACAAGACTGCTGAGTGTTCAGCAGCTCCTTAAAGTAGCTTCTCCATCTCTCCTTCACAGAGGCATGACTACAAAGCAACGTGCCCCGAGAATCTCTGACGCAAAGACATTTTGTAATATCCTGCGTCGCTTTATCTCGAGCACGAGCCAGTTTGTGTATGAGCTTCTGCCCCTCCACAGTTTCAAGTTTATCGTACAATGGCGACAAACTTTCTCTGCGGGCTCTGGCTACAGCTCTTTGCTTGTCCGTTTCGCTGCTTTGTACTCCAGTCTGTCTTCAGGAGAGTTGGAATGCTGCCATTCTTTAAACGCAGCCTTCTTTTCCCGAATCACCCCCTGCACCTGATCATTCCACCACCATGTCTCCCTGTCAATGACACGCCCACCCTTAGTAACGCCAAGAACTCGCTTGCCCGCCGCAATGATTGTTGAATGAGCTCGATCCCATGCAGTCTGAGCGGTCTCGGTGTTAGTCAGTAGATTTTGACTCTCCACCTCCGCCAAGAAGTCGGTCTGCATCGACCGATTCAACAACCACCACTTAATCCTAGGCTTGCGTTTCTCAGCTACTTTCTTTTTCGGGGTAACATTATAGTCCATGACAAGGAGGCGATGTTGGGCCGTCAGGCTTTCGCCGGGAATGACCTTACAGTTGGTCACCCTGCCTGTATGACACCGTCTAGTCAGCAAATAATCAATTTGAGTTGAGTGGGACCCGTTCTTATACGTTATAAGGTGCTGAGGTTTCTTCTGGAAGAAAGTGTTTACGATAGCCAGATCAGACGCAATGCAGGTTCTTAGAATATTTTCTCCCTCTGCATTGCGAAGACCATATCCAAAACCCCCGTGAACACGTTCATACACCTCAGCGACCCTACCCACGTGACCGTTCAAGTCCCCCCCAACTAAGATTGCTTCGGTAGACGGTATAGCGAGTAGGACCTCTTCACACTGCTCCCAGAAAGTCTCCTTTTCAGCCGCGCTACAACCCGCCTGGGGAGCAAAAGCACTGATTAAGTTTGTGATTACGCCCTCGATCAGTACCTTTACCCGCATCAAGCGGTCGCAGCGACGGTCAACTTCAAGAAGCTCATTCTGAAGCTCTTCAGAAAGCGCTACCGCTACACCGTTTTTGCCCGTAGGTGACCCAGTGTATATAAGGCGGTAACCCTGCCCGATGTTACGAGACTTATTGCCCTTCCAGCGAGTTTCCTGAATGAAAGCACACTGGACCCGACGTCTCATGAGTACATCTGCGAGTTCTCTGCATCGTCCGGTTAGAGAGCCAATATTCCATGTTGCAAAGCGGAGTTTCCGTCTGGGTACTGACGTCGTTAGCCGTGCCCGTACTTGACACGGTAGCCCTTGCCCACTTATCGCAGGTGTAGGGCGATGTGCCTGCGCGTCGTTTAACGGCTACGCCCTAGCCATACCCAGCTTTTTGTCCAATCGGTCCATATGAGTGGCGAAGTGGTTTTTAGTGGAGCGATTGCCATCTGACCTCCAAACCCATTACTGGGAGAAACCAAGAAAGGAAAGGGAATAAGAGGCAGAAAGACTTGGAATATAGGGGAGGGACACCACTTACATGGATTGGATCGGGTTATGAAAGTGGTGGCTCGAGGTCCCGGGGTCGCGTACCCGTATGCCGGAAACCAAATATCGGACAGATAATTGGCTACTTAGAGATTAATAATATAAAAATCAGTAGTAAATAGGATCACCAGAAATAAAAACAGATTTGATGGTAATTTTAAATTTGCCAGTATAATATTTTAGCAATTTTATTATATATTGCTGGATTGGTAAAGAAAAGGTTGTGTACATCACTCACACTTTATATTCCTTCTTTTTCATCATTTTACCGTCTACAAATTTTTTGCCATTGTAGGTGGTAAAATTACATCCAAAGGCTCTCCTTTGGCCTTTCGAAGGATCATCTGCTTACGTTTTAGTCGGATTTGAACTCATAATATATCTTCAGTCAATAATTAGTTCATTCAGTCCATTAGCAGATTAATTATACTAGAATACCCATCAAGCAATCTTGAACTGTGATCCAAGACTCTTGACCTCCAGCAAATATAAATGTAAAATTATCTAAAATTAGAATAATCAACATTAACATACATACATTTAAGTCTTAACCCCTGAAATTATATATATATATATATATATATATATATATATATATATATATATATATATATATATATATATATATATATATATATATATATATATATATATATATATATATATATTATAAATATATATATATATATATATTTATATATATATATATATATATATATATATATATATATATATATATATATATATATATATATATATATATATATATATATATATATATATATATATATATATATATATTATATATATATATATATATATGTATATATACATATATTGATTGATTACATGTTGTAGAGTTACGTAAGGACAGTTTTACTAGGGTAATAAAGAAGGAATTAAATTGTAGGACACTCTGTCCTCAGTATTTTGATCCAATTTGACTATAAAAAGCCTTACTGTGTGACTGACAAACAACGAAGCATAGAAAAATAAAATATAGCAAATAGATTACTTAAAGTGTAGGGCAGAAACAGAGAGAGAAGTTTCCCGAAATTGCTACGAGACCGGGAAAAGCCAAGATTGTACATTAACGGTTCATCATAGCGTATACGATCTGATATTATAAATAATTGCAATTTTCATATATCTTATATTTAATTATATTTAAAAAAACAACAAACATTTACAATCACTTCTTTCTTAAATAAAATGATAGTGACTGAAAACGAAATCAAATTTTCATTCTCCATACAATCTATATGTATATAACATAAATGTTTTACAAACACTACAGGATTTTCCCGAAATTTCACCAGGAAGGGAAATATTATATATATATATTATATATATATATATATATATATATATATATATATATATATATATATATATATATATATATATATATATATATATATATATACATATATATATATATATATAAATAACCATATTTCTATATAAATCCTTATAGAGAAAGGAAATACCTGAACCAAAGGCCTATAACATAAAATCTAACGCGCTATAATAAAAACTCATGTAAGATGCTTTGTAGGAATGTAACCTTTTCTATTTACCTCGCGTTAGTCATCAGTTATGTTTGACTATTGTTTTGTGAAGGCTGATACGATTTAATGTTGCATGAGGCATTCGATGATAGCGCAATCGACAAGTGGTTTACTAATCGACGTGATGGTCCAAGGTTCGATTTTTGATTCTCCAAGAGAACATTTCTGTAGTTAACATAACGGTCTTGAGGGACAGACAGACAGACAACAAAGGTACGGTACCCTAAAACATCTACTATATAGTAGTTTTAAAATAATAATTTGTGGTTTCAGTATCTAGGACACATCATGACGTTTTACGAGATTCCCTTCGCCTAATTGTTCTTTATCATGAAAACCATGCAAAAGAAAAGTCAACGCCCTTTTCATGCACTTTCAGGATTTACGATTCTTCGAATTTAAAGGCAAAGGCCTAGATTTGTTAATTATCAAAAAAAAAGTCGTACTCTGGAATTATTATATTATTTTTTTTCTATAGGATCTGATTAAAACCCATGGCTTGTTTTTTAATAGTTTACAGACTAAAAGTTTGCAATAAGATTTATGCGTTAAAGTGAGCTTTTAACATCTTTCCAATTCAAGGCTCTCTAACGTTTAAAATACAAATGTTCTGAAGGCGTGTCAGAATTTCTCAACCATATGACCTCTTGCGGTCGATATCGATTTATCGTATGACAGGAAATTGGATATGATTTATAACATGTTTACTAAATCATTAACAAATTTAACTTTTACCAGTTGATTTAATATTCAATTTAGTAAGCTAATTAAAATTTAATACAAGTTATGCCTTCTTATCTAAATGCAATTAAAGTACTTTAAACCAATTAGTTTTATATTTTTTTTTTCGTTTTATCCCACCGCTAAGATTGCACATAAGAGCTACGTACTTACAATATAGACCTTATAATTTTTAAATTTAAATTTAAATTTTAAATTTTTAACTTTTGTTACGCCATCTTGTGGAAGTTAGTGATATGTCACATACTTTATCTATTTTCTTTATTTTACGCATATTATTTCCACACCACTCTCTGACAGTCCGCTGAATATACGTATATACAATAGTACCATCCAAGGAAACCTTAGGGACCTTTTGATCATAGTTATTTACATGTCATTTGGGATTCCCATGAGTTGGGAGCCATGGACACGAGTCCTAAGTAAATTATAATAGAATATAAGTTTTTTAACTGTAAAATGAGCAATATTCGATCCCATAAATATGAAGCTAATTTTGATTCATCCCAATAGCGTCACCAAGATGATCGATCTTGATGATATTGACACACATAATGTAAAACTACATAATAAGCTACTAAGAAATACCTTACAAGGTAAGATTTTTAAATCCAAAATTTATATTTTTACATCAATAGAATAACCGAACCTGCGACCCGTAACTCCTGTTAAATAAAATTTTACTTCAATAAACGAATAAACAATGCTATATAGGCGTTAAAACATCTTCAATAACATATTTTGCATGAAGCTTAATAAATTCTATATTAGCACGCTTATTGTTCTCACCGTCACAATGAAGGACCTTGGCCTTAAAAGCCTCTAATATAAAAAAAAAAAATTATCATAGGTATTATTTTTATCGCAGCGTATTTTTTATCGTTAAAAAATATTGTTGTAATCATTCTTTTTTTTCAGATTTTTTTTCAGAACTCAACGCTGTAATATGGTTAAGATTATGTTAAATTGGACCAAGGAATTATATGTATAATATGAATATTTGGATAAATTTGGATCGAACTCATATCATTGTCTAAATAAACACATTTAAAATTACATAATCTTACTGTCCTACTTAAATGGGCAATTGGCAAAATTTGTGACGATGTATGTTTGTTTGTTCCGATTTCGCGCGAGAACTCCTGAACGAATTTATATAAAACTTAGCAGTAATAAACCTTATACATTATAATAACATATGGGCTGACAATTTATGATAAATTAATGCAATTCACTTTACAAATAAATAAATTATAGCGCCATTCAAGCAGGCGAATCTGCGAGCGAGCCGCTAGCATTGTAATTATTTTAAACTAAACTAACTAATACTAACTACTAACTAACTAACTAACTAAACTTATCTTTTGCCCCAAAACTTTTTAATTGGTCTATAGTTACTTAGTAATTCAGAATGCTAAGCCAGTAGTCGTGAATTCGATATATATTATAAGCGTAGGAATTTGTGGCAATATGGCAGAAAAAGATCTCTCTCGTCAAGACTCAGACTAAGACTTTCAGCTTTCAGCTTAAACTCAATACATTGCTCTTCAAAGGGTGGAATTCAACGACTCACTATGTCTCGAGTGGAGATTGAACCTATACCCACGACACTATTTGTGTCAATTTATCTATTCACGATTTATATGCATTGCCTTAGTTATGTGAACGAAGATAAGTAGTAATCCATTTTTCTCTGTTATAGAAAATTCGAAAATCCTCTCTTAGTTCTCCCAAAAATATATTAATATTATATATTAATATTAATATATTCTAAATTCCAAAAATATATTAATATTAATATATTCTAAATTCCAAAAATATATTAATATTAATATATTCTAAATTTTAGATATCTGTGACGCGCAGTTTCATATGCCACAAGAATATAAAATTATATTAGAGCACTTTATTATAAACTATGTATAGTTTGGGATATTATAGCAATAATATGTAAGTTTCCTTAAGAATATAAAAAAATATTAAATAATCATTATTATTTCTACACATATTATTATCAATTAGATCTAATGAAGTAATTCGCCAGAGAACTAAAGTCATCAAAATGGCTCGTAAAAAAATTGGAAGCTCCATGTCTCCAGACGTAATAACGAGACATAGACAATAATCGTAGGACATCTGCAGTATGATACACTTCAAGCACACTTCAAATCGTCTCTTGATCACGCTGCTGAAGGTGGCAGCGGTTGGGTGTGAGCAGCCTAAGACTGGGATGGTTGGCGCTCTATGTGGGAAGCCTACGATCAGTGGTAGAACGCCATTGGCTGAAAAAAAAAACTTGTATTACTAAGCAATTCAAACGCCTATTTTATAAATTGTTATCAAATAACCATTAAACATACGGGTTATGGCGAGAATTTGCAAAATACAACTTTCAAAATTATCTCATAAAGCCATGAATTATTTCTTTCACGTGTCTCCAATATTTTGTGGAGTATGTACTGGTGTATAGATAAATAAATTCTATTTTAAAATAAATAAAATCTACTTTATTATAAAAAAAAATACATTTTATTTCCCGCAAAGCACGTCAAGAAAGCTATTGTTAAGACACTTTCACGTTTCCTACTCAATTTTTGACACATTGCGTGTTGAGTTGACGTAGTTCAACGTGCTTCATCTAACAGAACGGGAATATAACAGTTTCAAGTGTGTTATGAACCTACTACCATCACGTTAACAGTTAGATGCTTTATCAACTCCAAGCACACCACTATACCAACAAATCATATATAGATATAAAAGTCTATTATCAAAAAAAAAAAACTTCAAAAATTACTCTTTTCAAAACTAAAGGCCCAGCAGATATCCTGTCCGGATCGTAAGAAAAGCATAACCATAAGAATGAATTAAGATATTTTTAGTAAAAAAAATGTTATATCAGTGTATGTAGTATTAAATTGATTTAAAATTATTAGATAGTAAAAAACCGTTTTCACATATACCACTAAACATGCAATATAAATTTATACATATAATAAAAACGTAACTGATCGCTGTCTGTACATGGATGATATTAAAATCTAACATTTGGAGCATTTATCAATGTAATGGAACCCAAAACAATGATTTCTTTAATTTTATCAGTTTGTCTGTTTGCATTTGTGCACGCTAATCTCAGCAACGGCTTAACTGATTTAAATGCAGGTTAACTGATTTATATCCACCATTGTAATTGTACCATAAGGTAGGCTTCCGTTACGAAATTGCTACAAAATAATTGTCTTCTAGAAGCGGCTGAAACTTTAAAAAAACTTTCCCACGTAGACAAAGCTACGGGTGCATCTAATTACAAAATATATATTTACTGTATAAATGATCAGGTCATCTAAAATAGTGAATAAAATATCTATTAGAATAATAAAAAAAAATTTGCTATATAGTTATTAAATAATCTAACTAATGTTAACTTAGCCTATAAAATTTTGAGTCTAGACTAATCTGAGTATTAAATGCAAAAATAATAGCATATCTAAGATAACATCCAGTCAGATATACTTTACAGTCCCGTACAATCAACACGATGGCATTATGGTATGGTATGGTATCGACTTCATTCCGGAAAATTTTTTTTTTTAGTTAGGTCCTGCCAATTTTAATGCAATAGGAAAAAAATAAAAAAATGTGGTTCTCTTTGTGATATACTATTTCTATATGCGACATATGTATAGTGTGAATCTGACAAAAAAATCATCGTCTAAAATCTTTCGCAAAGTTGCTTAAGTTCAATTTATTTCTTTGAAAAAGTTACATTATGTGTTGAATTAATTTTGTAACAGCATCTTGTCAAATTATAATTTATTACGAAATTTTTTTTTTAATAAAAAAAAAGTTTTTTAAAGAAAAATATCATTATTATTACCATTACTTAAAATTATATACGGTACTTATAGCCACGAAGGCCATGAACCAGCTGAGACCAAAAACATCTAGACCAAAACCCAGGCACAACCTTAGACTAGCACACGAGAAAAAAAACTAACTCATCAATATCAAAATTTTAGTACCATCTTCTAAAAAGCTTACGCAAAAAAGTTTCTAAAGTTCAGTATATTTATTAGGAAAAGTTACAATATGATGTTGAATGAATTTTGTAACCGTCGCACGTATATATAAGTGAATAGCTTGTAATGTCCTACACTTGTGATCTTACCTCCGACCTGAACAAACACATAGAAACCATGCATCTGGTGAGTGACACTTTATATTCTATATAATATGATGGAGCGATATTGGTAAAACTTTTTTATTATGAAAATGAAATAATGTTGGTAAATTCATTTAAATTTTATTTAATAATTTTTTTTTATATAAAAAAAATATCTCTAGTAAATACTCGTAATTTAGTAGCTTAAAGATTTTTAGTATTATACCTACTGTATTGAGTATCTGGGACTTACGCTCTAAGTAGGCCTTAGGGCTTCTTTAAAATTAGCATTAACACTCGCCTCCACAGTCCAAGCTCAAGCTCAGTCGTACTCAAATAATTTTAAATATTTTTACTTGCTAATTTTGAATATAGAATTATACTTGTAATTTTTTTTACTTTTTAACAACTATTTTAATATATTTTACTGAAAAATTAAAAGAATTAATTTTATTATTCCATTTTTGTAGAACATAAAGTAACTTGCTAATATTAGAAACAATATAAAATTCGTTTGCGAAGTAATCGTAATTTATATATTCAATGTCTTAAATAGTATTAAATACGCATAAAATTCAACTGTTTATTCCAATTTCAACACAATATTGAAGTAAATAAAGTCTAAATTCGCCAATTTAAAGAATTTCAGGGTTGAATTTAACAGTGAGTCTTGCACTACAGATAATAAGAGATGTTGATAAACTGTGGGAACGGTAACAGATTTTTTTTCAATAATTATACTTGCTATACCGTTTTGGTTCATTTGTTATGTAGATAGTTTTATATGATGGTCGTAGGTTCAAATTTTTTATGTAATTTTTTATACTTTTCTTTTTTAACATTTAGTTACGATTTAGTAGTTCCTAAAGTAATAGATAAATATATTATGACTTAGTGCAATTAAATCTTACGATTTAGTTTCATAGAGACAGGAGAGATCTGTCACTAACTTCTCCTTATTTTTCAGCAAATCTCGAAATATATTTAAAGTAAATCATTATTTCAAACGGCTATTGAGCAAACATTCCTAATTAACTTTGTTATAGATCTACAGATTTAGAAACGCTATTAAGCTTCTAAAGATAATCCCATTCTCACACATAAATTTTATGTTATTTTCCAGTTCATCGTAGCCACCGCTCTTTTCGGCCTCGCCGCTGCAGCCTTCTCGCCCTACCCAGAACAATCGAACCGCCCCCAGGCAGCCTATGAAAGGAACGCGCGTATCCTTGCCTACGACTCTGATGTCAAAGAAGATTCTTACAGATATAGTTATGAGACTGAAAATGGGATTAAAGCTCAAGAAGAGGGACGTGAGGTAAGCTTTCGGAGGACCAGGTGGACCGATGATTCAGTTATAAATATTTTTAAATTTCCTTGTGAAGCTTACAAAATTTAAAAAGAAAAAAAAATTGATTGAATACAATGGCTCTAGATCTTACTGCTCTAGATCTTTTCTTAATTAGATAAAATGCCAAATTAATCCATATCTAATATGATAACTCAGTGAGTTGAGTCAAGCCTTTATTCATACATATATAAGGTATTATACGTTCACCTAAAGGGCATCGGTCAATTTAAAGGTTGATGCAAGAATTTTTGATACAGTACCATACCAGTGTTGCCTCATAATATATCTAGTCATCTCGTTTGATAAATTGATGCTTTTATTGACGTACACAAACTTAATGTTAGTAATCTTATTACGAAAAATTCAAGTAAATAAAGAAAAAAAATTATATATTTGTATTTGTACTTAATTATATACAAAATAAGTGCATTTGCTCGCAAATTTAAGCTTGATAAGTTTTATACTCCCCGTTGATCTTCAAATAAGAAATTAGTACAGAACCCTCGGTGCACGAATTCAACTCACAATTGATTGATTTTTTAATTTGCTAATATAGAAAAATAAATACTAAGCATTGAAGAGCATCCAAATAAAAATATTTTAAGCTAATATTTACATAAAAATGCAGGTCAAACTGATCAAAGTATCGTAACTTGTTTGACACCTGATTGACTAATTATAGCGAAGATGTGAACTAAATCAGTATTACATATTAAACTGAATATTATTATATAATTCAGCTTTTTTGTGGCAACAAGGCAAAGAGAATTTGAGATGCTGTCTCACTGTAAACGTGATCTATAGTCTTTTTCGTTTTGGTGAGATCACAGTTTGGATTTAAGCTTCATCATTCGATACACAGTGTCTCAAATTTACACTGAAAGCTGAGGACGGAGTGTCTAAACACTAACTTTCACTTCCTAAACAGCTTTGCACAGGGTAAAAAAATTACAAGTCTCAAAATATTATAAACGATAAGGTTAAATTTACTAATAAATAATAGCAATAGTAATATATTACCCAAAATCCTATATATAGCAAAATCCTTATTATATATGCGCATATTTTTAAGAATTTTTTGTAATTCGTGTCTTCTATTTGTGATTTAAATGAATAATTTCACCACAATTCTTTATTAGGACGCTTTTAGTCACTTAATGACTTTTTAATAAGAATTTATGACGACAAGTATACTATAGTATAGTATGAATGTTATATAGATGTGTTCTATTATGAAATTTTAAATGTTTTATATTTTAAAATTAGAATTTAAGTTTGAGGTTATGGATTGATTACCATATGAATTGATTACCATTATGTGTGTGTGATGACGTGTTTATAACAAATAAATTATAGGCTTATTTCTAATTAAGTTCTTTGATCGAATTCCAGGTCGACGGTATTGAAGCACAGGGTGGTTTCCAATACACCGGTGATGATGGCCAGATCTACTCAGTCAGCTACACTGCTGGCCAAGCTGGAGTCCAGGCCCAGGGAGCCCACTTCCCAACCCCACCCCCTACTCCTGAAGCTATCCTGAAGGCACTTGAGCAGAACGCTCGTGATGAAGCCGCTGGTATCGTTGACGATGGTAAGTTGTTAATTAAGAAAATTAATTTATGGTATATATTTGTAAATTAATAATTAATATATTATGAATGTAGCATCCTGACTGAGTATAAACTGTGTGTTGTGGTTGTGGGTTCGATTCCCGCTTATGGCCATTAATTATTTTCACGGTTAAGCTGAAAAAAAGCTTTTACAAAGATTATTTCAACATATTATGAAACTTTATAAGAAACAAACAAACAAAATTACTTAATAGTTGTTTTACAAAACATACAAATAAAAAACTTAGAAGCATTTCGTAGGAATCAATTAAGTGCTTGAGACTAAAGTGAAATTACCATTTGAGACTAGCATTTAATAGAAATATACAAGCCAAAAGTCAAACTATACGATGACCTTAATTCCACATGGATGATTCTAAAACACCTGTTCTCAAGATTGCACCATATAACACTTACTGCCGCACCCAGAGAGGCTAATTAGGGCTTAACCGACTTTAATATGATAAATATAAAATCTATCTTTGCATTTTGTATAACAATGATGTAGGTTCGATTCCCATATAACATTTGTTTGTCAAAACAAGAACTTCTTTTTTACTTCTTCCTTTTTTTTAAATACAAAGAAATATTTTTCTAATGTGACAATTAAGGGCTAATTGACGTTTATGAGTGCCATTATATTCAAATACAAATTTTGTTCAGCTATCCTTGCGTAATATTTACATGTGAATTTACTTAGAGTTGTAAGCTTTGTTTCTCTGATCGTAGATTTCGCAATATTTGACCTCACTTGTGAATCATTCAATTGACTATGAAATGCACTTCTGTTATTTAATATTTATATAGCGGGTTCGATATTTGCTGTTGCAAATAATTCTTTTTAATATATTATAATTCAAATGACTTAACTAACTTCATTCGGCGTTGCGTTCAATATATAGATATAGCATATGTAAGATTTTTTAATATTGCTAATATTTGCCCTTGTCTGTCTAAGATATATTGAGAATGTAGTGAGTAATACAAAACTAGCATTATTCTTATTATTTTTATATCATGGACAGAGTGCCCTCTTCCCTCCCCACCAGGTACCTCTGTCTAGACCAATAGGGCTAATAGCATACACCACATAAACGAAAAAGCTACATTTTTTAAAATTTAATTTAAATGTATTTTTATGTAATAATATTTTTATGTAATAATATTTTGTGTTTTTGCTATTCATGTTCTCATTTGGTCATAATATTTTTTTTTAATAGTTTACAAAATGAAAATTTGTAAAACAAAATTTAACATATATATAAGGAAGAGAACATATATATATATATATATATATATATATATATATATATATATATATATATATATATATATATATATATATATATATATATATATATATACTATATATATATATATATATATATATATATATATATATATATATATATATATATATATATATATATATATATATAAGTATGTATGCATGTTCATAACGAAACTCGAAATTTCTCACCCGAGAAACTTCACATTTAAGAATATCACAATACTTGCTTACTTACATACAATAATAAATCAAAGTCACGAAATCATTATCAAATATTATATATTGCTAATATTTCTTAGAGAAATGAATAAAATATATAGCCTTTAGCGTAATATATGACCTTTACTGTTTTACACAAGAGATTTGAGTCTGAGAAAGGCTTCGCTTACACACACATGTATGTATATATGTATGTGTTTGCATGAGAAAGCTCGTAGTAGTATATGCTAGTTATACTACTATAGAATGATAGCTTTTTCTGTAAACAAATATATTATTAAGGCATAATAGTCTTGTTAACAACTTTTGCATGGTTTTAATCGAATTTAGATATCTTTAATATTGATTTTTATATAATCAGCTTTAAGCTATTAGAAACACAAATGATAATTTATTATTATAAATACTTTATAGTAGCTATAGTATTAGCTATGTCCATTCCATTTACGTTCAAGAACCCTCGGAACGTTCTAAAACACCTCAATATTTTGAATAGATTTTTAATACTTGATATAAATAATTCTCCTGAATCTCGCGAGAGCTATGTAAATACAATTTAAGAGCAAAAAATAACGTGTGAATAAAATGCAGTGATTCAATGATCAAATAATGAATAAGGCGTGAAATACGTCTTTACAACGTGTCTGCAATTTGTAAACATTTCTTTACCGTGAGATAGCTTTTGTATATATATGTATATATATATTTTAGTGTTCTGTCTAAGATGCTATATATTTTTTTATACACATTGTCAGATTGAGTATAAATAGTATATTCAGTTGAAAAATTACAACAACACTATCGTGACGCAGTGAAAGAGTGTCTGTAAGCGCAACGATCGTAGGTTCGATTCTCGTTCGAGGAATTGATTATACTTATATTATAGTTATTTTAATTTATCATGTTTTTGCGAGTGAAGTTATACCAAGTGGAAGTGACATTCTAATATACTTTCGCCTCCTGAACATAATATAAATTGCTCTGTAAACAAAACTGTCAAGTGCGGTGTTGGCTTACGTCAGTCTACATGCAATGTCTCGAAATTGAGCGGAAACTAAAGAGCAGACTATTTATATGCGGGAAATATGTAAAACATAATATGATAATAACAATATTGCTTGTAAAATTCCAGGTTCATACAACCCAGGCAAATACGGTGGCGGCGCTGCCTTCGCGCCACAACCTAACTTCGCGCGTCCCCAATCTGGATTCCGCCCATACAAATTCTAAGAAATTTATCTGATAACTTGTTTGCATATGAAAAGAAGATCTTTTTGTCTTATCTTATAATATGAGGCTAATCTTTTTATATTGGTTTATGTTTTTTTTTTCTATCTAGACTAAATTAGAATTTATCTATTTCTTGATGTGAACAAGTGTTTAGATACTAGCTTATGTTCAACAAAATGTAAATGTGATAATAATCCGTACTTAGTTTTACAATTCCAGTGAATGGATATACTATTTATTCTATGAATAAAAAATGAATTTTTATATGTAATTTGGTGTTTTATGTTGAGATAACCTTTCTGAAAATATGAAATATTTAAAAAATTGTATTTAAATAATCTTGAAATTTATTTTCTAATAATCTATTAGTTATGCAAGATGAATATATAATATGACATTTAAAAATAAATTACACAGATAATGAAAAATAATTGAGAAATATACCTAAATGTTTTAAAAAACTAAATTCTTAATACTTCTGTTAAAATTGTAATAAAATCAACGCTTACGATTTTTTTATGGTAATAGGTACATTCGTAATAACGAGTGAATTGAAACTTTTTTAAAACAATATTATAAAACAACGTGATGTGTTTCTTTTTGTTAAGAAATACTTAAGGATAGTAATTAAATATATCCTTTACAATAAAATCCAGGATGGGATAAGTATTAAAAATATATAGAAATCAAAATTGATATTATATTATATATTATATATTGATATTAGAACGAATAGAGAATATTAATACAGAACATACTTAAGAGAGTTAGATATTAGCTAAATATGGCACAATTAATAATTTAATAAGAATATCCGGAGCTGGGATTGTAGCTGCCTTGATGGTTTCCTGAGCCAAAACCTCCTGAGCCTGGATTCCCAAGAATGCCTCCTTTGTTTCCTTGGTTGTCATTTTCTGGGTGATATTTGCCTATGTGAATAATAAAAAAAATTAAATATTTCAGACAATTTTAGTAATAGGATTATCATTGAGAAGATTTTCATTTTTGGATATGATCTATATCTATATATATATATATATATATTTATCACTTAGCTGCTAAGAGTTAAAGCTTACCATCATCAAATATACCAGCAGCTTCATCCCGTTCATTTTGCTTTAAAGCCAGGAGGATATCTTCAGGAGTTGGAGGTGGCACTGGGAGGTGATCACCTTGAGGCCTGAACCCATCCTCACCAGCAGTAAACGTAATGGAGTAGATCTTGCCATCGTCACCCTTGTAGGCAAATCCTCCACGAGTTTGGCTGATGTCTCCAGATTCTTCAGCTTGAATGCCGTTTGAGGTTTCATATGAATAATGGAAGCCTGAAACATTTTTAATATTTTGAATTAATTTAAGTAATTATGATAGTGAGGTACGCATTGTCTTGGGTGCGGTCTATCTACCCTGATATATGTGGGAAGCAGCGTGAATCTCTTTATTTATATATAATTTAATAAATGCTGACTTGATTGCTGTGTTATAAATGCGAATCTTTATATGACAGCAATTTTTTTAATATGTTAAAATCTAGCCAATGTCGTTGATTTCTAAAGATTAAATATTTTAAATATATCAAATATTATTTAACGTTATACAGTAAAATAATTATCTTAAAAAGGTTATAAAATATTTATAACAATTTATATTAGTACATTTGAAATTAAAAACAAAAATATTCTTATATTAGAAATGAAATGGAATATATACTATTGGATTCGATCCCAATTATCTAAGTAACTCACCATTTTCTTGAATAGCCTGATCTAATTTCAGGATTTCTGCATTCTTCTCCACCTCTTGTTGTGGTCTCGTATTGCCATTACCTGGCCCAAAGCCTTGGGCGCCACCAGCTCCAGATCCTGGTGTGCCTTGAGGAAGATATGTGGCAGAAGGAAGTTGTGCTGCTGATGTTAGGGCTAGGAGAGTGGATGCAATTGTCTGGAATAAGAAAATATACAAATAAAATAACAAAAAAAAAAATAATAAATTGCTACTGCTACTTACTTACTTATTATAAGTTAAGTAACGACTTTTAAGTTTGAATAGAATAAACGCGATACCGCATCTGTAAGCGTGATTGGTTGTGAGGGTAATGAAGTATTTTCATTTCCTCGCTGTAGCAACAAAACAAAGCGCGGTGTTGAGTTCCGCCACCCAACACGAAATATCTTGAAAATTGGACGGAGAGCAGGGAACTGAGTGTAAAACACTGCTTGCTTGGATACAACGAGAATTCATTAATTAATTTTAATAATTATTAAAATTTTAATAATTATACAAAAATACTAGATGAATACTCACCAAGAAATGCATTTTGATCGGATTATTTCAGTGTATACTAAATTCAATGATTGCAATCGAACTGTACGTAATGTGGAATCTGTATACGTTTTTATATGAAACACAAATATGTAATAGCATAATTAAGAGACGGTTAATAGCGATGTCACCGAATCCTTGAGCTTGAAGGTGCGAAAGCTTTCTATAAAAAATATTTTATCAACAGCTATATGGGATAAATTCTGCTTCATGAATATATTTCTTTCCGTACGTTTGTTTGTCATCCTACTTCTCCTAAACTGGGCCGATTTAAATAAATTTTGTATGTACATTTCAATATATGCGGATGGTGTATATCAAACCTATACAATTAAAATAATTACTTTCCGCTGTAATCCAGTATATACCGTAATTTATCTACAAAATTAAGAAATCAGGAAATAGAGCACTGTCAAAATATTTGTCATCTAAATATTCACATCGTGAAGTACAACAGTGTCTTGTATTAATCAAAGATATGGAACATAAAATGACGTACATATATATATATATATATATGGCAGGGTAGGCTGATGGAACTTAGTATTAATCACCTAGTTCCACCACCAAATATTCATATACAGTCAGATGCGTGTGTGTGTGTGTGTGTCTGCACCACGACCATCCGTAACATATTATTCAAATTTATAATATATTTTTTTATATAATATAAAATTATCAGCTCAAAAAACTTTTCGTTTTCCAAAGTACTGCAACTAACCTAGCATTGTCAAACATTGTTATATCCGAGAGACCGCTATTTGCTCTACAAATTATCCTTCGAGCAGATAAAGGAATTCAATATAAGTAACGTTTTGTCAAATCTCACCGATCTTATAATGTTTATAATAAAATAATAAAATATGCAACATATTCCATTATTCTAAACATCAATGCAAAGCAAAAGTAAGATTATTTTTGCATGCGCAAGGAAACTGAGAATATTAATAAAATAACTTTACTATATGGCAGATAATATTTTTATTTATAGTAACAATGAGATACGCATTGTGAGATTTTCAATCAACAGAATGTTTCAAAATATATATATATATATATATATATATATATATATATATATATATATATATATATATATATATATATATATATATATATATATATATATATATATATTATATATATATATATATATATATATATATATATATATATATATATATATATATATTGGTATTAGTCAATTTTTGTTTAGTCTCCTATCTCCCGCAGATTGTTGTTAAAAAAAACAAAAAAGAACCAAAAATAGTCCTCTCAGTAAAGTTCGTCGTCCGGTCATAAAGCTCGATCCACCCAATCTTGATCAGAACGTTCTGGGCTTCATCAGAGCTGAAGACTGACCGTCATCTAGTCCTGATCTTAATCCACTGGATTATGATTTGTAGTCTGTTTTAGAGAGTAAGGCTTGCTTTAACCGCCACGATAATTTGAAATTTAGAGTATAATTTAGAGCCCCTATAACTATTCATACGATTGGCAGTGAAGAATTTTCCCCTAGAAAGAGTGTGTGCTACTATTAATAATTAGTCTCACTGTTTAAAGGGCTATACTGCAGCTAATGGAGACAATTTCGAATAAGCTTTATATATTTTTAATGGTATTATATTAATATATCATTTATGTCTTTAAGCCTAAATCACTATTTAAATAGCGTAATTAGCTTTATATTGTTTTCCGCTCTGCTAAATTGGCGAGGAACGGGATGTGTTCAAACTAAAGACTTTATGCGATTTAAAATATGAAGCTGCAAAAAAATAACACACAATGTCACAATTTAAAATTAGTATATATACATAATTATTAAGAAATGTCTCTACATGTGATGTTCACGTACGTAATGATATCAAGGTCACGTTAAGGTCATAGAACGTGCGATGCGAGTACTTGTTTCGTGTGACCGAGGAAATTGGATAATTATATACATGATTACTTAGTTTCAGATTTTTTGTGTAGATAATCTAGAATATTCTTTCTAGATTATGATCTAGAATATTTTGTTTGAGGATTATTGTGGAATAAACGTAACGATTGAATTTTCCATATAACTATCCGATTTTTTGCTTTTTACACAACTTCTTAGAGGATCGTGTAAAAATATATTGTTTTGAGCTTACATAAAATAAAATTTAATATATGTACTGATACATAACATAAAATTTAATATATGTACTGAGATTCATCTCAGTACATATATTAAATTTTATGTCTCTTTCAGTGTGAAATATTTCTAAATAAGTATAAGAACACTTATGTGTACGTACATTATTAGTGTACTATATCAGGTTCAGGTTACAAAAGTTTCAATTTGATACAAAGTATGTATGTTGCCAAATACTGTACCTAATGCAACTAGAGGAGAGCCTTATTATATATCGGTCTGCTCTAAGAGGTCTGATTTGAATATATATTTTTTTGAGTTACATTGGAACTTAAAATTATAGTTTATATGTATAAGACACGCAGTGGGACTGCGTGTGACTATAAGCGCGAAGGTTGTGGGTTCGATTCCGACTCAGGCAAATAATTGTCCTTAGTTTTTTCTCATCTCTTAAATTTACGCATGATTTACACTGATATTTTCCTTGGTCCGAATTCTAGACATAGACTCAGTAAGTAAGTATTTTGATTAAATATACTGAGGTATAGCAATTAATATATAAATAGGGAAACTGTACAAAATATAAATATCTTCATGAATTATTTAATTTTTTCACTTTGATAATAAAGCTCTCAATACGCAATGTAACAATATTGAACATAAAGTGGGACATAGACGGAGTGACTTAACACCAGACTCCTCCCTCCTACCCTGCTATATACAAAAAGTACTAGTTGTGTTTTTGTACAAAACATATGGCCCGGTAAGCAAGGATAACCTAGTGTTAATAAACTCCGCTCTCCGTTCTCTCCCGTATTTAAGATATTGTGAATGACGTAACTCAACGCCGCGCTATCGATTAATTGCTGTCTCTTTGCGCCAAGGTCTTATATAATTTAGCAATTGATATTAAAACATGAAAAATATCTTAAGCTGTCCCAATATATTGAATTCCAGTCCAGTATGAATTAATTTATACATAAGCCTTCCAATTTATACTTGCTAGTCATTAGAATGACGTCGTTAATCAATTGAGATTTTTTTGCTCAATCAACGAGAGAAGCCTTAATTACTTCAAACATGTTAAAAAAAGAAAAAAAATATACAAAAAAAAACGCAACAGGTGCTTTGGTCTTCCTCAATTTTCCGAAGAACCAGTTCAAACAATGAACTGTAACAAAATCTTAATAGCCGCCGCCAATTATGATGAGAACATGATGTAAGACATCGTTATCGTTTCTATTTATATTGCTGTAAGTATTATATATATATATATATATATATATATATATATATATATATATATATATATATATATATATATATATATATATATATTTTAATGAAATTAATTTATAATGAAATCATTACTGTTAGTTAGTTACTAGTGTAATCAAGGCGCTGTGGCACACAAACGCGACGGTTGTGGGTTCGATTTCCAATTGGGGAAATCAATAAAATATATTTTTTGCTCTGGTAACATAGGGCCTCATAGTATTCCATCACTCAACACGCAATATTTATGTAGGGAACGGTGTGTCCTGACACTAGGATCCCTATGCCTATAAAGGCTATAAAGTAAAAAAAAGGAATGAAGTTAAAAATACGTAAATCTGTTTAGGTCCTAAATATTAAGAAGTAAGAATGTACAGTAAGAACGAATTCACATTAATGTTAAAAATATAGCAAATTTGATGATAAGCTGATGGTTTGATGAAGCTATGACAGTTAATAAATATTAAAACAAAACGTTTTGTATGACTTATTTACCCAAAGTAGCCTTACTTTTTTTAAGGCTTTCAAGTTTAATGATACTTAACGAAATTATATTCTATATCCATCCTGAAGATTGTGCCTGCATTCAATATACGAGCATAACTTGTAAACTGTGAATTGCTTATTTTTTTATTTCATCGAACATTTATACCGCATACAACTGGAAACGAAGAGGGAGCTCTCTCTGTTCTGTTTTAGTAGCGGAACCTTGTCTTACCAGTAGAGGTATATATCTACAGTTATTGTACCAGGATGATATCAACGATTAGATTTTGTTTTTTTTACGTATGTAAGAAGTACTACTTGATTAAATAAGAAGAATATTAAGATTTTATTTATAATTATGAAATTTCATAGAATATTTGTAATTTTGAAAGAGAGAGAGAGACTCTCAATTCATTAAATCTTGCTAGACCCATTGCGTTGCTGGATAATAAACCCTGAGCAGTAAATGAGGCTTAGAGAAGGGGCCCGTTAAGATAAGGGGTCCGTTTAAAAATTATCGCTCGCCTCATTTCAAGTCCCAAGTTCCAAGTTTCTTTCTTTATCAACCGAAATTCCAAATTATTCTAGTGGTGCCGCCCAGTTCTTTAAGCCAACTATAACAAGATTTTGCTGCTGTACCCCTCGATTGTACAAGATTATTATAAATAATAAATTAATAGCTTTACTCTGTATCTCCCATTATCCAGGGTATGTGGAGGAAAGCTGTCTTAACATATTAAGAAGAAGACATTCCGTTCCCTAATTACAATGCCCAAATTTGTCTAGTTACCAAAGTGAGGAAAATAAAAAGAAATGAATTTTCCCCAAGCAAGAATTGAACCCACAACTGTCGCGTTTACAATTGCAATAAGGTCATTCATCCATTATTAGGAGATACATTCCTGTTTATATGTAATATATTTGTTCTATTCTAGATTAGATTACTAGATTTTTTATTACGAGTATGTTAGTACATTTTGAGAAACATAAAAATATTATATAAAATCTGAAGTAAATAGTACTGACATCACTTCGTTCGCCATTTCCAATTATTTCTGCTCGAGACTTAATACAAAGCTTTTGTTGAAATCATAGAAACTTTTATAGGTTGTATCTAATCAAGTTAAATATTGGTTAAAATAAATACTCGTTAAAAATCACCTTGAATGGTATTTAATTGGTGGCTTTAAAATACTTCCTGGTGAAGAATATCACATAGTTACCATATAAAATAATCGATGTTTGTGTTTTAATTAATTTTAAAATAATTCTGCTCACAATTGCATTTAATGTAAACTATTTATAGATATTAAATAATGATTTTTGTTTTAGTTTTGTATATATACTTAAACAGGTACTATACATGTATTGGTAGATATCAATATATATTATTATATATTGATTAAATAATAAGATTAAATAATTAATAATATATATTATTAAATTATTTAATCTTTAGATAATAGATAAACCAAGCACTGGTGCTATGATTTATAATTTCTATTTCTTATTCCTAGCTTTTTTTTTCTTAAAAGCACAGGTTATATAAGCTAAATTTTTTATTCATTAATAGATGTTAAACTAAACAAATATTTTTACTTCACTCTTTTATAAAAAATAACCAAAATATTAGAATAAATCATTTATTTATAATTTTATACATGAACACATTTACAAATTGAGTAAAATTGTTGGCTTATTAGTAATGGTAGCCAGTTTGCTCATCAAAAGGTTGTTGAGGGATGTTTTGGAAGGATGAGGACTTGGGAGCCAAGTACTGACGGCTGGCAGCGCCTTGAGGCTGGCCGAAGGATCCTTGTTGACCAATGGAACCTTGTTGACCAAAGGAACCTTGTTGACCGAAGGATGGAGAACCAAAAGATGATCCACTTGAAGATCCAAGGGACGAAGGACCAGCGGGGACACCGTAGTTGCTGCTGGGCACGGAGTATTGAGAGCCCTGATTGTACTGTTGACCAGCTCCGGCTGTGGAAGAAATAAATTTAATAAATTTCAATTGAACATCGTTTACTATCTTATTTATTTGAATTTAAGCAATTTATTTCATTTAAAATAGAATAAATAATTTTTCTTTGTATATCTGCGAAAATACGCTTGGGTATACAGGTGACAAACTTTTAAAAAAATTTTGTTGTATATATACTGAGCTTATCTAACTTGAAAGTAATTTTATTTCAAAATTATAATAGATTAATAATGAGATGTATCATTTACTTACATTGGCTTGAAGATCCAGCGAAGCCGTTAGAGGCTGCAGCAGAAGATCTCTGGTAAGGAGGCAGATATTGGTTAGTAAGAGAACCAGAGCCGCTTAGTCCATTTGAGCCTTGAGAAGAACCGAAAGAGCTGTGACCATTGGCACCATTTCCATTGGAACCAAATCCGTTAGAGCTATGTCCATTTCCGTTGGATCCGAAGCCATTGGAGCTAAGCCCGTTTGATCCTAGCCCATTAGAGCTGTGTCCATTGGAACCGAATCCATTAGAACTTAGACCGTTTGATCCAAAGCCGTTGGAGCCATGTCCATTTGCACCTAATCCATTTGATCCGTGACCACTTGATCCGAAGGAACTTTGGCCATTTAATCCAGAGCTTCCAGAGTTAAAACCTCCATTGGCACCAAAGCTCTTAGAGCCAGCTCCATTAAAGCTACCCTGGGCGCTGTTGTCAGGTGGAAGATAAGATCGCTCCAGATGCTCAAGACGACCAGCAGACGCAACAGCGATTAAAGCAGCAACAACAAACTGAAATGCAAATTATCAATTGTATTAAAAAAGTAATAATGGAAAAAAAAGCAATTTGACTAATTTAAAATGGAGAGCTTAATAGCTATTTATATGATGACGCTCTACTAAACAAGTGTTGACAGCAATTATGTTACTGTACGTGACTAAACAAAAATTGTACCAAAAAATATTATACCAATTTCATTTTTAGGCCGGTGGAGGTACTACCAAATGTGAAGCTCACGTTGAACTGTGCTGAGAGGAGTCGGACTGACCTATTATATACAAGACCAGATCTTAATCCTGAGCATCGTTCGTGACGTAATAAAGATAATAAACCTCAAGATGTGATAGGGCGAATAATTAGCCGCCGCTTTTTTCTAAACCGACCTCGTCTGTCAAACATTATTCAAGGATATTTAATTAATATTTCAGTAAGTAATCGATATAATGAAAGCTGCATTATGCCTCAGTTGTGGATCGTGTTTATAATTGTATATTCGTGAATAGAGGAACATTACAAATTATGAATTAGCTTGTATCATTTTGCAATCGTATGGTTTTTTGGTGTGTGCGCTGCGAGTTTTGAGTCACGTATCTTATGTTTTTGGTTGCTCTTTGCTAATAGAGTTCGTTATGTAGTTTAGCTAATTGAACTATATGTCTGAAAAATAGAGTGATTTATCACTATTTTCCCTGTAATTACAAGATGATTGAGATAATTGATTGAGATGATCTCACATTTCTACCAAACGTCCCATAAACGAAGTAGGGATTTTTGAATTATAAATGAGAATATAAAATTTAACCAAAATTATAATTTTTTTTTTTGAGATTGTATGGTATGACTATAGAATATTATCTTCACGCTGTATACCGCACATGACAGGGTAGGCAGAGGGAGTCGTAGGAGCCGTAGGAATCTAGTGTTAAGACGCTCCGTTCCCCGCTTTCCGCCTGAGAAAAAACTACTATAGAATATTCACAGTAGTTTTTTTCAAATGGATGTTTTACTTCTCCATAGGCAATTAATTTTTAATTTATCTTAACATAATTTAGGTGCTTGTTTTATTCGATTACTGAAATTTTAAGTGTTTGTAACATTTTTTTTAATAAACTATACCGTTTTTAGGGATTCGTATCTCAAAAAAATCCCTTATAGGATCACTTTGTTGTCCGTCTGTCTGTCTATCTGTCTGTCCGTCTGTCAAGACCATTTTCTCTAAATCACGTGAAAGAATTAACAGGGTATTTCGAATAGTTAGAACTTATAGTACAACCGAACGGAATATCCAAAAATTTTTAATTTATTATACATTCCTGAAAAAACCTTTACAAACTTATACTGTAGTTCATTTCATACAAAATGACATACGACTGCAAATATAATAATAGGTACGGATCCCTCGGTGCACGAGTACTACTCGCACTTGACAGATATTTTTAATATTTATAGGTAATTTCATTTACCATAAAATACAAGATACTAAAGTGAGCGGTTGTTCTTTATTTTATTGTTGTAATTCGACAATATTATTTTGTGAAAATTTAATTTTGAATGAAGATTTTCATTTAATAAAATATCGGCCAAGTGCGAGTTGGACTCGTACACCCGGGGTTCTGTACTAGTTGTATGATTGCAAGTCAACGGGAAGTACAATTTATAAAAGTTGACAAACTTAACTTTGCAGTAGTATGCACAATTTTTTTATGATTTTGGAAATAAGCTTGTATTTATATTTTTTATGATACACATTCCATTAAGAAATCCGAAATTGTATTTATCGGATTTTTTACTTTGCTTGTATCTTCTGTAAGATATACCTCCTTACCAGTCTTTATAATTGTGGGTCAACGGGCAGTATATATTTTAATAACGCGGTAATTTTCATACAAATTCCGGCAAACGAAACATAAACGTTCATATATTTTGATTGTTTTGACAAGTTTCTAAATTCTTGTACAAAAATCCTATACAATACATTAGTCTTAATTTGGTGATATATCCTCTATATGATATATAATTCAACGCTGTCCTCGAGTTACAAATTACTCTGTCGTCTCTCTAATAAAAATATGTAAAGAGATCGTCATACACCAATATTCCTCACTTTCAACGCGTTTTGTATCACATTTCATATTATAGCAGTACAGCTTTGACATGATAGAATGGTTAAACCGTTGTAACTAGGTTTTACCCTAACATACATGGACTTAAGTAGAAATAAGTCTTTGGAGTGAAGAAACCAAAAATAAACAATAAAACTAAAAACTACACTTATATAATAAAGAAATTATTGATATATCATCAAGCTATCATTCTGTTCATTTAGATTGCTGAAAATGCTGAACTTGCATATATATATATATATATATATATATATATATATATATATATATATATATATATATATATATATATATATATATATATATATATTTATAGGTGTATATTAGAACTTTTGGAAATCGTTCCTTTTGTGAAATTTAAACCTATAATCAACGCATACTCTCAAACAGATTATATTACGAGTATTGTATGGCCTGATGGCGAAACTTTGTTATTATAAATTTTATATTAAGATAAATTACTCGACTTCTGTGACTCGCTGGTATATTGAAATAAAAGAACAGTTATCAACGTTTACTATTTACCATAACATATTATTTAATTACTTTGTATATATATTTTTTACCGATTTAAGTTTATAAAATCGATAATTGAAATAAAAAAATATATATTTAAAAAAAATCCTATGCTAATTAAAGCTTTTAAGTTTTTTTTAAGTTAAGTACAGTTAACTAAAAGGTTACTTAAATTAAGTGTTTTTATAATATGTATACATATATACTCCGTATAAGATAATTATACTTCCGTTATTGAGTGATTGTATGACATATAAAGCTTAGCTGAAATTATGTTGCGTAGAAAGTTGTATAAAGTGCGTTGGGAATTTCTAGAAATTCCTACAAAAATAAGAATCAAAATCAATCAGAGGGGAAATCAGAATATTTTCATTTGATAATTACAATAATTTTTTAGGTTCCGTACCTCAAAGGATAAAATTTGAAACCTTATAGGATCATTCTATTGTCTGTCTGTCATGACATTTTGTTTCAAGATCGCGGTGGAGATATTAATATTAAATATCCACGGTTATAATCCCGCAGAGCCCGAAAACTATTATATTTCTAAGCCAAGCCAATCAAATGAAATGAACAAACGTTCATTTATCCATATATGTATGTTTGAAAAAGGATGAAAACCGCCGCGCAATCAAAATTACGAGTACTACTAAGACTGGGTACTTCAACCAGGGGAGCCAATAGTTGAATTACAATTTTGAAATATTTCAAAGATAGCTTATTATATGGTTTCTTTTAGTGTTTTTCCATGATGAGTTGATGGATTAAGATTTTATTAAATTATATAGAGTCACGTTTAAAAGTTACACCATAAATAGATAGATGGCACCATAGATGGTACGAGCTTAAAAGCCATAGTCGATATTATTAAACACTGTATATTATATATGCTCAGCGGCAACCGTCAGACTGATCGACAGCGTTCCGAATTCGTTTTGCACTAGGAGAAATGAATTATTTTTATTTGCTGGTTTTGAGAACAAAACATAACACGGCGTTAAGTTCCAAAGGGAACGGAATATTTTGACACTGGATTTCCTCATAAAGTATGTATATAATAATGTCAGCTTTTTTGTAGCTTTAAGCATTCGTATACCGCATCTGAACTGTACCCACGAAACTGTATCCCGTATTTATTTGAGCAGGCAGAGGGAACTTGACACCGTGCTTTGTCTTTACTAGAAAAATTGAATGAAAATAACTAATTTCCCCGGCAATCGAACCCGCCACGACTGCGCCACGACGACCTCGATAAAATCTCGGCAAAAAATCTACACTTCAATACAGTATCTCAACACTATATACGTTTTTGTATATATTAAAAAAATGTTAGAAAAAAACATTCAATGAATGTACCCACTTAGGCAATTACCGTCCGATTCAAGAGTCTCTTAGTAATAAACTAATAATAAGCTACATTTATAGCTACCTGGTTTTTATTGATTTAATAATATTATACAATCTGTTGTTTGGCTCTGAGCTTAATTCTAATCTTAGGAATCCGTATATTAATTAATATGTGCATTAATGTAGGTTAAAGTAAGAATCTTGTAGCATTTGAAAGAAATTAGGGAGAAAAGTGAGTAACAAGCCTGGAAGGAGCTTCCCTCCCCCTCAGTCATCAAATTGAAGAGAGATTTGCCTTCTTTAGATTTGGGTCCATAGGACTGTATTCTCGCGACTTATATATAATACGTTAATATGTTAAATTGTTGTAATGATAATATATTTATTCTTAGGAAGCTTAAAGCTCAAATATTATAAGCATTTGAATTTGGAGTTAATTATAATTAATCGAAAATATCAATTAATGTTATATTCAAGTTAAGCCTTCAATTAATCTTCATTGTGTATACACATTAGTAATCAATTCAGTTTTAGCTAGCGGAAATACTTAGATTTGAAATTTTCAACTTTCTGGTAAGTTGGACATTGCACGGCGTTGAGCTCCGTCGCTTAGCTGAGACGGAATTTTAGTTATACATGGTTACTTAGTACGAAAAATGTATAAGATATATATATATATATATATATATATATATATATATATATATATATATATATATATATATATATATATATGTATATATATATATATATATATATATATATATATATATATATATATATATATATATATATATATATATATATATATATATATATATATATATATATATATATATATATATATATATACATATATACACATATATATATATGTATAGATATAATATATAAATGTATATATATAATATATTATTCGCTTTGTAATGTAGCTGGAATGGACAGATTGAATACAATAATTGTGAATCAAGTTCCTTTATGAACAAATTGAGACTGGAACTGGAATTTAAAATCAAAATCTCTGTCAATTTTGATGTTTTATAAGATTTCTGAGAGAATTTATTGATTATATTGATACATAGTGGTCTTATTGCCAGCCTAATTTTGTAATATGGTGTTGAGTGTTGGAACCTAAAAGTGCGCTTTTTAACCAAAATGAGTACATGAAAATATGAAAATCGTTAAAATATCATAAATAACTTACCAAAAATAGGTTGTTTTTAAATAATTCACTAATTTTCTTCTATGTATGCGAAATGCCTAAAAATTTATCTTGTGTAAGTAAAATTCTGATGGATTTTCGTATTTATATTAAAATTAATTAAAAATATATATGTTCCTCGCTTTACTAACAAAATAAGCCGCAGCGTTGAGTTCCGCCACTCGACGCGCAATTCCTTGAGAGTCAGTTGGATGCGGAGTGTCTTAACACTAGGTTTCCTCCGCCTATGTATATTTAAAAATAAATTTGCCTCCAAAATTTAAGTATTTGTATATACATACATTATGTCCGATTAGTTTTCGTGTTAAAATAATTAATGGTACCACAAATTCAATTATGCCTTGATGTTTTTTCTTTTTTTTTCTAAGGCTAGCTACATACATACATTGGAATAAAATAATATTATTATAAAATATATTTTACGTGCTATTTACATCGGCATTCTATTCATACTTTTATACTTAAATTAAGCAACTGAGCGTTTGCTCGGTTGAACAAGTTAATATCAGGAACTTCTGTTTCGAATTTCAAATTACTTCGTGTTGTACCACAACACAATTTACTGTCTCTATATTTATTAAGTAAGGATATTTTTTACTTTTTTGTGCATAATGTATAGCTTCTATGCTATTTATAGTTTTAATATGTAGATAGAGGACCATCGTGGTGCAAAGGCACAGATAGCGTCTGCCCGTAAATATGACCGTTTGTGGGTTCCATTCCCAATCGGATGGAATTAATTATTTTGATATTTTTTGATATTTTCGCTGGTAACAAGAAGTTCTGCCGCTCAACAAGCATTTTATATATATATATATATATATATATATATATATATATATATATATATATATATATATATATATATATATATATATATATATATATATATATATATATATATATATATATATATATATATATATATATATATATATATATATATATAATTATAAAAGCATTATAAATTAAAAAAGCATTGCCACGAAAGGCGGAATGCGGAAATTTATTGAGCCATTACTATTATTACTATTAAAATAATCATACATTACACGTCTGTTAACAGCCTAATACGCATATTCTATTTTATACTATGACCTTTTCGTTATATTAGTGAGAAACGGAACTGGTGTATAAAACACGAATGTTTATAGCTATTGATTACTGTTGAAATACAGTTTTTATAGTAATTTATGTGGCGTATACAATATGATGCCATCGTGGGATTGTAGATTGACTGACTCTATACGATGGGTGCGGGTTCGATTTCAATTTCAACCGAGTGTTCATCTATAAAATATCTCCATTGCTTATTGCCATATTATATTGCTTCTGTAACAGAGGTGACGGGCCACTGGTCGAGGCGAAAGAGTTCTGGCTAACTCGCTAGGGATAAAGCGTGAAGCTATATACATACATATAATCATACATATGTATGTATGTATTTCCATTGCTGCCTCCTGAACTGAACTCCTGAAGTGAGTAGAGAAGAGAAGGGAGAATAAGAAATATATATATTAAAATAACTTTAAAAAAATTAAATCACATCTTGAAAATCAATAACTATTATGAAATGTTTGGCGTTGAAATAATTTTGATTTCAATTTGAGTTAATTTTTTATGATTACATAAATATAATATTATATCTCTACATTAAATCCTTATCGTAGGTAAATTACAAAAGCACAGATCTTTATATCATAAAGCACTAACAGTGCATATGGTATGTCCATTTACGTTGTGAGTAATCAAATTGTTCGCCAAGGTTCTTACCTTTAAAGCACTTGGTCCAGATATCTGATAACATCTTGTTATCCACCATTTATTAATATACTTTCATACATATCTCAGTAAAAACATTACATTCTCTCTCTCTCTCTCTCTTATCTGAATTCCAGATATGACCTATTGAGTGGCGGAATATTGGGTAAAACATTTGTAATAGCTGTCATACGTAACGAGAAACCACTACATAAAGACCCTTCGTTCTCCACTTTCCGCCGTTTGAGTCATCGTGTGTTGAGTGGTGGACCTCAACGCCATGATTTATCTCGGACTAAGGCAATTTAAATAATTTTTTTCTCTCACATGAGAATTGAGCTCCCTACCGTCGTGTTTATAGTTAGACACTGTGCCGCTGCGCCACGATGGACTCATTACGGAATACAGATAATCTACAGTTGTAAAATAAGTATTGTAAATTTAAATCATTGATCATGTAATTTTTTTAATTAGAGAAGAGAAAAGAAGAGAAGAGAGGAGATCATTGGAAATAAGGAGGATGTCAATCTTTCTGTTTAAAATAAATCAATAATGTAGGCGGAGGAACTAATCTTCTTAGCTAGCTTTACGCAGGATTTAGTAAGTACATACAAATCATACACAGGGTTGCAAATCACAAGTCAAATGAAACTAAAAATATCGATAGCGATTGTATACAGTTATAAATAATGTATTTGCAATTAAAAATGCCGCCGTACGGTTCTCTCGGCTTCTCAAGATTTACAAGAGAACGTGATGGCTCGCAGCATCCATGTAGTGTACCATCAACTTGTATTAGGGGACTATATACATTTGTTCGCAGTTTTACATTAATTTTATATTATTATTATTTTAAATTAAGAACTATTTAATTTTCTTGGTAAATTTTATTAAAAAATATATATGTTTGTATGTAAATGTCTATAAGTTAGTATGTACTATTCTATATTATTTTTCTATGTAGAAGTGTTGAATAAAAACATGTGTAAGTAACATCTTTTAGATTTTATTGCATTATATTCAAATAGTTTATTAGATTTCAAGTTGAATGGAAGTGTCTATTAAAAATTTAATTTGTAATTTGGTTTGAAATAAAAAAGATTATGTTATGTTTATAGTTTAATATAGTTTTAGCTTAACGCTTTATGCCGTAAAGCAGAATAAGCGGAGAAAATTCAGTATTGAAGGTATAAATCCAGTATTTATATTTCCGCTCAAATTCGAGACACTGCGAGTTGAATGGCAGATTTCAACACGCACTTATTCTTACTGGACCAGTGGCCTTGATGACCTTGGGGACCAAGCACACCATTGCGCTTGCGCTTGTCTTATTAGTATAAAATAAAAATAAACTTCTCATTATTGTTGTGTCAGCAAGTTATTATGATTAACCTAGTATATAATTTAACAAGTCCACTATTAAAATTACGTATAAATCAGTTATAATATATAGACAATTAGTAAATAGTTAATAAATTAAAAATTAAAGACAATTAAATCCTATATACAGAAAAGAAGAAGAAGAGAAGAACATTTCTACAGAAGAGTTCCAATGAAATGCAGTGTTAAACTCAGTCCGTAATGTAATGTGTGAGTTACTAGCGAGTAGCAAGTGAGTAACAAAGATAAACCCAATTTATTTTTTCTATTTGTACATCCTATTTAAAACAAAACTTCTCTGTAGTTATTTGTTATAACTACTTTATTTAATGGAAAAATTTAAAAAGAACCTTATATATAGATGCTTATATGTGCCTATTATTTTGAAATAAATTCGTGAACAACATAATTAAGCTGATACCCTCTTAAGTGAGCTTTTTTAAAAAGATAAAGTGATGATGTTAAGTTTCTCCACTCAATGTCTAAAAAGCTGGAAAGCAGAATTCGGAGTGTCTAACACTAGGTTCCCTCTACCTGCACTGCTATATCTATAAGTATATATATATATATATATATATATATATATATATATATATATATAATATATATATATATATATATATATATATATATATATATATATATATATATATATATATATATATATATATATATATATATATATATATATATATATATATATATATATATATATATATATATATATATATATATTATTCCGAACAAATGTATATCTTCCCTATATCGTCATGGCAACACATTACATTACTCACCTAATATGGACACTCCGTTTACGCTGAGGTCGAATCATCTTCAGATCATCGCTTGAGCCAAATAGATAATTTGTTTATATAATTTTATCTCCGTAAGGTATTATAGATACTTGCATTTATGGTATACTAGCATAATCAAGAACACGTAGTAAATAGTTATTATTACTTAGATATATTAAATTGATTTATATTAAATATTTAAATTGGCGTTCAAATGAGACCTTTGTGGTGCAGTGTAACTGCGCTTGACGGTAATCGCATTGGTTGTAGATTCGATTCCCAATCTTACGAATAAATTATTTAAATTTTTCTGCATTAAGATATACTGCGAAGTTAAATTTAAATCGCGGTCTGGAATTCATTTTGGAAGCGGAGACCTATCTTGACGCTAAATATGTACTACCTGCACTGGTATGGACGACAAAATAAGAAAAAGGAATTATTTTCCTTTTTAAATAATACATCATTTTATCATCCGGGACAGAGGACGAGGCGAAAGAGGTATGCAGGCGATCCGTCCTCTCTGACTATCCCGCTAGGAACAAAGCGTGAAAATATGTACGTACATATATACATACATTTCTTCAGATGATTAAGTACACATGTATGTAGCTCATCATATAATGTTTTACTGAAAGTGATAGTTTCAATTAGAAATCTCTATATCGATCTACCTCAATATAAACTCTTATATTACTAAGTTACTATCAGACAACACACACACAGGTGAAATTACTTAATTATAACCAAGAAATATGAAGAACTGAGAAGAATCTAAAATTTCAACGACATTGAGAAAATAACAAAAGGGTAAAAATTAAGGTATATAACGTTATTTTTTTATTTTATGGCAACAACTAAATAATCATTTGTATACATTTATTTGTATTTACATGTACGTATTTTGAATTACATTATCAAAACAAATGTAATTTCAAGTGGTATTTGAACCCACGTTGATTTGAAGTCTTAATTATTGCGAATTATTATTTCAAATGCTTTACAGCTCTTTCAATAATTCTTATGTGACAATAGCTTTGTCAATAAATAATATTGGACGTTTATCATCCCATTGAATAAATAACATAAATAATGGATATAAAACATAAATAATTGTCATAACTTTATTGTTTAATTTTAATTGTGATCGTACCAGCATAATTGCGTCAGACAGTCATTATGATTTAATAGTATGACCAATAAAGAATACTAGTTTTCATCCGCGTCTTCGCTCGCTTGACCTATAGGAAATAATGTAGATGCCTGAGATAATTCTGACAGCAGGTATAATGGACTATCTAACATAAAGAGTTATTCTCCATTCGAAGCAGTAGTTTATGAGATACACGCGTGAAACCAAACAAATACTTTAGCTGTACGACATTGGTATAGATATAGATTTCTAGATTTTTGTTGGAGCCAATCGGAATCTTCTATTTGAAATGCTCTGCCATTGATCATTATCATTATTTCAAGGAGTCCTTTATATACTTTAATAATAGGGCTGTAATTCTATATAGTTCTTATCCCTTCCCGATTACAGTAGGGGTTCACCAGGGCTCAGCTC
Source organism: Dione juno (assembly GCA_037127375.1). Lineage (NCBI taxonomy): Eukaryota > Metazoa > Arthropoda > Insecta > Lepidoptera > Nymphalidae > Dione > Dione juno. The sequence continues at coordinate 1,614,188 of JAXRJS010000060.1, read as the reverse complement.
TTAGTCCGTTCTTATTCAATGTAGTGCTGGATACTGTCTCGGCTAACATCCAATGCCAGCCTCCGTGGCTGATGATGTATGCCGATGACATAGTACTCATCGATGAGAACCGACTGATGCTGAAGTGAACGCCTGGAAGGGTGCGCTTGAGAACGGTGGTCTCAAACTGAATGTGTCGAAGACCGAGTACATGGCTTGCGGGAACCCGGACTCGAGCACCATCCATATCGGGCCTGAGCCAGCCGTTAAGTCGGAGAAGTTCAGGTACCTTGGAGCCGTTATGCATGAGTCTGGAGGCATCGACCACGACATCCATGCCCGTATAAACGCTGCCTGGGCCAAATGGCGGGAGATCACTGGTGTGGTCTGCGATAGCAGAATACCGCCCAAGCTCAAGGGACTGATATACAAGAGCATTATCCGACCTGTTCTTATATACGGCAGCGAATGTTGGCCAACATTATCTCGGCACACTCAGGAGCTTCACGTCACGGAGATAAAGATGCTGAGATGGATGTGTGGCGTGACGCGGTCCGACCGCATACGCAACACATTCATTCGAGGTAGTCTTGGGGTCCGTGACGTAGTGGATAAGCTCCAAGAGCGTCGCCTGAGATGGTATGGCCATGTTATGCGCCGATCTGAGAACTATGTCGGAAGGAAGTGCCTTGACATGTCTGTCCCGGGAGTTAGACCACCCGGACGCCCAAGGAAGCGATGGCTGGATGTCGTGACACAAGACATGAGAGCCAATAAATTATCCACTGAGGATGTTAAAGACCGTGCAAAGTGGAGTAGGCTCAGTCGGAAGGCAGACCCTGGCAAAAGACTGGGACTAATGCCAAGAAGAAGAAGATATATATATATATATATATATATATTATATATATATATATATATATATATATATATATATATATATATATATATATATATATATATATATATATATATATATATATATATATATATATATATATATATATATATATATAACTTGTATACAACAAAGAACATAATAAACAAATAGTAAATTGATTGATGCATTCACATTACAAAACGCTAAGATTATATCCTTTCAAATCCAGGCCAAAGCGAAATAAGTATTAAGTCGGACGTGTCTGCATGCTAAGTAGTGTTTAAGATGTTTTCTTAAATCTTGCAAAAGATGATTGCTTTGTATCCTTTTTGGTACAGCGGCTGTTCAAGGGTTCAAGGTTCGATATTGTAGACCAATTGCTATAATAGTGTGTTAATGACATACATATAAGTGTCAACGTCAATATATAACTATAATTTTTTTTTTAAATTTAATTGTAATTAAACGCTTTTGCTTCTGGACCGACATAGGTAGGAGTAAAATTTCACACAAAATTTGGAATATAAAGAGATTTTTTCTTTTTCATGCAAAATTTAAGCTTATCAACTTTTATATGTTATACTTCCAATTGACATATAAATATAAAATTGATACAGAACCCTCGGTGCATGAGTTCGACTCACACTTGACCGATGTATATGAATAGATAATTACATAAAACAACATTAAAATGAAAAATACATACCACCTGTACAATTCTCTATATCATCTTTGCACGTTTAATCTTCATATACATAGATATGTACATATTATTAGCTATTTGTTGAACACCTGCGAAAACTAAATAGCAGCTTACTTAAATGTTTTTTCCAATGTAGCTATTAAGCTACATTGGATTAGCTTAATAGAATTTTAATAGAATATATTTAAAGAAATAGAATAGTTAGATAGAGTATCTTTTGTCAGGTCAAATATCCATTTTTTACTCTCCTCCCGTTTAATAGGAAAACTGTTACTATAGATACGAAAATATAGTATAAAGATATACATATATATATATATCTGGGATATACATATATGGTGGTTGGATGTGAAGCGCCGAGGATCGACCTCAGTGGCGTCCATTGGAGAGGCCTATGTCCAGCAGTGGACGAGGCCATGCTGATGATGATGATGATGATGAAATATCTACATATTTACTATTAAGACACTGAGGCGAGGAAGTTATTTTTTTGTCTATCACTTTCTCACTTTAACCGTAAAATTTACATGACATTATGCCGTCATCGGAGGAATTCAACGCTGTGCTTCGTCTGTGAGGGCGACGAAGTAACGTAATTCGTTACCCAGAGTGCAGATTAAATATAAATCTATTGAATTTACATTCGAACGCTTCCATTCCACTGTACCACAACAGCCTCTAAATGTTAATCATACGAGTCGTAATCGTAAATATTCTCTACAGCCGTGTTCGAATCGTTCACGTATTTTTTTTAGCTTCACGCTGTACGCATATACGAAGATAATCAGAAACCTAGTGTTAAGATATTCGCGTTGAGAACCCAATGTCACATATTCTTTTGTTACCAGAGCGAGGAAATAAAACTATTATTATTCCCCTAGTCGAAATTGAACCGACAACCATCGCGACATATACGACTCGTAAACATATATATTTTAAAACTAGAAAAATAATCCCTTTTTATGTCAAATTTAAGCAAAAAATATTAAATAAAGTAGACGACCCAAGTGCGCCAGATATTATAGATTAAGTCCAAGATACATAATCATTTGCACTTCTTCCTACTTCAGTTGGTACAATCGCGTCGTAATTGCGGTAATTTTGCGTGAGCTGAGCCTAATTTGTCTAAATCTAGACGCAGACATGACTGATATAAAGAGTCGAGGTCCATCATTAATAATTCTGAATATACTAATGATGAAGAAGTGAGGTTATTTGGTGATTTGAACAAGTTTTAAAGTTTTGTTTTATTTTGGCGTATTTAGTTTACATGGATAGTGTAGAGGATCGTCGTGGCTCAGAGGCGACAGCGTCTGCCTTTGAACGCGACTTGTGGGTTCGATTCCCACTCGGGGAGAATGAATTATTTTTATTTTCCTCGCTCTGGCAATAAGCAAGGCAAGGCAAGCGCGGTGGGAAGCGAAAAGTGGGGAACGGAGTGTCTTAACACTAGGTTCCTTCAGCCTAGGGTTCGATCTGCCTACCCTGCTATGTGCGGCATACAGCATGAAGCTAAAAATTATAAAAATAATTTTTATTAGCTTCACGCTATTCCGCATAAAGCAGAGTAGAGGGAACCTAGAAGGACCATTATGGACACTGTTCTCCATTTTCATATAATGCAATCTGTACTAATATTGTAAAGCTCGAGAGTTAGTTTGTTTTGATCGCGCTGATCTCAAGGATTATTTTCTTAAATTTTAGAAAAACTGCTTTGTATTGATAGTTCTTTAATTGCGGAAGACAACATGCCTGTCATGCCATGTTTCAATAATGAGTTAGATGCAGTTCAGTTCTTTAGATATGGCGTTTTCGATCTTGAACTCCATCATGCTTGGTGAAATGATTGGTTAACCACAATGAATGAAGAATTTCGATGCAATTCACTTTACGTACTATCAGATATGCTTCGGGCGGGCACTTACTCTCTTTTTTTCATGACGACCGAAATTGCTGGTAAAAGCTTATAATTTGATCTAGGCTAAACGAACTAAGGCAGGATTTATAAATAGTCAAAGTTCGTTGGCTTCTATTATATATTTTAGAATCTTATAAAATTGAAAACAAATCATTACTTTGTAAGTCCAAAAGTTCAATATGGAATTTAAGCTTACACATTTGCTTACCAATTTTGATAAGGTTAAATTTCAATAATGAAACAATGAAGAAAAAACAAGAAGTTGAGTTCCTCCACTCAACGCTATGTCTAGATTTGTGGCGGAGAGTCGAGAATAAAATGTTACGACACTATGTTCTCTCTGCGGGATATTGTCTGAAGGTAAATAAAATGTAGAGAAAAGACGGCGGGACAACATAACTTAACGTTAAAAAAATATGTAATTCTGACTAAACATTATTGACTAATATTATTAGAACTTTACTGCTAGAGGTCACTGTCTAGTAACATCAAGTAGTACATCATCATCATCATTGCGGTTGTGGTTTCGATTAATATATATATATATATATATATATATATATATATATATATATATATATATATATATATATATATATATATATATATATATATATATATATATCATGTCATTTAAAGTAACTTTCTACAGCTGTATAATTTTTATCCTTCAAAGCGCCAATCCCAGGGACTACTTATATATAAAATATTCTTTGCTCTAACTCTACTTCTTCCTATACTCGATTATGGTCACTAGTGCTAAATAAGCTTGAAAAGAACAGAATAGACAGCAAAATTGCATAATTAGGTTCATCTTTGAACTGAGAAAGTACAATCACGTAACACAATACCGCACTCAGCTTAAATGGCTTACTGGTAAAGATAGAAAAGTCTACATTGTTTACTCTCCTTTACACTAACATATACCATCTTGTCCCTCCATCGCACCTCAAATAAAGATTTAAGTTCTTGGGGTAGAACAGCCTTTACTCTCAGTACCTCCGTTCCCGTTACAACAATCTCCTAGAAATCCCTCTTTCCCTTTGACTTTAAATCCCTCTTTTGAAGTCAAAACAATAAAACTCTGGAACACGTTGCCAGAGGAAATTATAAGATCTCAGACGGTAGAAATATTAAAGCTTTAGCTTAAAAAGTACTATCAGTACTCTTAATCAAAGTATTCTGCTTGTATTCATTTATGTATATATGTGTGTGTGTGTGTGTATGTATGTACGTGTATGTATGTATGAATGTATATGTATGTATTTACAAATTTATATGGGTTTTATATAATGATATGGGTTCACTTTACTTAAATTTGGTTAACACATTTAGCACACTTGCAATGTGTATTGTCTCTAAATGGTTGCCTGTAAGAGATCACTTGTAGTGATAAGACCGCCATTGCTCATAATATTAGCTGATGTCGTTATTATTATTATTATTATTGTTATTCAATTTTTATGTAGGATATTTGACGAGGAAGGCTATAGGCTATACTATATCATGTTAATCGATGTAGCCCACTGTAGCCTACGGTCAGTTAGAAAGTGTATTTTGTCATGTACAACCGATGTTGCCGACGGCTAATATATTAGATGATGGTTTTATTAATCTATTCACCATGTTCTGTCTGAATTCAAGACATTGCGTGCTAAGTGATAGAATTGATGGAAAATGAAAATAATTCAAGTCCAGTGAGGGTCAATGTCAAAACTATCGCTTTCACAATCAGACGCTAATTTACTACCATAGTGATATCAAGTATTAATCGAATTTCCAGTCAAACTCTTTTGTACACAAATTTACAAAAAGACAAAATAAAATTAACAAGACTTGTAAAAAATCTTTCAATAATTCCTAAACAAAGCTTTTTTCAACAATATGTTTACTTTTCACTTTCGTAGCGTTATATCAATTTACATTTTTCCTCGACATTAGAATAATTTTAATTATATACAGAAATAATTTTATATGTTTGAAATTAAAATTCAATAAATTATGGGATATGCTAGGCTATAAACCTTACATCCTAGAGAGTGGCTATCGTTATGCTTATTAGCTATTATAAATTATACAAATATCGTTTATATAAATTTCTAAGTATTCTGAATTTCTAATAAATTTAAATAATCGCTAATTATAGAAGCTTCTTTATTAAAGAATATTTAAAGTTTCAAGGATTATTAGTATTCTTAAGATAGATAAAAATTTTTAGGGCATTCATGGCACAGCAGCTCTCATGGCTGTTATTGGCAGAAAGCGGGGAAAGGAGTGTCTTCACACTGGATTAGCTTTGCCTATATATACGGGATACAGCTAAAGTTCTACTCTACTACTTCTACTATCATTCAATATAAATAAATGGATAAAACAAATAAAAAATGATATTGCTATACAATATTTATTCATTATCATATTTACAATAATAATAGACTATTTTTTATATATTTTTTAATACATTTTCACTTAATCCTAGTACTGTCCATTTACATAGCCTTGTAAACTAGAACTTAGGTCTAACAAGTATGGGAAACAAAGTAAAGAGAGCATGATGTTATGAGATCATTAATGAAGAATAGAGGCAAGACAGACTTTGTAAATAGACGTGAGTATTCAAGTCAGCTCTTGGCAGTACAAAGTTACTTTGGTACTGCCAAGAATATTTATACAAATCACAAATCGGTTCACAGCATAGTTCGTCGATACAATAGGGCTATAAATATAATAAAAAATCGTTAAAGAAAAATATTAGCTAAATTTGTATTGGACCATAAGGTATGAAATTCGGTGGTTATTCCAAGATGTCATTTTCTATTTGTACCTTAATGTAGCTAATATCTTTAGACGCCCATTTAGTAACGGTAGCCAGATTGAGAGTTGAAGTTGCCGTTGCCTGATCCTCGAGGACCAGCATTGGGAGCAAGATATTGGCGAGAGGCAGCACCTCCAAAGTTAGACCCAGCTGAACCTCCGAAAGCATTGCCTGATCCACCAGATCCTCCGAAAGCATTGCCTGATCCGGATCCTCCAAAACCATTACCAGCCGATCCACGGTATCCAGCACCAGATCCAGAACCAACACCTCCAAATCCTCGTGCAGGAGCACCATATTGGTTGGAAGGTCCAGAATATCCTCCTTGGTTGGAGTAAGCTCCAGCGCCCGCACCAGCGCCTTCACCACGGTATGTGCCTACAAATAAATATTTCAAGTTATAGAAGATCAATAATTACTGTTATATTTGTCTCCACTCTCTTTTTTGTCTATTCCAGAATGAATGCGTGGAACGTAACATAACGAAGCGCTTCGTCTTACCAAACCAATGGAACGAGAAAATTTTGAAATTCCTACAGTCATCATACATAATCAGGCAAAATATCATATATTTATGTAAATAAATAATTGCTCTTATTAAAATCCTAGTATAAGTTAAACGTACAAATGACCTTTGCGGAACAATTGAATAATAAGCGTTGTCAGAAGTGGAGCGGTAATCTCATACCATTTTCACTTGCGTCATATTCGTAATGTTTCATACACGCATATACTCGTATGATTGCTCTGCGGCTTTGAAATTTGAAATTAGATATAATTATGTTGTAATATTTTAATATTTTTGATAAAAAAAAGTGTTTTTACTAGTATTCACTCTTTTGAAGTAGCTTTATCTTTTAAGTTATTTAATTTGAAGTTTTTAGCATAAATTCTCTTCTAGAACCTGAGATTTTGCTGCAGCAGCAGAATGTCTATATATCTAAAACAAGTTTTGGCCCTAACTTTGCTTGCGTGGACTATGAAATATAGTCACATTTTGTCCCGTACCCATAAAAAATCAAGAAAACGTTTCTTAAGATTGATTTTTAATATTTTATTTGCAAAAATTTGCTAAATGTATTAAAAAGTACTACTATACCATCTAATTGTAATGTTTATTTTATTTGAAAATATTATATTTAAGTAGTTACTTTAGTGGCCATACACAACAGTCTCTTCCGAAAGCTTTTCAAGGCTGCGATCGGAAACGAATTCGCTTTAACTGACCTTTAGTTCAAATACGCACTATATTTGGAGTAAGATTATATCTTTAAGGGTTCCCAAATTTTAATATAGTAAAATGTTTAGATTTTAGTAATATTTTTTCTTTCCTTTTACTTGTGCTAAGATTAATATAGAACTCACAATCATCTTAGTCAAAAAGGATGTGAATTCAAAACAACATACCCTATATTACCCGTTTACCTATTTACCCTTACTAAGCTTTTAGCCATTAACTTTTTACAATAACTTGTTGCAATTTTCATATCGTGTTTAACCTACAAGTTAGCTCGCGAGCTTAATTTCATTTCTCAAGAGAGCTTTTTGTTAAGTTTCAAAATGATTTCACTACTGCTATGAACTAACTCGTTCAATTATATATTATACAATCTTAATGATGTATTTGCGGAAGGTTACATTGAGATCTTACATAAAAGGACTTGACCCGCTTTAGAGAATCCAAGACGCGATCGTACTTTGTAATTAAACTCAATTTATTAGTGAGTAAAAATTTCATTTTTTAATGGCGTTTTCTTCGAAATATTATATGTTAATACTATAAACATATTTAGGGCTAGCCTTGTATTTTTGTAATTTTTTAATATTTCATAGCTTTTCAATTTCAAATGAGCTTTTTTCACACGATTTCTATACTATATGATACTGATATTTATACACTATGAATATTTCGTAGGATAAAAATTAAATATCATTCTATGTTTAAATCTGACGCTAGTAATAAATAATAGTATAAATAAACATGTCTAGCAAGTAAAAAATGCTGCGTGCATGCAGAACTCAACACCGTACCGTACCGTAAATAAATTATATTATATTTATATATATTTAGTTTCACGTTGTATCCCGCACATAGCAGGATAGGCAGGGGGAACCGTAGGTTGAAGGAGCCACTAGGCTAGTTAAGACACTTCGTTCCCCACTTTCTTTTCCTTTCATTCGAGTATATGTCATAATCTACGTACAAAAGCTATTTATTTACGCAAATATAAAATGAAACTACACTTTATAAAAAAAACATTTTACACAAGCTTTTAACTGCAAGTTTGCCCTAGTTACCTCAGTAGATATACAAGAAGATTTTATTTAAATACAAACAAATTTACTAGCTCTACAATATAAATGGTATAAGTAAGTGTAGATATTCTCAGGCTATGTCGAATGCAACTAATATTAAGATCAAAGCTAGTCCCAGAAAGCTTTTCTCAATTAACCCCACAATGACCATATGTTTACACAAATGTGGGAACATTGCTAAGTGGTTCTTTAGCATGCGATAACCTAATGCTCTCTTTGTTAGCGTTTCTCATACGTTACAGTTACGCGAAATAATTTTCACATCAATGATTGCATCTCAGGACAAAACGGATGTGGTGAAATCATTTAACTTCATTTATTGCTTTATGAATTACAATTTCATTAAGCAACGGCTTAGTGGAAAATTTTTGAATATTTTCATTGGAATATCGTAATAAAATTTTAAATAAAAAATATATATTTTCACATCCAATGAATTCAAAATTCAATCCAATGAATTCAAATTTCAAATATAACATTTACTATGAAAGTTGTAAATACTATTAACATAAGATAATCTTGTACTGCCTCTAATAACGTTGCATCTTAAGACAGAACGCGATGAGTAACTTGAAAATAAATTATGCGTACAGTTTAACAGTTCTATTTCTCAAATAAATTCCTTCGTTTAATTATATGTGTAATTCTAATAATACAAAGGACGGATACATACTTACTTCACATTATATATATATATATATATATATATATATATATATATATATATATATATATATATATATATATATATATATATATATATATATATATATATATATATATATATATATATATATATATATATATATATACATATAGAATATTATTATAGATTGGACGTTTTGCGAGATTAAAAGGAATTTTTATTAGACAGCTCTACATTTTTCGACTAAAGAAATCTCTCTCACATATCAGACGTTACTAAATATTTATTCACTATACTAAGATATCGTCATATTATTGCAAAATAATGTATTTTTATATCATATGTTTTTTTTATCGCCAGGATTTATTGCTCTGGTTACCCCACAAATTGGTATAAATGTAACTAAAGGTACAAGCAGAGTCATATAAATCATCTAGCGTAATATTAATTTGAATGGCCGCTAAGTCATTATGATTTATACGAGTATGTACAGTATGGAATAATTTACAATTTCTCAAGAGACGGTAGCATCACAATATTGTAGTTACTTCACGTTTGTTCCATCTAAAGTGAGACCAAGTATATAGAACGGTTAACATTCACTTTCAGGATTAACCTTTTAAAAGATATACCACGCCTCTTCAGAATGGTCACGACAATTGAGTCAGTCATATACGAGTGTATGATTCTTTATATTTTTATCTAGACACCAGGGAGAGAATGTAGAGAAGTAATAGATTAATCTGTGGAGAATGCTTGTCTTATCGCGAAAAGATATTGATAGTGGAAATGGCAAGAATATATTAAATAGGTACGAAAAAAATAATCGCTTTTAAAGTCCTTGATTTGATACTTATATGATAAAACTACTGATTCGTATTATTGAGAATATAAAATTCTATTTTTATCATTAAATAATATAAAAAATGTGATTTTGAAATCTTCTGGCTTAATAAATTTATGAAAAACCCTTTTCTTTAAAAAAATTATTCATTTATAATTAGTAACATTTACTAAAGAATGTATATACAAGGAGCTTTTTATTTTACCTGTGATTTGGTAACAAGTTGTAACATATTCAAATAAGTGCTAAAAAAAAGGTTACTTCTCTAAATTATCAAAAAGAGGAGAACGGACCAATTATTCGATTTTGATTATACATTTTCAATACGGAGGATTTCAAGTCATTTTTCATGACAAAAACAAAAAAAAAAAATTCGGTTATTTTCTTCAAAGCTTTAAAAATAAGTAAATTTCATAGTTTTTAATTCTAATGTATATCATTGATCGTCATATCAAGGCTATACTCTAGTCATTTACTGTATTCAGTTTAGAATAATTTAATTCTTTATTATTTAGTGGTTCAGAATGCTAATAGCAGATGGTTATTCTCGTTATAACTAATGCTTCATTGCTATGTTTTTGTGTCTTTAAGTTTTTGCGCGTGAAACTTAAGTGCCCAGCAAATATTGTATCATAGGATGATTACTTAATAATATTGTAATAGTTTTATATATATTTTTTACAAGTAAAATACGTCCTGTATACTGTATACCAGTACGTTATGTACAAGTTTGTTCTGTTTAAATCTTGATATATGGTGAGAAAATTAAAAAAACTGATCATATAAATAGATCTTCTCTAAATATTTAAAAATTTTGCCACTTATACTAATTTTTATTCTGGGACTACAATTTGTATAGCCTAGATTCACTCAAAGTCTTAAAAGAAGCCTTTCGGTGTAAGTTGTGGCGTCCTCAATCATGTCAGTATGATTTATGACTGCTGATGTTACATGATCATTATAAAATCAATATGCGTACATGTATGTTAGGTTATACGACCTCATATCATGGTATAAAACTTATGCAATAAAATATAAAAGAGACTTACCATCATCAATGATGCCAGCAGCTTCATCACGGGCATTTTGCTCCAAGGATTTCAAGATAGCTTCAGGGATTGGGGGAGGAGTGGGCAAATGAGCACCACGAGGTTGGTAGCCATTTTCATCAGCTGTGTACTGGATGCTGTAGTCTTGGCCATCATCACCCTTGTAAGAAAAGCTACCTTGAGATTGAACGCCATTGGTAGCAACACCAGAGGCATCAGCTCTAATTCCATTGGACGTTTCGAAATCATAAGAGAATCCTTCAGCAGTAACGTCACTGTTTAATCTGAGGATTTGGGCGTTAGCGTCAGCTGAGTTACTTCTACCTCCAAAACTGCCTTGGTAATTTCCAGCTCCTGCACCAGAAGAAGCTCCTCCTCCAAAACCTGATCCACCTCCAAAGGCAGATCCTGATCCTGATCCACTGTAACCTGAAACTCCATTGCTTCCAAATCCTGCAACTGCTCCTCTTCCAAAGCCTGATCCGAAGCCCGAAGGCCCTGAACCAGCACCATAGCCTGCACCTGCTCCTCCTCTAGG